>ML685759.1:315115-571955 GCA_007922175.1 Pelusios castaneus
TGTGTGTGTGTGTGTGTGTGTGTGTGTGTGTGTGTGTGTGTGTGTGTCATTGTTCATGTGCAGATCTTATGAGTAGATTTCTTCAGAAAATAACACTGAAAGTTCAATATTAGGGAGTTACACACTGGAAGAAAAGAGCACTGTGACACATATGGCAGGGAGTGTTTCCACGTTCAGTTTGTAGATAGAGAGCACTGCTTTTATTGTTTGAGGAAGAGAGGAGAGATGCTTTCCAAGTGTTTTAGCTTCCCTGCACCTTCCATTAAAGCACTTAACGAAATGCATTTAAAATTGCTGTTGGCTTAATATTGATTTGTGGAGTTTGTGTGGCCAGATACCTCTGTTGAAAACTTACCTCATGATTTCAGAGGAAACACTGACATGTAGCAGCTACTATGTTGAACAGTAAAAAATGGGAAGCTGGAACTGCAGAAAAATCTGTAAATTCAGCAGTCTGCAGTATTCAATTTGACTTGAATTGACATGGGGAAATTATTTATTTAGCTGTTATCTAAATATGTAAATGCTCTGAGATGATAGCTGTTGGTGTAATTAGAAGGAAAACACTGCTGCATTCCATCTTAATAAGGTGCTAATGGGCTCAACTAAATCCAGTGTTTGCCAATCCTATAATGCTCTTGATCAGATGGAGTTCAGAAGTCTCTTCTTCCAGAAGCTAGTAGGGCAACCGGCACGGAAGTCTCTCTCATCCTCCTGAAGCCTGGCGATTTAAACACATACTGGAGGTTTGTTCCCAACAGCAGCTAAGAAGATTACCTTTGTATCGGAAACCTTTTTTACATCAGTATCATTACATCTTTATTTAAAGGTCTAAAATATCCTACAGAGTCAGACTAGCAGTTGAGTAGTTTACTAGTTTAAGACTAAATTTGACGTGACTCCTTGCAGCTACATATTCTAAACCTTCCAGCATATCTCATCCTTACCTCCCCCTGATCATCCTTCCCTCCTCCGTGGTAGCATCATTTAGTGTATCACTTATGGGGTTTCTTTGGTGAGATCTTAAAATCAATGGACTCCATCCTGTAAAGTGTGCCATGTGTTGGGCACCCTCCTCTCCTAATGTCATGAGTGAAGGTTGAGAATGCTTACACCTTGCAGGAGTGAGTGGTGAGATTTTGTCTTCCCTGTTTCATGTTTATTTAGAAAATTACAGAAAATTATGTTAAAGTCATGTTGCAGTGCCCTGAGTTAGACTGCACCCTAGCCTAAAGACACGTCTGTCACCCTCCTGATCAGGCTACATGGTTCCCTGCTTATACTACGAATCTCCCAACAAGACAGACTGCCTAAGCAGGTCTACTTTGCTTTTTCCTCAGAGGTTATGAACAGTGGAATTGCCCACAACTGTAAGTTACCACATAGCCCTTTCTAAGCAAGCACATTTATTCTTAAGGTGAAAGCATTACAGAGAAAATATACTGAAAACAATAAAAGAGCTTACATTCAGGCTGTTCAACTTATCAGAGATCACCCCCACTTCAAGCAAGGGTTCTGGTGGGTGAGCAATCTTTCACATTCCACCCAGGTGTTCTTCTGTGGTTAGGAATTCATAGCAGCTGTTAGCTCAGAAGCAGCACCCCTGGTTATCAATCATACTTCCCTTTATACAGTTTGGGCCTTAGATTTTCTTTATTATCTGGCACATTTTTTAAAATAGTCCTTTGAAATTTGTAACACTTTCCAGGATTTGTATTGGCCATGTTTCCCTTCTACCGAAGCTACATTCTATCCCACAATAGTATGAAAGCTTTGCATTTATAATACTATCGAATCCAAAACTATCCCAAACTTAATCTTAAATTTAATTCTGTTAGTTCTCCCAAAGATATTGCAGAAAATTGCAATATCTATCATAGTATGCACCAATCCGTGTGGATATTGCTCTCCACCACCAGAGAAAACTGCATTTCCCTGTGGGTGGGGGGACAGGGTGGGATAGCTAATATAGACCTGGGCCAGAATTTACAAACGTAGGTGACTAAAACTGGGCTCCTGAGTCTGTACGGATAGACATTGTCAGCTGTTCAGAGGTGCTGAGTGTGACAAATAACTACATGCAGTATCTCTGGGACAACATATTGTATTAAGGTCATGAATGATCTTGGTATCACTCTTGGTTAGGGATTGTATGCAGCTGGGCCGGGAGGAGGAGGGTGTTTTTAGCTCCTCTAGGAACTAAAAATAGCGGAGGGTGATTAAAGTGAATCACTCCAATTATAAACACTTCCAGAGAGGTACCATCCCTTGAGAGTCTTACATATACTTGTTCAAACTAAGTTTTCCAGAGACCGACAGAGAGAGAAATGGCTTTTGATATAAAAAGGCTGCACTTAATCTGACTGAGCGCCATCTTTTTGATCCAGCAAACAGACAGGTCCTTCTGTCCAAAGGGGCCCCAACCCTTTTGGAAAGGTTGAAAAGACTTTGGGCTACTAGGGCCCCATAAGATTCATGGATGGTTTTTTGTGTTTAGTTTCTGTTTAAATCAGTTTGTTTTTATGGGTTTTCTGTGTAATGCTTTTACCTTAAGAATACATGCTCTTGCTTGGGAAAAGCTGTTTGGCAACTTGTGACTGCTAGTTCCTAGTCCTCGGAGAGAGAAAGCCAAACACAGATGCTGGCCTTTAGGCAGACTGGCTTCCTGGGGATACCACAACCTAAGTCAGGGAGCGCTGTAGTCTTTCCTTTCTGTCTTCCATCCCTGTCATAAGGGGTGGGACAAGGGATCCGGCCCAGAGACAAGTGATGGCTGGAGACCTGAGACCTGACTGAGCACTCCTGGAATTGGACCCGAGGAAGTGGGGGAGTATACAGATGCAGTTACCCTGAAACTGTTACACAGAATAACTGCAGTTAAGTAAGTTACAGTGACTTGTCTTTGGACTGCAGTTTCGTCCAGAACCTCTGCAGCAGGTTGCACTTTGGCTGCACACTTCCCTGTTCCTGACACTCACCTCCCACTCTCAACCCCCTCTGGCAAGCTCCTTATGCAGGGGCTTGTGACATGGTCCACAGAATCCAGCCTGAGGCTACTTTCCTTGGTTCCTGTTCCAGGAGAATTCTCCCATGGCTGTCTTGTGGGTTTTCAGAGCTCCTTTGTCACCCTGGGCCCTTTACCCGGCCTGAACAGGGTGAAAAATCTCACCTGAAATTTAAAGTACTTAGTATCCCATTAAATCATCTCTTACTGGGGAGCTCATGGAGTAACCATAGAACAGGCAGCCTAACTCTGTAGGCCATGGGTAGGAGACTGCTTCCGGGAAGAACATTTTAAAATGCTAATGTTCTACTTTTTAGGGGAAAGTGAAAGAAGCATTTTTAATGCAAAACAGCTTGTACATTTGCATTTATCTTAATATACCACTGTAGTCAAGCAACAAAATTGATGTCTGTGGAGTAGAAACTAGTCTTTATGCATTGCTTTTTTATTAGCAAGATTAAGTTTTATATCCTGGCTTGATTTGCAGAACTTGATAAATATCAGTTAAGAGATTATGTACTTCTATAAACAGGGACTTAAAAAAATACTTGGTCACCTAAATCATAAGAGATGAAAAAGGTATCCTGCCAGACTTTTGTGGTGTTTTGTAATGGAAACATTACTCCCGAATCCAGTCAAGCTGAGCTGTCCTATGGAAGCAATGTACTGTAGCTGCACTCTTTTAGCATTCCCCAACAGCTGATTCAAGAATCAGTGGCATCCATCTTTCCTTCCTCCCAATCAATATAGATCATGGTTATCTGCTGCTCAGCTGTTGAGCTATATCGTTCTTCAAGGCCCTCATGAAATCTTCAGATCTAATAGACATTTCCGCCCACTATCAGAAAGAGCTTTCCTTGCAGGAGTATTCCCTGTGCTGCCACCAGTTACATGGGAAGCTAGAAAAATCTATGGTGAGATCTCCTTTCCCTGTAGCTGTGAAAGAGGAGGGAGCCTTCAATCTTTGTCTGCACCCGAGGGAACAGGAGAGGGGAGCAAAGTGGCAATGACGTAGGGTTGTGATGTTTTATTGGAACACCAGTGTTAAATGACCCAGATGCTGTGTCTTTGCATAGTGACACAATCTAGATGTAACATCACAACACACTGCAGGGACAGTCTGCTGTCTTCATAACAGCAGTGTGTGAAGTAGCTCTCCAGCTGTTTAAAGCTTGAGTCTCCTTGTAATAGTTGGGATTGGCTATAAATGTAAAAGGATGACCCTTCCAGACTGGAATGAGAAGATAACCGGAGATTTCTGTCAGAACTGCCCTTCAGAAATAGATATTCAGTGTGGCAGCTTGTGATGCATCAGGTGGAAATGTTATTTGTAATGTACTTGTTGATCCAAGCCAAGTGTGACATCACCACAAAAGTAAGCGGACACTATTTCTGCCTTTATTCGCTGAATTGTAGACATGCCGGATAATGCAGTGTGCCTTTGACTACACCGTAAGCAGCTTTATTTCCAGAATGATTTTTGATGTTCTCAATCTTTTCACTTCTGTGGGGCCACGTGTTTATAGCATTAATGAGCTGTTCGTGCAGTCGTTACCTGTAGAGCTTGCTTTGAGCTCTCTTAATACCAAACTGTTCATTTTATTAATGGACTGCGTTTCTATAAAAAGCAAATTTGTATCTTCACTTTAACTGTGAGAGAGATTTACACAGAACCGATGTAAGGGGTTTAACGTTACTGTATGATTAGCAGTACGATGACACCACATACCCTGCTATGCAGTAAACCTGGCTTTCAGTGTTGAAGTGAACATGGTGACTGTCTTCATTTTCAGGACTGTCATTTACCCTAACCTAAAAGCTACATAATAGCCCAATTAAGGGCTGAGTAGTGCTTTCGAAGCTATGTTTTATGGTCTGTGAATGAAGACGACGTATGTATCTTTCAGTTCCATCTGATTCTGTCAGTGCTTTCTGAACAATAGCATGCAGCACAGGCATCCAGTTTGTTTCCAGGTACAATTTAAGACGTTGAGGATCACCTCTCTCCCACTGTGATACCACAACAGTTGAGATTAGCTGTGTCACTCAAGCAACAAGCCCCATATTTAAACCAAACATTTGGCACGTCCGCAGCTAGATTTGACGCACGTAGTGCCTTTCCAGGGAACTGCATTTAAACACACTTAAACATACACAGTCTTCAGCAAAGAGAATTTTCTGCAGAGAAAGTTATTTATGATGCAAGATGAGCTATGAAATAAGTGGTGGGAAAATTAAATCTGCTAAAAATATAAATAGCTTTCCATGTACAGATACATCATACTAGAATACCACAGTCTGTTTCACGATTATAGGTTGGTGGTTAAAACCTCTTCCTTAACTACTGCATACGTCTAGGCTATTTGTGTACTTCGGCTTTATGGAATTGCAATCATTAGGGCTAGCTATGTAAACAAGAAAGCCAAAAATCCAAACATTTTGGTAGGGAAACTGGCTCCTGTGAAAATTGCCATACCGTGACCTTGTACAAGAATTCAGGAAAATTCTGCTCATCTTACCCCTAAGACTGAGCTAAATTTATCAGAAACATTATTATTTGTCTTTCTACAATAGACTAACACGGCTACCCCTTTGGAATTTGACTACATGGAGGGCACTGAATACAGCCGTTTGAAGTGGAAATCCATCAACTTCATGAAACAACTTGCACAGATCCAGAGTCTTTCTACAATAGACTAACACGGCTACCCCTTTGGAATTATTATTTGCCTCATCCACAGCAAGATTTGGCACACTGTTAGCACCTCTTTTTGCAACAACCAAGTTTAAATGCATTTCACCGGAAAGGGGCTAATAGATTTCCATTGGCTAGTGTAGTCAAGGCCTTTCTGCATTATAAAATGGCTTACAGTATTGTAGTTATACATTAGGAATCTGACCTTTCTTTCAGTGTTTAACTCTGGCTGAGCAGAGGCATCAGAAACTGAATTTAAGTGTTGACCTTTGAGTTTGTCACAGTCCTGGGATTATATGGTATCCATTTAGTGACATTAGAGCAGTGAAACATAAGCAGATATACATACCAAAATAAACTTTGCATAATCGACAGGTGTGTGTTTGCATTAGCTCAGGATTTTGCAAATACTTCAAGTCCAAGTTCCTCGTGTTGGCTATCTGGCCTTGAGAGCCAGTCCAGCTCTACCTCTGAAGTTGCCATCCATCATTGCCTACCAGAAGTAGCCCCAAATCAGATTAGCTAGTATGAGGGGGCAGTCTTTTTCCTTCTCTCTTCATCCTCCTTCCAGTGTACCTCGTTTGAGTAGAATACTTTCCTTGAGTTTTCTGACACGCAGGTGGGTGTGCTCCTGAAGTCAGCACGGGGATTTGACAGGCTTTTTTTTTTTTTAAAGTGACTGTAGTGAATGAGTTGGTGGTCAGTCTGATTCTTTGTGGACACTGCCACCCTCAATCAGCAGTCTCAGTAGAAAGGCTAAGGAATGAATGGCTAGAGAGGTTTCCTTTAGCTATGTGGGCAGTAGGCTGTGTGGAGGAATTTGAAGTGTCACTATTTTTATGTCTCACCTGTTCAGTGGCTAAGACTTTATAAATACATAAATAATGCATATTTCTTATAGTACTTTTCATCAATGGATCTCAAAAGTGCTTCATGATCATTTAGAGTATTTATCCTCAGTACACCTATGAAGTAAGTATCCCCATTTTACAGAATGAAAGCACAGGAAAAAAAAGTCACAAAGGAAGTCCATGACTTAGCAATTTTTAAATCAAGATTGGATGTTTCTAGTATTTCACCAGAATTAACTTTATTTTTAAATACTACAAATTTACACACATTCTGACTTTAAACAGGAAACATTTATATTCTCAAAATCCAGATTCCCATGGTAATAGCTAAACTAGAAAACTGGATGCATCAGTGCTCTTAGACAAACTATTTCTTTGCTATGCACCACTTGTGTCTATACAGCAAAAGCAAGATTTGTAAATAAAACAGAATTCAAGTGTCTCAAAAAATCTCCACTTTATTTTTCAGATTTTATTTTGAAAAAGTATTGCATACAAGGGGATGTGCAGACTAGTGAGCCTGTCTATATCTGAAAATATACATGACAATGTTACATTTTAAAGAGCATATATTATAAAGCAATTAGTCAGTTTCACTAGCAAGAACAGAATATGGTTTTAAAAATAAAGTGTCAACATTCTTGCACTGTCTGAACAATCTTTCAAAATGGAAATGAAAAATTATTCATGTAAAGCACTCCTAGTGGGACAGAATATATAGTGGAAAAATCAAAGTTGGGATCCTAGCGATTAAATGTTTTTCCATTACCCTCTGTTAATCAGAAATGACATTTATCCGAATTCTTGTGTGATTTGGTGCCTATTGCCTTTTCAATGTTTTCAACTAAATCTATCTTTTAAAGTATGTAAATAGCAAGATTTAGTCATAGGCTTACAATGTTAGATGGGTCTAGGACCCAATCCTGCAGTCCTAACTCAAGCAAAATATCCAGAGGTGCACATCAGACCTTTATTTTATAAACTTAATTTCTATAAATTTGCAATATGTTTATGATAAATCAGCACACGACAAGACTGGCAGAATAGTAGAATAAGTGTTTGATACGTCACAAGATTTTTTTTTAAAACTTTGAATTAAGAATTGTATGGCGCAGTGTTTCCGCTGTGAATTGTATTCCTTTAAGTAAACTTACCCTCGTTTTTTAAAAGAGCCAGAGAATTGCGTACACAAAATCTAGTTGCCTCTAAGCTCCATGATGGTAATATAGTGATAGCTCTAACAAATAGGAAAGAACTTCCTTTTCTACAGTTGATACTTCTAGGACACACACAATACTTTCCATCCCGGGATTTTAAGATGTGCTACAAACACTGGTTAATTACTCTGAGCCCCACAAAACCCTTCTGCTGTAGGCTGAGGAAACCCTTTTACCCACTGTGGAAATACAACCTCTGAGGTGCACTGTGGTGGCTGTTAACACGTAGCAGCCGTACACAAGAGTCAAACATGGTGATGGATAGTATAGATAGAATTTTAATAGTCAAAATAACTAGTGTAGTTGGAATTTTGCCAAGTAGTGGGGGGTTAACACAGGCCTCGACAAATCATGGCGCCAGCTCTTCCTCTACAGCAGCGCCTTCTCTGCCTCTTCCCCGCACCGCCGAAGGAAAGCTGCTGCCCAGCGGCTCTTTCAGCACCACTGACCACGGTGGGGCCGCTGGGGAGCGACGGCAGCACTTTTCCCCTGCAACGCCACCATCTCTCCCCTGTGCCCCTCCCCCAGTGCCACCAAAGAGCCCCCGGCAGTGGCTTTTTGGGGGGAGGGGGGTTCTTTTGGCAGCACGCTAAATAACCCCCCTGCTGAAAATAAGCCGCTGCCGGCAGCTCTTTTGGCGGTGCTAGGGGAGGCGGGGGGCGGCGCGACTGAGGACAGATGGCGGCGCTGTCTCTCCCTGTGGGCCCCCCACCACCACCGCCAAAAACGGCTTTTTTTCAGCAGGGGGGGTAGCGGGGAGAGACTTGCTGTGGCTCCTTTACAGCAGCAGGGGCAGGGGCCTCTGCTGGATACCTAAGGATGCCCCAGTTTTTGGGCTGGCCCTGTGGTCTCTGGCATTTTTGTCAAGGCCTGGGTTAACATGTTTCATCTTTTAAAAAGTGCTGTGAGATATTGCAAAGGATGCAGTCATCTTAAAAAAATCTCGTGGGTGTCCGGCTTTTTTTGTACCTGTTAAAATAAAACAAAGCTAAAGACAAAATTACTTCAATATTTTCTCAGTTTTGCCTTGTGTCTTTAACAGCACATTGGGTATAGTCTGTTTGTGGTCTTAGACAGCACTATGGGAGGGAGGGAGAAAATATGTAAAATCAGAAAATGGGATTAGAAACAACAAAAACTGACAGGAAAAATATTAATACCCAAAGCTGGTTTTAATCTTTACATTTCAAGTTATTTGTTATTAGAAGGGCCCATAGATGGTAGACCCCCCGTTTTATGTTTCACTTGAAAGAGGACATCTAGAGGAGCACCGTGCTCTCTATCTAGCAGCATGGACCCTCGATTCAGTACCAGATCAAAAGGAAGAGTTCCACTTTGAGCACCAGCATGACTTCTTTCTGCACCTAGGTGTTGCTTGGAGACCTTACTGAGCTAAGCCCATGCTGAAGAGCTTGTGAGATCTAACAGTGGCTGCACCACGTGGTGTGAATACAGACCAACCCCACAGCACATTCTAAATGCTATACAACTTGTATTCATAGCTGCTCATACTTCACCGAGGGCTGGTCTACACTGAAAACTTACACCGGCATAGCTGTGTGTCTGAGATGGGAAAAATCCCATTCCTGAGAGGTGTAGCTACACTGGCTTAACCCGCGTGATAGGCAGCACTAGCTCCATTCTTTCAACATAGCTACACTCCTGGAGATGAATTAACTACAGCAACAGGAGACCCCTACCCATCACTGTGATATGGGATCTATACTGAAGCACAGCTGTAGTGTTTATAGGGCTTATCCACACTTGCACCACTACAGTATAAATGCTACCTCTGCTGATGAGAGAACTTCTCCCATCAGAGTAGGTAATATCTTCCCTAAGAGGCAGTAGCTAGGTTGGCTTAACTGTGTTGCTCAAGTGGTGTAGATTTTTCACACCCCTGAGCGGTGCATCTGAGTCAACGTAACTTTTTAGTGTAGACCAGGCCTCAGCATAGACATATCTTGACAGAGATTGGATTTTGAAAGTGACAGACTTTGTTTTATTGCATTTTTCAGAACCAAACAGGTAAGCTATCAGCTGTTCCTGAGTTAATGCATGTACCTGGTTTTACCTAGTGTGTGTTATCACAGTTAGCAGCTAATAGATGTTGAAACAGATCTTACTTATTATGGTTATTTCTATCACAGAAACACCAGAAAGGAGTGAAGAGAACTTCCGTGTGCCTTTTGGGATATTTCTAGAGTTTGTCTTGCTGCTTTAATGCAAGTGATTTGATTGCCGCCAAGCTTGATTTAACTAACTTGACTAAATACAAGCATAGATGCTCCCTGGAGTGGAACATCTTGAGTCCAGCTGTATTTGTTAACTCAAATTAAGAGGCCATCAGTTAATTGAGTTAAAACGGGACCACAAACTCTAGATTAGACATACTCTAGCTTTCAGCACAGTTCTGCTGAGTTCAAAGGGTTTCCTTCATGTGCTGACTACCTGGTATAGTTCCAAAGGGGTAGCTGTTAGCCCTAGTCTACACTTACCGCCATTTTCGGCGGCAGTTGACAGGAGATACACAAGGTACATAAAATACCTTGCTTATCTGCCACCGACTTCTTAAATCCTCCCGACACACTACACTAAGCCGACCGGAAATGGCATCCAGTCAGCGTAGTGTAAATGCAGTGACAGACCTGGTGTTCCAGCTCTGGTTTGGTTATCGATTGAGCGTGTCTACACAGACACCTCAGTCGAAACCTGAAGATCGCGCTGACAGCAGTGACTTTACCGCCATCAAAATAGACTTGCCCTTAGTCTCGGTCAGCCAAACAAGGAGCCCTGTGGCACTTTTAAAGACTAATAAGTTTATTTATTGCATGAGCTTTCGTGGGAGAAAGTGTCTGACGAAGTGGGATTTTCTCCCATGAAAGCTCATGCGATAAATAAATTCAAAGTGCTACTGGCTACCTGGTATTCAGACTGGTTTAAAAGGGCACTGGACAGAAATGTGAAGGCAGGATCCAAGAGTACTTTGAGATGCAGGAGGAAGTGTGGACCAGATTTCCCTTAAATGGGTTGGATTTTTTTTAATGGCTATATTTCCTTAGTTAATATCAGTCTTTAATAATGGGATCTGGAGAACTTCATAGAGCCAATTAAACTTTGTCAATTAAAAATAACTGTTTAATAGCCGCAACTGCTAAATAAGTTCTCTTCACTGTTCATCATCCACTTGTCAACATATACATCCTGTACGTACAGCATGTGAGTGGACAGATGGTCTAGTGAAGAAATGCATGCAAACCCTTCTTCCCCCCCCTCAACCCCCCAAAAAGTTAAAGCATATATTGAAACACATTAAAAGTTAAACATATAAGCATTTAAGGCATATTAGGAGCCAGGGGAAAGAAAATCATTGTGCACATTTATTCAGTCAATTTTTAACTAAAACCTATGTAATCAAATTACTTCCATAGCTTCCTAATTGACAGTTGTAGACTGATGTAGTAAAACAGTAAGCACAAAAATGAAAGTTATAGTTCAGGAATCAAAGAAGTGCACTTAATGTCTAAAGAACAGGCTTAATATTTTAAAAAGTGCAAGTACCACTTAGAGTAGATCACTGTCGACCATTTGCATCTTTAAAATTCAACCCGTTTCCTAGTAGGTAGCTGCCCACTTTATATATGCTACATCAAGCAACTTTAATTACAGGTGTGGCTTCCAGCACTGCCTGTGTGTGGTGGGAGTTACATGTTAACAAAGAGCAAAGTAATCATGCAGTCAGAGTTCCATATGGTTCTGCAGAGCTACTTACTTTGATCTGATCCTACTAACTGCTAGGCATTCCTGTGCAATACTGAGCACCCTCCTCTCTCACTGAAGGCAATGGGAGTTGAGGGGTGCCCAGCACCCTACAAGGCTGGATCCTGACTCAGGATCTGAATGACGGTATGTTTTTGTGGAAGATCCTAATACAAGCAAGAGAAGCTAGTAACCAACATGAAGTGTTTACCCCTTGTGCGATCTTAGGCCAAGTCTCCAGCTCCAGCCAGCGAGCATGCAGTGCAGCTCGGGGTCATGAAGAGAACAATGCATACCTTGCTGTCCCCAGATCCCTGAGGCTTCCGAGTGTAGGGCCAGGTACCCAATGTAAGTTGGAGCAGCTATATGCTGCCTGCTAACAATCCCAAAGAGCTTAAACCTCAGCTTTGGATCAGCCCAAATCCACAAGGCAGTGTTATGCCATCACATCATACAATCAGTCTACAGTACACTTATGTTTTATCAGTCAGTAATCTTGCATTCCTATAATGCCTTCTCAGAGAGGTTTCTTGAGTCTTAACTAGAAGGACAAGTACTATCTGCCTTTTACAGATGGGAAAGTAGAGGCATAGATTACTGGCCCAGAGTCAGAGAGAGAGACAGTGACCAGGCCAGAAATAGAATCCAGAACACCTGTCTTGTGTTCTGACCACTGGACCAATGCTCCCTTCCTTATAATGCTGCTTGTGTACCAATAATTGGGTGGGTGGATGTTAGGGGTTTTTCCTTCAGGCGACTGTTCAATTCAGATTCATAATTACACCCACCTTCAAACTGGGCATCTTCCACACACACATCATATGAGAAATGGCTGTTTTTGTGGGCTTTGAGAGGATTTGGGTTGATGTTTATTCTGGTAGCTAGGAAGCAAGAGATCTTGGGAGAGTTGTCTGAAAGATGTCCTAGCCTTCCCTACCTCTCAACCAGAAACTTCCCCTCTCTCTGACCCCTCTCTTCCTTCCCATCTATGTGTTTCTGACTCCTTCCTTCATGTGGAAACCTCAGGTGGGGAAGGAGGGGTATAGATAGGCACCTGTTTCTGCAGCCCTTAACGCCTGTTCCGCCTGATGTAGGAAATAAACTAAATTGTATACAATCGTCTAAGAGCTAGACGGAGCTTTGAGAGGGGATCAGAACCCGCACAAGCTTAATACTTAAACATTTAATACTTATGTGGAACAAAATATTTTATTTTACTAGACTGATGTATTTACTGCATAGATTTTTGTTGTTGTTGTTGTTATATAGCCCAAGGGAGATCTGATACACAGTATGGGGTAGTACAGGGGAAGCCAACTCAAATGCAGGGGGCAGATGCAGAAAGCAAGTTGAATCCAGCCTGACCAAGAAAATTAAATTGATTCCAAAAGGCAAAGCAGAAAGTGATTGGAACCCATGAGAATCAGGGTGTCGGAAAGAATTGAGACCAGTACTACCCACCCTGGAAGACCGGGAGAGCCCCTGTGGAATCTGTGAAGTTAGAGTTGCTGTGTTGTTGAGTCACTTATGCCATGACATAGGTAACACAATTAGAGAAAGTTGTTCTGTCATTGTTCTGTGGCTCCAATTAACACTGTAGTTTGGGGGGACAGAGGTCACTTTGTCACATTTGCGCTTTCTCAGTCCTGGTGCCAGCCAGCAGCTAATGCACCTAAAATAGCCTTAGGGCTCCTGTAAGTTGCACCGGGCTGCATGTTGATCCCACGGCCATTCCAGCAGAGAAGGGTCAGAAAGGTGCAAAGGAGCTCTGACAATATTCCCAATCCCCAGCTGCGCCTCTGCTAGCTCTGAGGAAGATGAGCACAATGTAGCTATGCTCAAGCTGAATATGCTGGGGATTTTCCCCCTAGGTCTGGGAAATCCTCCAGAGGCCAAATAAAGTAGGCTTTACAGTTCCTTAGTGCCACTGGAGCAGTACAAAGGGACTGCATAAGGTGGAGGACCTGGCCTACTTCTTATCCCCTCGGTGGCCTGGAAGGGAGTGGATGGTGTTCCTTGTCTCTCTTTTTACCTCCTTCCATTTAGTTGCTAGGAAAAGTGTGTGTTTTTCTTGTCTCCTCCCTCATTTCCGCCAGCTGCTAGAAGCCAGGAAGGCAGGATTCCAGAGGTCAATCAAAAGATCCCTGGATTGCATATCAATGGCATAGACTATAAACTTCTGCAAGACAACAGCACAGGTTTAAATGGAAGCAAGGAAGAATGCTCTTGAAGTTAAAAAGGAAGTGAAAGCAGTATTTAACAAAAAATTAGAGTTATGCAATGCTGGACAATGTTTGAGAATATAGGATGATTATTAATGTTGAACTTTACACCAGATTGCAGTTCGAGTGGGAGAAGCTATAACAATCGCCAGAAATTCCTACAGTCATAGTAGCAATTGAATGACCCAGAAAGAGCTTGGATAGGGAGGAAAAAATAATTAGATTGTGAAGGATATTGATCTATAAGAGGAAAGATGAAAAATTCCAAAAACCACCTGGAACATCAGCTTGTACTTGTGAAGCAGATGAGGACCTAAGGACTTGAATTCGCCCAATGTAGGGAAGGTTTTTAATAAAGGATTACAGACCACTCACAGATGCAAGAGTAAACTGCCAACTTATCAAGCCATTGTTGATAGATAGGTGTTTGGCGTGGGTGATGGTTTCTTCTCACCATTGGTGGCACTGCAAGTATATATGTGTTATATCATTGCAGAGATTTTTGCTTTGTCTTTTTAAAACATGAATAATGACCTGTAAAATCCTGGACAGAGGATTTCTCAGCTGATTTCAATCTGATAATGAAAGTGCAAAGATTCATTTGAAGCATGATCTTACCCAAGGCCACAAAACACACCTACATTATTTTTAAATGTATAGAATATCTTATAGGGTAAGAACATCAAGATTTAAAGAGATGCTGCGCTGATGTTAATGAATGAAAATGAGCAAGTCTTTGGTTTTAAAGAGGCAGCAACCACGACATTGTTGAACAAAAGTATAGAACAGTGGCCATGAATGGAAAGTGAATCAAGGTCAATAAAGAGTACCTAAGGCACCTCATTTACAGATATTGTCATCTTTGTTACACTCCTAAAGACCTCCAAATAATACTTACAAAACTGCACACAAAGGAATGTGAAGATGAACAGCAGAGGACTAAAGCACATTTATTTGCAGTTAAACTTCCCAGGATCAGAGGACTGGAGGGAAATATGCTTTCCCAAACCAAAAGGATGCAATGGATAGGTTCGAAGCTCAGAAAAAGATGGCTTCAAAAGGAAAAACAATACCATAAAGAGCAAGCTCACTTTTTGTTGCTCATGAATCACAAGCCAAGAACTAGGGCAGGAGTGAAAAGCTAGAGAGCGAGGCACTGATAGTTCCATGGCGCCAAGTTTTCTTCCCCATCCTCACTTTGAAGACAGGAGGACAACCATATAATGAATACTTGCTTCAGAATGGAGACCATCGATCCGCAGGCATAGTAAGGGTTACCCTTGCAAAGATGGAGGCACCATTATAAGACCAAAAGGAATTAAATTTATCTTACAGTAATGATTTTTTTCACCAATGTAGTAAGGCCTTCTATTGACAGGGGATATAATTGGAAGGTAATTGTGCTCAAGCCACTACAGCCTACGCTAGATTAGGACTTCGTATTGAACACTTTATTTTATTTCTCCCCTTCCTCCTCTCATGTTTAAATATGAAAAATATCCACTCTACTACTTGCCTTGTTACTTTTGAGGCTGTGAGAGAATGAGTTGAGCATATTGAGAAAATTTTGTCCTTGTACTAGGAAATGAAATTAATTTCTAAGCATTAAACCCTATTGGGGTGCCTGCATTTAATAAGTCTGCTTCTTGATTGCTGACCTGTGTGTAAAATGTGAAGTCGGTATCCATACTTCCTTCCTAGTGCCAGTCAACAGGGAACTATGAAATTCCTGTGCCCACTTTTCAAGTCCATGCAAGTATGCCTAGTAAATCAAACCCTGTCCCATCTTAGTGTGTATGTTCATTTGGCATTCTTAGAAGGTCCACGGGGAGAAAGAATGCAGAAGGTAGAAGTGTTATGTTGTAAAATATACAGTTTTCCTTTTAAAATAATCTCAAAGGTGCACAGAAAAGCTGAATGTTTTTTTCATAAACCTGGCCCAAACTTCAGGTAACAAACACCTAAGTGTCTCTGATGATTTTGGAACCATCACTAAGTCTGCAGTAGCCAGAAGCCTGGTTACATTTTAATGTATATTAGTTAAAAACTATACAACACTTAGTGTTCATGATAAATAAATGTATGATTGTAACACATTTTGCATTCTTTAGGAAAGCACATCAAGCTTTAAATAAAAGGAGGTTGTACTGCCTTTCAGTATTTAGATAATACTGTGAACTTGTGCTCAAACAAGGTTTTTACTGTATGTTTTCTTCCTTCAGATATGGCCCATTTCCTGTTCCCTCGGAGCTACCTTTGGCTACGTGGCAGGCCTCATTATTGCACCTCTGTGGATATACTGGAATAGGAAGAAGCTTACATACAAAAGCAGATAACTGGTGCAAAGAGAAAGTATTTCTTTGTGCAGATTCCATACAGACTAGGCAGAAACTTTTATATGGTCAAAGCAAAAGACAACTGAAATCCTTTTGAAGCGTTTTTGGGTCAAGCATTGCCACTTATGGCAATGTTTCTATGCTGTCACCTGCTCTAACCTGTGTAACCCTGAGAGATTTTACCTTCCAGTCCAAATAAAGTATTTGTAAAAGATGGTGGCTGCTTCTTACTAGAGTTTTGTTCTTCTGAATTTCACTGATTTCCAATGTTAGAGTCCTAAGTTTAGTTTACAAACTTCTGTGATCTGTAACAAGTTCTGTGTACTTATGCACTGTATCATTACAGTTGATAGAATTTCACAGTAGGCTTGGCCATTGTCAAATGTATCTCACGTGATCAAACAGCAGTTTATGCATCTTGATCCTATTCTTTTTTTCACTGTGTTTTTCTTTGGAGTTAAAATGGCTATTATAGCTTCATCAAAAACAGTCTTCAGTCCTTTCTGAGTTAAAGCTGAACATTCCACGTAGCAGCAGGCTCCTATCTGTCAAAAAATTAAATGAATTTAATAGGCACATGTGTGTGTGTATATATATATTCCCCCCACCTTAGAAACACCACCAAGTCTTGTCTTTGACCTACAAAAATCATCCCATGTTCCCTGTCCCATAAAGCAAAGTATTCCTTTCTTTTGATGATAGTTTTGAAAGTCATTTCTAGAGCAGATCTGAAGTGGATACCCACGGATCTGAAGGGCTCTAGTCATTTCAATAGGTTCTGTTTCTGAAGAAAGCACATTACAAGCAGCTTGTTTTGGGTTGACTGTATAGTCTTACAAGCTTCATCTAAACAACAAAAGAAAAAAAATTACATGGCTAACTTGTAGAGCTTAGTCCCAGACAGGTAGCTGTGTTAGTCTAGTTCAGCAAAACAAACTAGGAATCCTGTGGCACTTTTAAAGACTAAAATTTATTTATCACATGAGCTTTTGTGGGTGAAATCCCACTTTATCAGGTTCTTTAAAATGGAAAACACAGTATGGGAGGGAAAAAATAAATGCAATGATGTGTACGTAAGTAAGTCACAAGACTATTTCAGCAAGTCAAACAAGTTGTTTTGATTTCACCCATGAAAATTCATGTGAAATAAATGTGTGTGTTAGTCTTTAAAAGAGCCACAGGATTCCTGTTAGTTTTGTAGAGATTAGTTTCTGAAAATGGACTATAAATAGAAATGCCTAGCATCTACTCGATATTTTTTAAAAGTTAGTGTTTTGTATTAATGAATGGCCTAAAGATGCATTCTAAATTTTAATTAATTATCTCACTCATGTTCATTGTTGACTTCCATACTGAAAAGATTTACACTGTTATGGAAGGGAAACACTTAAGTCAGTCTTGTTAGCAGTATTTAACATAGTGGTTTTATAAAAAGCTGGTTATCTGGGCTGGTAAAATAAGTATGAAAATAGAAAAAGAAAAAAATGCAGTCAAGAGTAAGTTTGGTAAGAGCAGTAATTTTTCTTTTAAGTGTCTGATTTACCTCTTTTGCTAACTTCTGTCCCTGCTCCATACATATAGGCTTCTCCTTCATATCATTTAATCTTGCTAAAGTTTTTAGATCATCACGAAGATCAATCTAGGAGGAAAGATGGCAACAATATTGCATAATTACACTCATGTTGAATAAAAATCATTGAGACATATTGTCATTTTTTAAGCATAATACCCTATAGGTTTTGATGGGGTGAACCACTTACAAGAAACTATGGCCCAAAGTGTGGATTCTTGCTTAGAGTCTGAGCCAAAGACCTTTGAAGATGTGGATCAGGTCCCCAATTCCTGATTGTGTGATTATCCAGGAGGAAAGATAGGTGAGTTATTTATTCCTAGCTCTTTTTTCCTTAACTTCAGTTTACCCTCTCTAGAAGAACAATGAACACACAAGTGCCTGTCCAGGAGTGACAAGATTAGTTCAGTACATAGTAGGGAAGCTTGAACTGTTTTTGCTGAGATCATAATCCTGTAAGAATCCGTGAGATTTAGATCTGGATCTGCAGAGCCTAGGACACCTGCTATTCCCACATCGCCGCTGTGAGGCCATGCCGAGTCACATCCAAAGAGTACTCTGGAGATTAGGTACTGCAAGAAGTACAGACCACAAGTCCCGAGAAACAGCACCCTGTTACCTTTCAATCTGGCCCATGCTCACTATTTAACTGCGAAAGGTTCCTCTCGTCTAGGGAACGATGCAGACTACTGACGTGCTGTGATTCCAGATCTCACCATGCTTTCGGATCTCTGGCCTCCAACTCCACCCTTACTAAGCCTGCCTGTTGATACCAGCTCTAGCGACTACTCTTGATGCCTGCTTTCTGACTACTGCAGCGTGGCCATCCTTGATGTGCGGACACCAGCCCAACCATAACCACTAAAGCCAGACTGCCTATGCCCTTTTAAAGATTAACAAGTGTGTTAGTCTTTAAAGTGCTACAGGACTCCTCGTTTGTTTTGCTGAAGTTAAACTAACACGGCTACCCCTTTGTGTCCTGGTTCCTTAGAAACCCAATGCCCACTGAAATCAAGCCATTACTTTCAATGGCTATCGGATAAGACTGTTAGTCAAGGCACAGGGTTATGCTAGTAATGTGGGGCTGCATCTTGCATGATTGCTGGCACTGAGTAGTTTTTACTCACACCAGTAGTCCTATTTATTTCATTCAGTGAGATTAACTGGAAGAGTAATGCTTGTAAACCAAAACCCTTGCTCGACAGCCCCAACTGCTTATATAACATGATGCATTTTGTGTTTTAATAGAATGAAGGTAACTCTGGAGCTAGGTGAAATTTTTCAGTGAAAAGTTTTCACTGAAAAATGCAGATCCAGTTTGATGGAAAAGTTTTGCAAGTTCATGGGGAATTTGCCAACTGATTTAGTGGGGGGGGGGGGGAGTCCTAAAAATATTCCCAAAAATTCAAAACATTTTGTGTTGACATTTTCTAAACGAAGTGCATACAAACTAAACCAACTGGTTTTGAAAGTTACTTGTTTTATATTTTAAAAAGATTTTAAAATGTCAAACTAAACATTTTGTATGACCGTGAAACAGTATTTTCTTCAACTTTTCCATTCACCAAAAATTTAGAAAAAAATTGGTTTCAAGTCTACTCAAAATGTAATTTTAAATTATTCAGTATGGCCGACAAACGGAAGAATTGATTATTCACACAGCACTTAGGTGTTCTGCAAGTGTACTCAGAACACAAGTGACCCTATTTTCCTGCTGCTGGATGAGAGTAAGGGCATATCTATACCACAGCCACTACAGCAGTATATCTCAGTGGAAGAGGTTTTTCCATCGACCTAAATAATCCACCTCTCTGCAAGGCAATAGCTAGGTTAGGGAAATACTATTGCTGTCGTCCTAACTGTGTCTACGTCAAGGGTTAGGTTCTATAGTAAGAGGGAAGGTCAGACAGAAAATAGCATAATGCCGCTATATAAATCTATTGTATAACCACGCTTTGAACACTTCATACAGTTCATCCCAAAAGAGATATACAGTACTAGAATTGGAGAAAGGACTCTGAAGGACAACAAAAATGGTTAGGATATGGAACACCTTCCATCTGCAAAGAAATTAAAATAGTAGGACGGTTCAGCTTAGAAAAGGGAGAACTATGATAGAAGTCTATAGAATCATGAATGGTATGGATTAAGAAAAAAGTTAAAAGGGAAGTGTTATTTATCCCTTTACATAACACAAGAACCAGGGGTCATACAATTAGTTTAAACCTGCTGTCTATTTAATTTAACATGAAGTGCCTTCTTCACGTAAAGCACAGTCAACCTGTGTAACTCATTGCCAGTGTGGCTATGAATGCCAAAAGCGCAAGTGGGTTAACTTCTGACTGTCAAAAGCTGGAACTGGACAAGAAGGGATTTGTCACTCAATAATTGCCCTGTGTTGTTCATTTCCTCTGAAGCGTCTGATACCAGCCATTGTCAAAAGACAGGAGACCGAGCTAGGTGGACTGTTGGCCAAACTGGATTAGACCATTCTTATGTACTTGTGTCCTAACTGTAGTGCTCAAGGACTGAAATTTTTCACAGTCCTGAGTGACGTAACTAGGTCTACCCAAGTTATAGGTGTAGGCTAAGTCTAACTCTTCTAGTTAAAGTCAGAGAAAGTTATTTGGATCCTGCTGCTAGGGCCTTGGGCCCAAGGAAAGCACGTTAGATCATCTGGCTTATTTAAATAAAACAAGCAAAATAAAACCAGACATACCTGGGTTCCTACTAATAGAAAGGGTACATTAGGCGCATATTCCTTTAGCTCTGGTACCCATTCCTCCTTTACATTTTGAAATGAAGCTGGATTTACCACCGAGAAGCAGATAAGGAAGACATCGGTCATAGGATAAGATAAAGGTCTCAGACGATCATAGTCTTCCTAAAGAAGGAAAATGTTAATGGCAATCCTGTGATTCATATTTTGTTCATTGTAACAGTTAAATTCAAGCAGAGTGCTCAAATATCTCAGAAATAGAAAGCTCATTTAAACCGACTCAGTGTAGTTGGCTGATTTAGAACTGCAGCCTGTATATTAACGTAGCTGTTAAGATTAAAACCCACACACAGGAAGTAAATATATATATAAGGCAAGTGGAAAAACCATCATGGCAAGGTTGTTCCCAGTAGTTACACTTATCTATGCAATACAATATTTATGGAAAGCCTCATTTTAAACATTCTTTGCCTATCTGCAGCCTGAAGGCGAGCTTTTGCCCTGGGATGCTCAGGGGAAATAACCAGACACATGCTGATTCCAGAGCCATGATTCTGCCTATACAAAGCAAAATGAGTGGGGTAAATCAGAGAAGTCCATAGGGTTGCTTATGACTATACACCTAAGCTAGAAACCACTTCCTCTTGGACCTTGGGTGTGAGTGGCATCTGAGCCCTCTCCTAGCATTCTGAAGTGGCAGCTGGAAATTATATCCTATTACTGGTGCTCCTGTCCTCCTTGGTGACAAGGTGGGATCAGAGAGAAGTTCCTTTATCCACACTTGCTTTTACGACCGTGAACCCATCAAACAACAAGGATAATTTGGCATTAAGGAGCACTGGCACCTTCTAGAGGAAAAGACCACCCAAAAGCCACTGGGCATGCTCAGTGTGGATGGACTCAGCTCTGTTTTTTAGAGCCTGCAGCATCAAAGTTGCTTGGCCATATTTGGAAGGTGCACAAGCAAACTAGCTCAGCAGAAACACTCAGATCGCTGTGCCCGCTGTAAAATAGATACAGGACTTCCAGCCGCTTGGGGAAATGTGGCTGCCATTACACATTTTGATAGGTCCCCTCCCCACCACCCCCAGCTCTGTAAGACTTGTTCTGCTGGATAGCACTGTAGAGAATAGGCCATGTCAATGCTCTTCCTATTTTAGGGAGTTTAATGGACTCAGTATCACTAGCCTCAGAGGACCACAGTTTCCACAGTGGAAAAATCTGAAACTTTTTCTGCTGTATTGGAATCTAAATAATGGCTGAATTCCATGGGATCAGTTAGAAATACTACCAGTGTTTATGCTGATTGCTTGAGAAGCCGGGGGGGGGGGGGGGAATGAGTGCGCCACAGTGTAATTTTATTATTTGAATTCAGTGTACAGAAGAGAAATTTGTATTATTCCAAAATTAAATACAATGGCAAAATCTAATTACACTAGTCAAAAGTCAACATAAATTCCAGTTTGAGTTCATACACACACACTCTGTATCAAGTAAAACTTTTATTCTAATTTGGGGGAGAATGTGATATATTTAGGAATTAAAAACATTAGAAGAATTTGACTGGAATATTTTAAGAACCAAGGGTTTGAGTAGAAAGAAGATGACCAAGGACTAACATGGTATAGTACAATTACTTGACATTCTGAGTGGAGAGAGATGTATTAGGAGCTTAAAACAACCAAAAAACCCCAAAACAGGCAAGCAAACCCATTTGTCATCTGCCTAAGCAGCCAAATGTAAATGGAGAAGCGGGATAGGAAAAGAATAGTCGTAATCACTTTAAGCCAGGATATTTGCATTCCATTTGTTTCCCATCGTAGAGAGCTTTGAATATCTCTTGTAGAAGGCACTAGGTAAGTATTTTCTGTTATTAACTGCAGTAAGACCCTGGCCATCCCTTTTTGGGTGTTACTGTGGTAATCAAAGTGGCTGCCAACAGGAGGTGAAAGGAATAAAGAGACAAGGACATAAGGAACTGCTGTTAATAGTCTATCTCAGCATCTCAACCATAGACATGTTTTTGATGGTAGATTGTGTTTGCACAGTTCTTTATTGAAAATACTCCTGCAGTTGTTTTTAATGCATTCCAGGAAGGAGGAGGCTACTTACCTATACCTGGCAGTTCTTTGAGATGTGTGGTCTCTATCTATTCCACTGTGGGATTACACACACACACACACCATGGGCTCAGTGTTAGAGCATTTAAATGTAATGTCCATTGGTCTGTGTACATGTCCTGACTCACATGATGCCTATGGTCAAGGCGATAAAGGCAGGCCAGACCAACCTCCTCTTCAATTCCTTCTCCATTGCTAATCAGAGAAGATCTAAAGGAGGGCAGGTAGTGAAATACAAACAGGGACCACCCATCTCAAAGAACTTCCAGTTACACATAATGAACCTCCTCCAGTTCTCTAAATGTTCTTGCCTATTGTTCCACTGTGGGTGATTGACAAACAGTACCTAAGTAGGAGGAATGTGCAAGGACAAGGACAGTAGAGTTGAGTGAAGAACCATCCTCCCAAAGGAGGCATCAACAGCCAAGTCTAGTACCAGTGTGTAAATGGAGCTCCATGTCTACTCTATGTCTACATTTACCAAAGTTAGTTTGAATTAGTTAATTAGAACTAACTAATTTGAACTAATTTTAGTTGGTTCAAATTAACTTAATTCAAAGTAGCATGGCCGCACTAGAATGCTAGTCCGAACTAAGCAAGTAAAACTGCCCTGTTTCACCTCAGTTGCAGACATGAGGCAAACCAGGCACATGTGCGGACCAATGGACATTACTTTCAAATTCTCCAACTCTAGGCACACGTGTAACCCCACAATGGAATACAATAGGGACCATCACTTAAGACCATCACTCACTTTTCTGCTGCTCTACCTGTGGAGTAGCTCTTCTTTGTTTTTGGTGACCTTTTCTTTATAGTAGTTGGAAATACTCTATTTGCACATCTGAGATTTTGTGTCCCTTTGTAGTCAGGCACTGAAGCAGAGTTTTGCTGCATTCGTATTCTGGATGGATTTGTTTTAACTCATCCAAAAACTTGACTATTTCTCCTGTCTACCACTTGCTCTTCCTTTACTGTCCCAAAGCAGAGGTATACAAAAAGACTTTTAAATGTGGACTTAACATCCATCTGATGAAGGCAACAGCTGCTAGGGGATACCACAAGCAGAGAGAAAGTGCAGGTTCACACTGATGCAACAGGGGGCAGTCACAAGAGGTGAATGAGCACCATTACACTTCCACCATCTTGCAGCCTAGGAGATGAATTTAATGCTAAGTCTCCAATCATTTAAAAACAATGCAGGATCTCCTTTGATTATCTTTTATACCATGGGAATGTATAAAGTGTGGGGCGGAGAAGTTTATTTTAAGAGCACAGAAACTTACATCGCTGGGGAGAAAAAATGCAACTTGACATTGGGTTTTGTGATCTCTGTTTGTAACCATCTGTTGCTTTCGTGGCTTAGAGCAGCAATCATCAGAGGAGGCACTCAATAAGAACCATCTGTTTTTAGCAGGCAAACCAAAAATAGATAGCAGGCAAAGCTGCTGAAGGAATCCAACCTTCATCCAATGAAGGGTAACTGTTACTACTGTTCAAAGGGTATCAGTGGAGCACACATGCGTACTAGAGCTGGCTTCTGAAGAAGACCCTGATACAAATCTAAATTATAATCCATTTCCCTACTAGGACATGGTAATGACAGTCTGTAAATCCTAACGATGTGAGTCATTTTGATAATTTCTGTGCTTGTTTCAAAGCTCTCTGTGAAGAACTAAGGAAAGACTACATCACCCATCGCTTTCTTCCTAGATAAGTATATTTCCATTTTAAAAAGAGCAGGTGTGATATTTTTAGATCTGTTAAATAATAAGCAAGTGGACAGTACTATCTCTAGTATCTGGTGTGCACACAAACAGCAAAATTGGGCTTTGAGCAACATCAGGGTAAATCCAGGACAGTTCCACTGGCTTCAACAGAATTACCCAGTCTCAGTTAACTTGCAGCTTTTCTACATGAGGGTTGGTGTGTATTTGTGCTGTCCGAGAAGCAGGATTGTGTTTCAGCCCGTCACTATCTGGTTTCTAGTTCCCCACTTACTCTGAAGGGAGGCTGGGGGGAGGGGAAAGTAGTCTGTGGTAACTCTCTGCCTAGCACAAATTTCTTCCCTCGTGCACAGGCTCACATGCGCTTGTTCACCTTTGGCTCGACCTACTCCCTACTTCCCCGCAGGAGGCACTGCCAGAGAGAGAGAGAGAGAGAGCAGCCACTGTTGAACTCATTATGCAGGTCCCAATCTGACCCAAAATGGATGCAGAATTTGCCGTGATGGTAGCCTGTATTATTCCTCTTATAGCAGCGCTCAGAGGCATCAATTTGGTCCAAGGCCCCATTGTGCTGGCTGTTCTCCTTAATCTTCCTGCTTCCTGAAATCTTCAAACTTTATTTTCTATACATGAAAAACAAGCCCTGTTCACCTCTGACAAGTATTTGGGGAGAGAGCACCCTGCAAATCTCACCTATTTTCACTGGTTTCTGGTTGTGTTTATGAAGCAATTGGAGTTGTTCTGTTTGCCCAGACTGTGGTCAGTTAATATTAACTTCACAGAGAAGGCAAGAGACTGCCAATTGGTGTCAGTCATTTATTTATAACTTATGGCAAAGACCCTCAGAGCCCATGATCAGTGCTCACTCACAAATGCTACAGAAGGAAAAATGTAGATCCAAATCCACCCCTAGCTGGAATGAGCACTGTTCAGAGCATGTATGAATTCCATGTTGAAAAAGCCTAGTTGAATTTTGATTTGACACAATTTTATTGTGATGCATTTGTAAGAGTGGGATTGTTTACACACCTGAGTAGCTTCTGTGAAAAAGACAAATATCCAGCTGGAAGAAGCAGCCTGTTCAGCTTAGTTTCTATGTTGAAGAGATCAGGGGCATTTGGAATAAGAAACTTACCCACCAACACAATGGCAGCAGAAGGCTCCCTTAAGGCGGTGGAAAAGCCATGATACTGCATTGCATATGAGTGGGTGGGATGGCCAGGAATCAGGAACCCAGGAATACTCTGGCTCCCCTCTCTGTGTGGCGTAGCTGACCTTTGCATCTTCAGCACATGGCTCACCACAAAGAGCCCTGGGAGGGACCGCTCCCTGCAGTCGCCATTAGGCAGTGCCGTAGCCACAAATCTTCACCCAGGAGGTGTGGAAGGCTCACAGCTGCTAGTCCTGTCAATGGGCTGGTTTTTAGAGTGACTTGCAGAACTGTCCCTGCCCAGAAGTGGGTTCTGCTCCCAACCCCCAGAATAGCCCCAAGAACAAGCCTTGTTCTTTATTTGGACTGTGAACAGAAGGGTTGTTTTGTTTTTCTGTTTTGTTTTGGGTTTTTTGTTTTTTTTTGGGGGGGGGGGGGGAAGGGGGGTTAAAAATTAAAGTATTCGGATCAAGTCCCACCACTTCTTCTGTAGCCAGAAGGTCCCCCTGGCAGGGACACTGGTGTGGTTCTTCTAGGAAAAGAGGGGAATGCATGCAGGGGTGGGGGGCGTGCCCTTTGTGTGCAGCATGGAACTCTGCCTCTGCTTCTTGCATGGATTTTTCTCCCACCATTTCTTCATCGGGAGACATAGAAGAGTCCCCAAAGTCTGCTCTGGGGTGAAGCAGCTGTCATATAGCAGCAATGGAACTGCACTGTCATTACAGCACAAGGGAGGATTTCTTCTGCCCAGCCTGAGGAGATGCTGGGCTCAGGATTTGTTCTTTCATGTACAACCATTTCATGGAGATATCGCTAATGTGGCATGTATGCCCACCAGTGTTAATGAGAGACAGTCACTAATAACAGATTATTATATAGATATCCACAATGATCGATTTTTTAAATGTTGCATTGTAATCTGCCACACAATGCAAGATCAAAGTGGGCCAGATCCTCATGGACTGCAGAGTTGCATCTGGACGCAAGCACTCATAGCGCTTACATTATTGGAGAGTCAGAAATGATGGAGTAACTCAATGTTCCTGTTCAATCTAAAATGGGCAGCTGAGAAAGGAGGTCAGTTTAATACTTCCATAGATGTTTCACATCATGACTGTAACACCCAAGCAAGTATTTCATGTATGGGGCTACATTTGAGTGTCAAACCTATACTAAGACACTCCAGTACTATGGTGGTAGGGGACAGTTTACACCAGCTGAGGACCTGGCACGAAGTGAATTTAGTTTGCAGCTTCCTGAAACAAGCTGTTAATCTCACTACCCAGGATCTCTACTATTCTGTTAGCAAACCTCTCACTATTTCAGCGCATCCCTACCTCTGTGTTAAGTTATATTACTAGTAACAGCAGCCTGGGTCACCTCATCTCCACTCCAGACACTGTATCCAAATTTCAATGAAAACCAATACCCAAGGGAAGCTAGCAAGATGGATATGTAACACTAAGCAACACTGATGACCATTCAGCTGTCACTCTTATCTCTGGCTGTGCTGTGTCTAATTTAGATTGCACGCTGCTCGAGATAGGACTCTGTCTATAAAGCGCTGTGCTCACCTATGAAACTGAAATATTGGAATATAAATAGTGTTTTGTTATATGCAAACTACCAAGGGCTGGCTTTTGTAAGAAGAATTACTGCATTCACTGCCACAGAGCGGATTCAGCATAGCACATTAAAGAAGAATTATTACTATGGCAGGTCCATGAGTCAAATGACAGCCCTTCCATAACCGTTAAGTGTTATTTTAATATTTAAATCCATTTTTCATTACAGGTGATTCAATGCCAAACCCAAACCAATATGAAATGGAATCTTCTTTTTACTGCTCTCCCATTCTTTCCAGTTTCTCAGTAAAGGTTATAAAAACATGGTGATGGATGGGGAAGTTATGTTCATGGGTTTTATGCGTGTGTCAAAACTTTGCATTGGAAAAAATAATCTTGAGGTTCTGTCCAAAGGTATGCATTCTAGGAATTGCCAACTATTGTGATTTTAGCAGAAATCTCATGAATTTTAGTGGTTCTTTTGTAATGCCCCAGCTAATAGACTTATGATTACATAAGAATCACATCTTTAATTTAAAAGCTAGGGTGAGTTTCTGGCCTTCACAGATGTGAATAAAAACATTAATCCTAAAAGCTCAAATCAGAAGACAAATGGATTCCCGCCCACGTCTCATGGTTTCAGGAGGGCTGATTCATGATTTAGGACTGGCAATTTTTAATATTTTGTCAAACTAAATTTTGACAGCCATTTGGTTAGTGTGCTCTCAATATAGGACCTCATACAAAGCCCACTGAAGTCAATGGAGGCTACTAGAAAAGCTGGACCTAGTTGCTCCACCTGAACTCAACTAAGTTAAGAAGGATGAGACTGGCCCTTTATCTGATAAAACTGCATGTTATCCTTTATCAAATGGGTGCAGATGTGTGACAAGCTAAAAATCAATTAAAAACAAATTTGCAAATGTTGTACTGGTAGATCAATGATTACTGTTTGTGTTCAATGCTGTCTTTTTAATTTATGGAAAGTACGTAAAGTATTTGATGGTCTCACAAAAACCTAAAAGTAGTAGTAATAAATAGAGGTTATATGGATCTTGGTCTCAAATTCAAGGACACCTACTATTCTACTATAATTTTTATTTGACTGTGCAGCCAGTGCGAAATAGTCTCAGTTTAATAGTAAGATGTCTCAATTAACAGAGATTCCAGAAAGGTGTTTCAAACATCTCATTTGTATTCTTTAGTTAGAGAGGTTTTACAGAAGGGCCTCTCACACTGGTTTAATTTGCCCGCAGGTCTTAATTCAGTTCCATCACTGACTTCGGTCAAATCACTTAAGTCTGTAATTTTCAAATGCATCCATTATATTTGGGTACTCAATTTAAGGTACCCAGTCCCTGATTTTCAAAAGGAACTGTTACCTCTTGGCACATTTGCGGGGAGGCGGGGGAGAAATGCTTTTTGGATGGCAAACTTAAGACACCTAATAGGCACTTTTGAAAATGTAGGCCTTAGAATCTCCTATCCTCTATAGTCCCAGCTATACACTGAGGACGGTGGTACTTCCCTACCTCACAGGGATGCTGCAAAACTTGCTGAATTGATGTTTACGAATCATTCTGAGATTAGAAGGAAGGGGCTGCACAAGAATTCTTCAAAAAAATATTTAAAAAAAAATCAACCAGTAGGTTTTAGCTTTCCTTTTACAGCTACTGAGGACATCAGTCTTTTATGAAGCATTCTTCCCTACAATTCTCAGCTCGAGCCAGCAAAAGAATGTGCGTTTATGACAGTCTGTGGCCCTGAAGATACAGAAAGGCTTAAAGTGCACACAGCACATTTGGCATGTTTTCATTTTAATGTCATCTGTACACACTCATTTTCACATGCTAGCTGCTGCTGGAGAGCTCTACACTTACGCTCTGGCTGGGGACATCATCCCCATGCACACACCAACCGCTTGAGGGAGTATGTCCTTCCTTTGCTTTACAGCAGTGGGCTGAAACACACATGGGGCAGTGCGCATCCAAGAGTGGACAGTTTCCCAGCTGCAGCTGGCAAAACTAGAAAGGGAGAAGTGGTAACTGTGATCTTTTTTTTTTATTAACTAAAATAAACTGCCAGTTATTTCAAGTTTTACAAATGAGTGAGATGTCAGCTGTAAACTGTTTTGGGCCCTGTATTTAATGAAATTGCACATGCATTCGGTCCTATGACTCCATTTCAGGGCCAACTAAGAATAAATGGGAAGAAAGGGAAGGGAAGAAAACCGTATTTCAACATATACTCATATTAGCCAGAAAAGATCTGTTGCATTAAGTCAGTATCATGTTGAAAGGAGAAATGATGGCTGAACTAGAAAACCCGACAATAATTAGACAGGTGGTCAGGGGAGATTACAGATATTGCCAATATCTCCTGGTTTATTTATAGCAGCAACAACAAATTTCATTCTGCAAGTTGTGTATACAGCTAGTCCATATAGCCATGCCTTTCCATCACCATTACTCTCATTCTCCATCATGCATGCCCTCAGCTTCTTGGTTAAACTCACTTGATTTTGTGCCTGGTCTTAACTTAGGCCCCAGTCTTGCAAACACTTGGGCAGATGCTTAACTATTAGCTCCTTTGTCATATTCACTACCAGAGAGACCAAGGATTTTTTCAAAAAATCAAAAAATCAGGGCCTACATTAAGACAAGGTATAAATAAATGCCTTTGACTTCAGTAGGAGTACTCAAAGTATGTGCCTAAGAGTTTGCAAGAAAGCAGACTCTCTATTAGCTTGTACACCTAGTCCAAGAGCACCCCAATCCTGACTGAAGCAGCTGGGTGCTATTGGAATGCAAATCACCATCATTATCTGAACTGGGTAAGGAAAGGGCTCAATATCTTCAACTTCTGTGAATTTCAATGGGTGCTGAAAAGGAGCTCAAAGTTTTACAGCCGTGGACTCACAACTTGCTCCTTACTCAAAAAGTAGAGGGCAGACTAGTTCTGAAAGCAGGCTGAAGCTTGGCAGGGGAAGTTCAAGGACTGGTTGCCAGATGGAATTGGTAACATTGAACTCTAGGTGAAATCCAGCCATCCTGAAAAACTGTGCTGCACGCCCTTCCACCAATGAGCACCACAATGTTACTTGTCCATTGTACACTGGCATATCCTCTCAGAAGAGAAGAGGCTGCTAACAAGTGAAGGAAAATAAACATGAGGGAAGGAACCTAGGCAACTTAAAGATGGCCAACATTAGCTACAAATTCTGAGGGCTGGATGTGAAACTCAGATGGTCCAAAAAAAAAAAAAAAAATTCTTTCTCCCAGCTTCACTGAGGAGAATTGCTACACACAGCAACAAGGCCGGGAGGAGCAAGAGTCTAGACAGCAGGACACTTCTTAGAGGAACTGATTGAGGAATGTCTTATCTAGCATGGCCTGGTCACTGGAGAGTTACAGTTCCCACCTTCCTCCTGATAACAGGAACTAGCTTCCACAGCTGCAGAACTAAACAGGCCCCTATAGCTTCCACTGTCCCGCAGTTGTACTGGCTGTTTTCTCCTGACCTAGGCCCTATAGGTCTTCAGTGAGAAGAAAGCCTGACTGGGGTGCATGTGTGCACATACGAGAGAGAAAGAAAATGCACATAGCAATATCTGTCCGCATACAGAATAAATTTGTGTGATCCTGACCAGGCTTTTTGTTCTGTATATTCATAGTCTAAGGCCAGTGGAACTTTTATCCTCTAATATTTTTATGAAGATATGTTACTCTTTCAACCCATTTTAATTCAAACTAGGTTTTAAAAGATTAAGTAATCTGTGTAGTTTGCTGCTATTAAGATATCTGCTATTAGTTTCCAACTGGCTTCTTGACAGCACATAGAGTAACCTGAAAACGTACTGAACCTTTCACCAACCCTAAGCCCCACACAGGTGGATAAGCATGGGACCAAGGGCTGTTCTACACCACAGTGGGATTTCAGCAGCAGTCAAAGGGAGATACGCAAGGTATTTTAAGTACTTTGCATAACTCCTTTCGACTGCCTATTTACCACAGTGTCTTCAGTGCACTGAGTCGAAGGAAAATGCCCTACCTTCAACTCAGCACTATTCCACTCATGGGGTTAGCCTTCAGCAATCAACTTTCTGATCAGCAGAGCAGGTCTTTGCAGACCCAATCAGTCAATTGGGAAGACTGATTTGACAGCGGCAGATTTGCCACCATCAGTGAATATTAGCCGTAAGTAAAGAGACACATGAATTGTCAAGTGAGGTCGGAATTTTTGACCGACAGAGTGAGAGTACATCAGGAAAGGGAGAAGGGCCCAGTGGCTAGGGCGCTAGCAGGAGATCCCAGTTCAATTTCTTAATCTGCCACAGACTTCATTGGGCAAGTCACCCCCCCCCCCCCAGCTCCCCATCTGTATACTATTTACCCCATTTTACAGGATGTCATGTGGATAGCTACATTAAAAAGTTGTAAGGTGCTCAAATACGATGGCAATGAGGGTAACGTACATGAGTTACCATACTGTGACAAAGCACAGAGAAGATAGGTGCTATGGGGTTGACCCAGTATTTTACAGCACACTAATTTAGGGGAGGGGTGGGAAAAATCACCTGCACCACTAAGTCAGAACATAGACACAGATCCTCTGTTGGTGTAAATCAGCAAATGGAGCTACTCTTCTTTGCAGCAGCTGAGGACGTGGCCTGTAAAGTATATTGTTAAACCAGCAGGTCGCAACAGACGTATTTAGGAAGCAGCTTGCCATCACATTGAGACGGAGAAAGCAGCCGTAAGTAATCTCTATAGTGCTTTAAATAGCTTTATTTTCTATTTCAAGATTATTTTAGAAGCTTTAAAGGAACGTTTATTTTCATCTACCCCGTTTCTCCCATTCCACTTGGCAAACACTGGTCTTGTCACAGCTTCACTACTGTTTTCAAGGAACTGAAATAAAAATGACTACTTTGGCTTTAAAACCTCCACTTTATACAGCGGCTGTAGCAAAACCTCTTATCTTTATGCACCAGCATAATCCCAGATGACATCATAACTGTGGGAAGAAGGGCTTGCCAGATCACTGCTTCTGATGAGCCAGCAGACAGTACAAAAATACCACGCTGGGCTGGCTGGGAGGGGAGCGTAGAGGAAGAGAAATATCTACAAGGTTCCCCTCATGGAGTTCCTCTCTGATTGTTCTAATAGGGGGAAGGGTTTGCTCCCCTTCCTGCCACCCCATCCTAGAAAAAGCCAAAGAAATTCATCCAAGCAGCCTTGGAGAAGCCACAGGAGGCCAGAACTACTACACATGAAGAGATCCACAGTACTGCTGAAGTTCTGTCCACCAGCACCTCATAGGCAGGCACATGTATCATCAGGTACTCCCCCCATTTACAGCTGCCCCTCAGATCCCACTCCTACCCTTTAAATGGAGCGCCCACCACAGAGGGAACTCTTCAGAAAGGACCACACCCCAAGGCTTTCTGAGGAAAAGCTCAGAATCTCCAGAGGAGCAGTGGGAGGATACATCCCTGTTCCCAGCCCACTTTGTCTTTTCCTCCTCTTCCCTTGTGATGATCCAGAACCAAGTGGGCACATTCCATGGATGTGGAGAAACAAGAGGGTGAGGGGCAGTGATATAAAGGCAACTGAGCCCTCAGCACTAATGGGAGATGGGGGGAGATATACTTATAGATCTGGTAATGGGAGCCAAACACAACTTCCTCCTCCCTGCCCCCCACCCCCCATTGTTAGTTACCTTACCAGGTGATTGTAGATACTACTTTTTTAAATGGGCTGGTACACACAAAATGCTAGGGCCAGATTCAGTGACTTCAAGCCAAGTGAGCCACTCCGTTCAAATAAAGGCCAGTGATCTGGTCCTCAGATTCCAGAGAAGTCCCATCACATTATAACAGTTTTAAAGTTTAAATTTTGAGAATTAAAATCTTAAAGTTTCTTTGACTTAGTACTTCAAGGTCTAGACCCCTAATGCTAACCAACCTTTCAGGAGTAACTCAGTTTGCCTAATTGCTTCATACAACTGGGTGCATCCCACTAGTTACACAGGAGGAGATAGGTGGCCCGCATCTATATTTGTAAATTTGCAATACATAAACATAGAATACCACAAGACTGAGGCTATGTACACACTACCATTTTTAACGCGCAATAATCCTCTTCCGCATTAATTCTCCCGTGGCTGTTGTTGCGCGAGATCGCGTACACACTATGCTTGCTCTAACGGAACAAAGCCCCCCCCCTTCTGAGCGCAGTCCTCCAGGAAAGCGAAGGGGATTGTGGGTACGTATCCCAGAGTCCCCAGTATCATCTCCCGTGGTGCATTCCGCTACTGACGCTACCCAGCGGTTGCCAATAGCAACGAGCGCGAATTTCAAATTGAAGCAACCTTCTTCTCGGCACTGCCTTTTCAGAATCGACATGGATTCAGCTGTGATCTTGAATGCTGCCTTCAGCATTGTGAACACAGCCCAGATTCTGTTGCGGTTTGCCTTTGGCTATGATTCGGAGCATGACACGGATGACTCGGTCTCGGATGATGACAGCATTGAAAACCAAACGGACATTCTGATCAGTTTCGCGGACCAGCAACACAGCCTGAACCGCCGTGTTTGGTCCCGGCAGACGAGCACAGACTGGTGGGAACGAATCGTCCTTCAGCTGTGGGATGATGATCAGTGGCAACAGAACTTTAGAATGCGGAAAGCCACATTTATGGAGCTATGCCAGGAGCTTGCCCCTGCCCTTCGATGCAAGGACACGAGGATGAGACCCGCCATGACCGTGGAGAAGCGTGTGGCTATCGCACTTTGGAAACTGGCGACTCCAGACTGCTACCGCTCGGTCGCAAACCAGTTTGGGGTTGGACGCTCGACCGTTGGAGTGGCACTGTCACAAGTATGCAGAGCCATCAACCGTATTCTGCTCAGGAGGATGGTGACCCCGGGAAACGTGAGGGAGATCATCGCAGGATTTAATGAGTTGGGCTTCCCGAACTGTGGGGGTGCAATAGATGGGACTCACATCCCTATTCTCGCTCCCGACCACCTTGCCTCTGAATACATCAACAGGAAAGGATACTTTTCGATGGTTCTACAGGCACTGGTGGACCACCGTGGTCGCTTTATGGACATTAATGCTGGCTGGTCTGGAAAGGTGCACGATGCACGCATCTTTAGAAACTCTGGACTATTCAGAAGGCTAGATGCTGGCACATTTTTTCCAGACGAGAAAATAATTGTGGGCGGTGTAGAGATGCCAGTGGTGATACTTGGGGACCCCGCCTACCCACTGATGCCATGGCTCATGAAGCCGTACACCGGGAAGTTGGATCCTGACAAGGAGCGTTTCAATTACCGGTTAAGTAGATGCAGAATGGTTGTGGAGTGTGCCTTTGGCCGTTTAAAAGCGCGCTGGAGAGCGCTGTATGGCAGGCTAGATCTCCACGAGGACAGGATCCCATTAGTTATTTCGGCTTGCTGTGTTCTTCACAATATATGTGAAAGCCGGGGGGAGAGATTCAGGAACTCTTGGACCACTGAGGCACAACGTCTGGAAAATGCCTACCAGCAACCAGACACGAGGGGTATCCGGGGGGCGCAGCTAAGGGCAGTTCGCATAAGGGATGCGTTAAAAACCCATTTTAGTACTGTTGGTTAAAATTGTACCTTTGAATATAGTTACTAACCATTTCCTATATGTTTCAACTGTTAAAAATTAAGCTTTAGAAATTTTGTCTTTTTCCCCTGTAAACATTCATTGAATCAAAAACCGTTAATGTTAAATTAATGAAACAAATAAAGAAAGTCTGATTAAGTTTAACAAGGATTCAACTTTATTTAATTAACATTGATCAAAACTCGGGTTTGAGGGGAGTAGGGACTAAAGGTGGGTGTAGGTGCGGGACTCAACTACATATGTTGGGGGAGGGGTTCTGTTAGGGTTACACCATGGATGTCCATGGTGGTCCAAAAACTGTCTGGGGGGGGAATGTGGCGTGGATGCACTGAAAGGCATATGAGGCTGATGATGGGGGGTGCGAGCCTGTAGCAGACCGACCATGGTCTTGAGGAGGTTGGTCTGCTCCTGCATGATGCCTATCAGGGCATCCTTCTGCTGCTCTCTCCTCGCACTGCTCTGTCTCCTGTCCTGCCTGCACTGCCTCCTCCATTGCCTTGTCTCCCTCGCAGAAGCCTCATGGAACTGCATGAGCTCCTGGAAGACGTCTTCCTTGCTCCTGCGAGGCCTCCGCCTTATCCTCCTCAGACGCTCAGCTGCAGCTGTAGACTGTCCACCGAAGGTCATTCCTGTTCAGATATGAAAAATGTAGAATGCCGCTATTGTTCTCGCCACGGTCAGGAGCAAATGATGTTGTTCTCCCCACACATTCCTTCAATACACAAGAGGGGACCTATGGGGGGGCGGTAACAGATTTCCCAAAGCTTGGTACGGGTTGCAGAGCTAGTACAACGGAGAGTTGACTATTGCCACACCAAGTTCTGATCCCGTGCCCGAGATGGCTGAAATAGAGGCAGATCTCACACTGCTTAGAGTGCCTCTGCAAGCGAGAATGCATCTCCTTCATGTTGCCGACTTCAAGCCGGGACCTTACGCTGCAGGACTGTGCGCAGCAATGTTGCCCGCAGGAGTGCTTGCGAGTCTGAAAGGAAGAGTGTCCCTGAATGGTGGAGTGCAAAGGAATGCTCTACCATGTAATTTGAAGAGAAGACTCTGGAAATATTTGGATGACGCGTTCAGTGAGTTGAAAGGGAACGACTACTTGGAAATCGAGGCATACATCGATGACCTTTTTAAGTAATGCTAGTAACACCTTTACAGTTCTGTAAGGAACAGAACTGAGGACACCGAAAACAAAAACCCCTTGCAAAAAAACCATGTCTACGCTGAGCTGTAGCACCTAGAATAGAGGACATTGCGAACGGGACTTACCAGAGCTGCCTTCTGATGATTCCTGGGTAGGCGTGGAGAAGGAATCAGTGGAGCTTGTTTCTGGCTGGGTGGAAAATAACTCCTGGCTCCCCGGGTCAGTGGCTCCGTTCTCTCCGTCCTCGTAGTCTTCTTCTTCTGATTCCTCGTCCACAATTGCCTCGTCGCCTTCTGCTTCCTTCTCTGTTTGGGGTGCAGTCTCCGAGGTGTCTACCGTGCAGTTCGGGGTGGTTGTGGGATCGCCGCCCAGGATCGCCTCCAGCTCCTTATAGTACTTGCACGTTGCTGGCGCGGAGCCAGAGCGCCGGTTAGCCTCTCTGGCTCTGTGAAATGTTATCCGCAGCTCCTTCACCTTTGCCCGGCACTGCAGGGTGTCTCGCTCGTACCCCTTTTCGGTCATGGCTTTGGATATTTGACCGAAAATGTCAAAATTCCTCCGGCTGCCACGTAACTGTGACTGCACGGCGGACTCTCCCCAGATGCCGATCAAGTCCATCACCTCTGCTGCTGTCCAGGCTGGAGCTCGTTTGCTGCGGCGCGACGACATTGCGAGCGAAGCACACAGAGGCAGCAGCACCGAACAGCGAGGCAGAAGGGAGAGTGGTGAATTCAAAAATTCGCGGGACAGAAGAGGAGGTCGGGAAAAATGACGTCACGACGATAGAGTACAGGCGGAAGTGCAGAAGGGATGGAATTTGAATTGTGGGCCATTTCCGTTATATTCACATTGCGCGATAAGCGTACACACACTGGCCATCGCGCAACAACTATTCCGCGTTAGCAGCAACCACGCTCGTTTAGGTGGTTTACATTTTGCGCAAAAAGAAGGGACTTAACGCGGAATAACTGTAAGTTGTGTGTGTACGCTCTGTTTGTTATTGCGCATTAAAGGGCTTTATCGCGCAATAACTTTGTAGTGTGTACAAGGCCTGAGAAAGCTGTTAACCCCCTACAAGAGCAATAAGCCATGACCGAGTGGTTTCAGATGTCCTCTTAACAACTAAGCTCTGTTTAAAACCAGTAGCACTACATTTTCTGTACTGTGCTTTAAACATGTTATTAAGTCGAATGCCCTGTTTTCCTGAATGTACTGAAAAGTACTATGTATTAGACTTTTGGCATTATAGGAAAGACTTCATTCCAGTCCGACAACAAGACAGTAAAGGAACAGCTGAACGTTGGGTAATAGGACTACAATAGAGGTAAGAGCACATTGTTTTCGTTTACTTGTGCACTACTAGCCTTTATTCACGCAAATGATGACATCACAATCACGAAACATGACCTTCTGGTTTAAAAAACAAACAAAAAAAATTACACCCTTGAGATACAACTTTGCCTAGCAGGAAATAAGGCCAATTCAAATACTATTATTCTGCTGCTTGTGCAAGGTTTGCCTTCAATGCATGCCCAATCAAAACATACTAAATATAGCCAGGTGACTGTGGTTTACTTTGCTTAAGATGGATGTCTGAACTAGAGCATAAGTTTCAGATAAACACTAGCTGGGTGGGCTAAAGAAATAGCAGAGGAAAGTTTATGGCCTGTCTTATATAGATCAGACTAGATTATCGTAATGAAAAAAAAAAACTCCTTATGAAATGTATATTTGAAATGAAAAACACAGTCATGCCCCAAAAGGCCTTTTGGTGAGGAATTCTGGACCATTTAAAAAAGAAATTTGGCCTCCATCCTGCACTATGCAGTGTCTCTTTGTGACAGGCTCAAGACACTGCAGTGTCAGGCCCTTTCTGAGTTATTTGCTTTAGATAAGCCACCATAAGCAGCTCCATGTAACTTAACTTGGAGACAGTTTCTTCATCTGCAAAAAGCAGATGTTTAATGTAAAATCAATAGTTATTGAAATCTCTTCTTAACAACAGAACCCACAAATATCCACAAGAATGCCAGGGATCCCTCAGATTTCAAGCAAGTTCTCTTTGCTCTTAGCAGTTTAAAGAAAAATAAAAAAAATAAAAACATAGGTGAACAAAGCACATTTCACAATAGGCTCTGTATTTGGAGGCTTTCTAGCACAAAATTATTTAGTTTGTTTTGTTGAGGCACCAAATAAATTATTACAAATGAGGTGGTGGAAAGTGACATTTTTAACATTTTTTAACATTTTAACATTTTCCTCATTTTTAATTGGTTTTATTTTTTAAAAATAAATTGGAATACTCTTTTCAGTTATTTAAATGTTATTAATTAAGCAAAATCAAGAGAGATTGCAATGATCTGCATTCCTGGCTGATGTGGTATACTTGAAACACAAGGGAAACACAGATCTCACACTGCATAAAGCCATTCAGAATATGAATCAAATGAGGATTTCATATCTAGACAGGCTACAAAAGTCATTTCAATTGTTTGGAATCAGAAGGATAATTTCAGGAATTCAAGTGCTGTTTTGTAATGCTGTCATAAACATAACCAGACAAAATGCCTTCCCATAATATTGGATGATGCCATTACCCACCAATCAGAAACCTATAGCCATGTACTCCAGCCACCAATAAGGAACTAGACAGAGAATTCAAGAGGGCCTGGCCATTTAAAACTACAAAATAAAGTCTAATCACAGCTGATTGGAATAAAAGTTTGATTACTTTGTTTAAATCCAACACCTTGTTTTTAATAATTTGTCTTAAAACCACTGGAACACAGGGCAAGTGATCATTACAAGGAAGGGTAGTGAGGCAGTCCAACAGAAACCAACAGCTCTGAATTTTTCAGTGTCTGTGCACAACCATGAAAATAACCAAGCTTTGGAAAACATTAAAAACCCTCCAGTGCTGGAGGAGTGTTTTGGCTGGATCTGCCAGTACTCACCTGTCCTGCAGTGTCATACAGCCCCAGCAGATACTGCTTGCCCCCGACTGTAACAGTGACTGTAAAAGAGGGGGGGAAATAAAAGGTGTCGATAATCGTGTAGCTAAGGGGCACACAAAGCTGAACCTCCACACAAAGGCAGGCAAGTGTTTTCAATTACAGATTCCAGAGAGTCAAATTCCAAAGGTGTAGCCGTGTTAGTCTATTATAGAAAGACAACAGAGTCCTGTGGCACTTTTAAAGACTAAGATTTATTTATCGCATGAGCTTTCGTGGGAGAAAATGACGAAGTGGGATTTTCTCCCACGAAAGCTCATGCGATAAATAAATCTGTTAGTCTTTAGATTCCAGAGAGGTAGCCCTGTTAGTCTAACTCAGCAAAACAAACAAGGAATCTGGTGGCACAATAAATACATTTGTTAGCCTTCAAAAGTGCCACCAGCCTTCTTGTTTGTTTCAATGACAGAAGGAAAGAACCTTTTAAATAGCAAGTCGAAAAGGGCGAGTGGAAGAAGCCGTCTGCCACCACGGCTGCCCCAACCATACAGGTGAACTAGGTGGTCGCCTAGGCCCCTAAGCTTTCAGGGGCACCAAGTTAGATGGAAAAGAATTTTTTACATCCATTGCCTCTTATAACATGTGGAGGAGGGGGTAACAGAATCACAGCTAGCCTTGGGGCCAAAACCCCTTGGGCCAGCACTGTCTGCAACGCACTTGGAGATGGGGAAAGAATAATGCATGTGCAGTGGCTCCATGGCAGGGCGAGGAGAAGCCCTGCCGGAAACCTCTCCAGGCACTTTCCCCGTATCCCAGGCAGAGGTCTGGGCAGTAGCACTTGCACCTGCAGAAGGCCGCGAGGCAGGAACAGCCCGGGGAGGGGGCGGCAAAGTTCCGCCCAAGTTCTCCCGCGGCGGGGCCGCGCGCTCAGCACTTCCCAGCCCCGGCCGCGTACCTGCATAGTGGTCGAAGACGGTGGGCACGTACTCCTCGGGGAAGGCGTCGTTGGCGTAGCTCATGAGCAGGCACGTCTTGCCCACCGCCCCGTCCCCCACCACCACGCATTTCAGCATGACCGCCCCGCTGCCATGGGCCATGCTTCGCCGCCCGGCGTCATGGCCAAGGGCGAGTCCGCATCTGCGCCCCCCCGCCCCGGGCTGCCTTGCCTAGCGGGCGCCGAGGGGCTCGCCTTGCTTTCGCCCCGGCGGGGCAGGACGGCAGCAGGGCGCGGGAGGCGGGCGGGCGGCGCGGGGAAAACAGGAACTTGCAGCGGGGAAGCCAGTCCCGAGCCCAGCGCGGTCATAAGGAGCCCACTTCGCTCGGCGTCCAGGCTGCAGCCGCCACTTCGCAAACCCTGCTGCGAGCTCAGACTAGCTTGACTCGGAGAAGCAGCGAAAGGAGGAGCGAAGCCGAATTGCTGGAGAGCCGCTGAGGGCTCCTCTCCAAAGAGCCAGCCGCTCTGAGAAACGTCCAGGGCTCCCTTCTGCAAAGGGGACTCCCGGCCCCGGAAAAGCCTCCTCGCCTCGCGGGCCAGCTGACTTGGGAGCTGGTCGCCTCCCAGATGAGCTGGCTGGGAGAGGAAGTTTTAAAATAGCTGGAGGGGGTTTTGTCATTTAAGGCATCCGCAGTTGGAGAGATTAGGCAGGGCTTAGCCAGGCATTGTTTCATGATGGTGGACACAGAGTCAAAAAATTAAAACCCTCGAAACCCAAATTGTCACCTTGGCGTGTGGACATCCACATGTGCTTACCTCAGACTGGAAGAAGTGCTCAAGCAGTGGATTTCTTACTTGGCCTATGTGCAAATAGCAGTTACGGAAGGAAATGTTGGCCACAGAGTCCTGTGGCACTTCTAAAGACTAACAGATTTATTTATCGCATGAGCTTTCGTGGGAGAAAATCCCACTTCATCAGATGCTTTGAAGGAAACTTATAGAATGGGAGGAAATTAAATGCAGGGGAGTGTATGACATAGGATCATGTCAGGCTGTAACAGCAAATCAAAATAGATGTTAGGATTTAAACACTGGGGAACAGCACATAGAGGAGGGGGAGGTCAAATCACTTGTTGTAATGTGAGAAAAATCCATAGTCCCTGTTTAACCCCAAGACAACTGAGTCAAATTTGCATATAAATTCGAGTTCTGCAGTTTCTCTTTGAAGCTGTGATTTGTTATTCATCTGTTTCAACACAGCTATTACTCACCCACAACCATTTCAGATTTGAAGATAATTTATACCTTCAAGTCAGTGGCACTGCTATGGGTACCCGCATGGCCCCACAATATGCCAACATCTTTATGGCTGATTTAGAACAACATTTCCTCACGTCTCATCCCAAAACACCTCTACTTTACCTATGCTATATTGATGACATCTTCATCATCTGGATCCATGGTAAAGATGCCCTTGAAGATTTCCATAGAGATTTCAACAATTTCCACAACACAAACTTAGTCTGGAACACTCCACACAAGAGATCCACTTTCTGGACACTACAGTGCAAATTAGCGATGGGCACATAAAGACCTCCCTATACCGCAAATCTACTGATCGGTATAGTTATCTACATCCCTCGAGCTTTCATTCTCGCCACACCACACGATCCATTGTGTACAGTCAAGCCCTAAGATATAACCGCACTTGCTCTGACCCTTTAGACAGAGACAGACACCTTCAGGATCTCTACCAGGCATTCTTAAAACTACAGTACCCACCCGCAGAAGTGAAGAAACAAATTGACAGAGCCAGACGGGTACCCAGAAGTCAACTACTGCAGGAGAAGCCCATGAAAAACAACAACAGAACGTCACTGGTCACCACCTACAACCCCCAAGCCAGACCTCTTGAACACATCATCAAAGATCTACAGCCTATTTTACAAGATGATCCCTCACTCTTTCAAGCCTTGGGAGACAGAGCTCTCCTTGCTTTCAGACAGCCCCCTAACCTTAAAAGGATACTTACCAGCAGCTACAGATCATACAACAGAAACACTAAAGCAGGAACATATCCCTGCAACAGACCACGCTGCCAACTTTGCCCTCATATCTACACTGATGACACCATCACAGGGCCTAATCAAGCCACCTACTCCATCAAGGGCTCTTTCACCTGCTCATCCACCAATGTGATTTATGCCATCATGTGCCGGAAATGCCCCTCTGCCTTATATATTGGACAAACAGGACAGTCTCTGCGCCAAAGAATAAATGGACACAAATCTGACATCAGAAATTGCAACACTACAAAACCAATAGGGGAACACTTCAATCTACCTGCTCTCTCCCTTGACGACTTGTTAATAGCTGTGTTGAAACAGATGAATAACAAATCACAGCTTCAAAGAGAAACTGCAGAACTCGAATTTATATGCAAATTTGACTCAGTTGTCTTGGGGTTAAACAGGGACTATGGATTTTTCTCTCATTACAACAAGTGATTTGACCTCACCCTCCTCTATGTGCTGTTCCCCAGTGTTTAAATCCTAACACCTATTTTGATTTGCTGTTACAGCCTGACCTGATCCTATGTCATACACTCCCCTGCATTTAATTTCCTCCCATTCTGTAAATTTCCCATCTTCAAAGCGTCTGACAAAGTGGGATTTTCTCCCAGGAAAGCTCATGTGATAAATAAATCTGTTAGTCTTTAAAAGTGCCACAGGACTCTGTTGTCTTTCTACAATAGACTAACACAGCTACCCCTTTGGAAGGAAATATTGTTTTGCTGGTTTGTGTGGCTAGGGTGAAATCAAGATTTACTGACTAAAATCTAATTTTTCCAAACCCACTTTTATTTTCTTTAATTTATTTTAAGATGTCTTCCCAAAGCCCTGATCATCACACAAGTGTGACAAAACATACTATCTAATGCATCACAGAATACAGACTGCCTCATCATCCCAAAACTATCTGCTTTCCATTCCTCTGCCCCAATCTTTATTCCCCATCCCTCACCATTAAAAGAGACTAGGATAGCAAATGAGTTTTACAGCGCATCTTGAAGGAATTAAATCCAGGCTTTGGCAGACAGAGAAGTGTGGAAGCATATTCTGGAACACTCTGTTACCATTCCCACCCTGTTTCAATCAGAAACTGACCTCCAGTGTCTGCATGCTAGAAACTGCCATGGTGCCACGTAGGGGAAGAGATGATTTCTCAGGTAACGTGAACCCATTTTGTTTAGGCCTTTAAAAATAGAAGCCAATTCCTTAAACATTACCAGAATTCAGTGGGTACCAGTGCAGATCTCAAAGCATGGGTGCTATCTGCTCTCTCAAAAAAGTGTTGCGTAATAACACAACACTTGTGCTACATAGGCAGTCGCATTGTGCACTAGCGGCAGTTTCAGAATGGATTTCAGGAGTAGCTCCATGTTGTAGTAAACTGGCCTTGTAACTTTTCACTTTTGAGATGCACCCAGGACTCCATGGTGTTAGTAGCTAGATAGGTGAGATTAGGCAGGAGAATGGCATGGGTGATCGTAGTGTGGTTCACTTCCAAAAGAAAAGTCCATAATCCTTGCATCTGATGAAGTGGGTTGCAGACCAGAAAAGCTTATGCCCGAAGAAATTTGTTAGTCTTTAAGGTGCCACAGGACTTTCATTGTTTTTGCTATGTACAGACTAACATGGCTACCTCTCTGGAACATTATCCTTTTATAGAGCTTGCCATAAAAAAGATGCACTTAGCAACAGCTACTAGCTTGTTAACCAGGAGGAGCTGGATATTTCAACAAGACCCAAGGTTATGAACCTGAGTAACAAATGACCTAGGTATCTGCCATCAGCATAGGACACTTTGTGTAAACATCATAATTTTTTAGGTCTGGTCCATGCCACTGGGAAAATTCAGCAGTAGTCAACGGGAGTTACACAAGCTATGCAGAGTAGCTTGCTTAACTCCCATTGTCTTCCTAACTCCCCTTCAGTGCAGCATCTTCACTGCGCTGTGCCACTTGAGGGAGTAGTTTTACTAAATCAATTTCCAGATCAACTTCGCATGTCATAACTGACCACCAGGGGCGTTGGTGCCCCAAGAAAAGGTCTGGGCCCCGTCCCGTGGACCCAATATGGCTGGAGCCCAATCCAGCCCCCAAGGCCCAATCCGGCTGCCACTGCTGGCCCCAGATCCATGGCCAGAGCCAGATCAGGCTCATGCCCAGATCCCAGGCTGTGCTGTGCTGGATTTTGCTGCTGCTGGCTCGGACCCCTGGGATCCCCAGCCAGGGTCACGGGGATAAATCCAGCAGCTGGGCCCCAGGTCCTCAGCAGGGGCCCTGGGGCCAGATCCTCCCTAGGGCCCCGGCTGGGCCCCAGGTCCTCCCACCGGCGAGCGGCAGCCGAGCCCTCGGCCGGGTTCTGGATCCTGCAGCTGCCTGCTGGCAGCCAGGTGCTAGGTCCCCAGTGCAGTTGGATCGGGGCTGGATGGGTCCACCGCCAGCAGATTGGCCCCAGGTCCTCGGTGGACTCAGGGCACTAGCTCTGAGTCTCGGAGCACGTGCCCCATGTGCTCAAGACCAGCAACGCCACTGCTGACCACTATGTCAATCTGGAAAGATGGTGGCAACTTTGCCACCGTCAGTGTAGACGTGGTCTTACAGTTGCTTCCCCTACTCTATAAGCATTTCTTCAGCCTCTTTCAGGTTGAATTTCAGCCAACTTGTTCTCATCCACGTGCCCCGATCTCTTCTAGACTCTGGGTAAATCACTCCTCTGCACCAAATGAGTTGGAGAAGATCCTGGAGATACATAACTGCATGCCCTCTGTATACTGAAATTCCTCCTTGCCACCTCTCCCAATGGCTCATAGTCAAGTTGAATGGGGGGCTGATAGAATGGAACGCTGTAGAGCCTGATTGCAAATGAACAATTGCCCAGTTATGCTCTTTGGAGTCTCCCAAAAAGAAAGGAAAACGGCCATGTAGAATAAGACCTCAGATTGCTTCAGTGCATCACAATCTTCTAGCATTAGTAACTCACCATCTACAGACCCTGTTTTCATGCAAGGAGTGATAGGAGGGAAGACGAATAAAGAAAGCATTATAGTTCAGAACTCTTAAATAGATTTTTTTTCTCCAGTATTTTCCAAATACCAGAAAGAACCCAGCTAATGAAAATCTGCATGGGTCCACTGGAAAATTCAACAAAGTCAGAATCTGGTAAAACAGTAACTCACCAGAAATCACGTTCTTCTTTCATACCTATAAAAAATCCAAAGTTACATTAAATATATTTCCATTTCACAACAATGTTAAATTATTACTCACCTATTGCAATGGTGAATTTCAAACTCTTAATGTTTAAGATATTAGCTCCATTGGCACAAATTCATGTTGGTTTTTCCTCTCTTCAGTCATAGGCTACTAATGTAAAACAGTTATAAGTTTTAAAGTGCAAAGTAAAGCATTTCCTGATGATTTGTGAACTTTAAGTTCCACCCATTCTGTGTGCACTAGAGCTGGTGGGAAAATGGAAAACAGAGTCTACAAAAAAAAATTCATGAAAACTGTTTTCTGCTTTTCCATGGAAATTACATCTCAACAGAGAGGTGCAGATGGGCCCACTCTAGTTTCCACATTGGGTTGTTATTGTAAAGATTGCAAATAAACAATAGAAAGTAGCATTTACTTTATTTAAATATTGCCTCATTTGTTTATTTAAATACAAAGAATCACACAGATTATGCAAAGAGATTTAAGAAAAAGTAAAATTAATTCAAATGTTGGGCTACTTAATTGTAAGGGTGTTTCATTTTCTGTTACATACAATTTTTTTGTTACTCTCACATGTTAGTAGCACAATCTACCAATTTGTGCATTTGTATGTGTAGTATGTTTAGCCACATTTTATTTACAATGATTTCAATGCTATTTGTGTTATGCCAATATGGCTAAACACAATGAGTTTAGAAAAAGATATTAAAATAAGTCTAATCCATCAAAAATATTGTGCTTGCACATTTCTAAATATAATGTATACATTATTATTCTTTCTGTCCTCTTCCAGTGTCCTAAGCACATCCCAGTGTGGCTAATTATATTGCATCTGTCTAAATCTCTGGCTATGTCTACACTTGGCCAAATAAGTCGACTTTGTTAAGTCGACTTAGCATGTCTACACTATAAAATCAAGTCGACTTCAAGGGGACCTTGCCAAATCGACTTAGAGTGTCCACACTGGATGCCTAAGTCGACTTCTAGGGGCTAGGTGGACCTGGGACTGGTCCATGGTGGCCGGGGAGTGGGGGGGTACCCCTTCCAAAGTGCTAGGGGGCTCAGCATTTGCTCCATTGTACCAGGGTATATTGGGGGCTGAGCAGGACAGGGACAGTGGCAGAGCATAGGAGCAGGGTGGGCAGGGCTGTGTCCTGCCCTTTGGGTGGGCACGCCAGGCTCTGGGTGTGCCAGCCACCCTGGCAGGGAGGGCAGTGGGGGAGCCCTGGGGCCCTTTAAGTCGACTTAAAGTCGACTTAGGGCTAATCTGCGTCCACACTGGCTAAGTCAACTTAATAAAGTCAACTTAGCCAGTAAAGTCGACTTTAAACCAGGTTTAATAAAGTCGTCTTTAAATTTCCTTAAGTCAATTTAAGCAGGCTTACGTCGACTTAATTTGTAAGTGTACACGCACCCTTTTTTCCTTTTGGTGGACACATTCTTCCTCATTTCCTGTCCCTGAACTCTTGTGTAATAATTCTGGCACCAATAGTTAATGGCTGGTGTGTCTGATCACAAAGATGCTTGCCTTTCAATGGTGGATGAAGTGATCCTAATGGAAATTTTGAATACTTGAGGAATGCAGGATCAGGCCCTATCTTTTATATATGTATATCCGGTGCTGATCCAGCAAAAGCTTAGGTGTATGCTTAACTTTATTCATAGGAGTAATTCCTATTTAAGTCATTTGGTCTATTAGCATATTTAAAGTTAGAATGTGTTTGCATGCAGGATTGGAGCTATAGTGTGTGATTCTCTGAAGGATACTTAAACTTGCAAAAGGAGTTATATCATTTATGAATCAAACAAGCGAAAAAGTTGTATTGTCCATATACAATGTTTACAGCATATTGTTATTTGTCTTCTTCATCAAATGAACCTTCCACATTCAAAAAAAGCCTCCTTGCCTTGTGCAAATGCCAGGAGGCAGCACCATAATTACAAACTCTGGACCAAACACAGATCTAATATTCAATCAAAAGGATTTCCTGTTGTCAAAAATGGTAAGAAAACTGCTTGTACAAATTATGAATCAGACAATTACCATCCTGCTAGTCTGGCCAAGATTATGTAATTCAGAAAATTATTTTAATTTATTACTAAATATAAACTGAGGAATTGCTAATGTGCAGAGATCTTCAGACAATAAAATAGTTACAGAAGTTATTTTTCTGGGTATTAAAATCTACACCATCCCAAATATGTTTTCCATTATTTAGATTTTTGGTTCCAGTTTTCTCACAGTTCAAATGCTTTAGACTGTATGTTTGCTACCCCAAGTATGATCTCATGGCATACTTCAGTGTCATGGGACACTATGGCAATGGTTTCTGTTTAAACACCTGTGACACATAAAATAAGATTGAGAGATGAGGAAACATATTAGGTCATTCACAGTAGTCATCCCACTGCTGTAGCTGGCTTGGTCTTGACTGTTTCTAGTTTTCTTTCCACTGTATTTTGAAGGTTTCCAATAATGGGGTTTTCACTCCTGATGGGTGCCTATTCCACAATCAGCAAAGTTCACCATGAGATAGGCTTTCTGATAGCTATCTTCAATATTCTCGTTAGTAATTTTATCCTATTACTTCTAATGATACTCTGTTTACCACACTTAATGGGATTTAAACACATATTTAAAGTTAAGTACATTTTAAGTGCTTTCCTGAATTGGGGACATACTAAGTTAAAATTTTCCTAAACAATGTCAGGGAATTTCCAAGGACACAAAAGGAATTACCTGAATCCCATTGAAATTTGGTGGGATTTGGGTGTCTAATTCCCTTGGAAAATCCCAGCCTTAATAACAATTTTCCTCCTCAGGCCAACTTGTTCCTGTTATTACTTATAGTTCACAGGACTTCTTCCTGGAAAAATGTCTGCCTCACTATGGTATTTATATGCACCAGTCACCACGGTACCTAGGCACAGAGAAGGACCCAGTCCGGAGAAGTGTCAGCCACCTCCTCTGAGGCACTAAATGTCCTCTAGCCAAGGTACATATACAGGCCCCATTACCATAGTGTCTGAGCACTTCACAGTCTTAGATAGAGTGTCCCCACAACACGTACTGAGGTGCCTTGCCTTTTTATAGAGAGGGACCAGAGGTACAGGGATGACTTACCCATGCTCACATAGGACATCTGTTGCAGAGCTGGGAACTGAACACCAGTCATCTGAATAGACAGCTAGTGACTAACCATTAGTCTGTCCTTTTTTCTTATCTTCGGGGGGGGGGGTTTGCAGGGGGAAGAGGCATTAACAGACATTAGCACCTTGCAGGAGACACTTGGCCGCTTGCAGCAGATGGCTGTAAGTGTATATCCTGCAAGGAACAGGTAGCCGGTGGTGAAAAGATGCAGCAGAGATGCCAGAAAACAGTCCTTAGCAGTGAGGAATGCCGTCAGCATTTGGTCAATGCAAGTGAGATATTGCTGTTACTGTTAATGGGTGCATCTACACTGGCAAGTTAGGTTGATTTAAGGAGGCTCAAGTCGACCTAAACAAAGCCGCGTCCACAATGGGCTTTTATTAAGTCGACTTAAGCCTTTCCTTAAGTCGACTTAATAAGAGCTTATGTCGACTCAATAACACCCCCTCTGAGGTCAACTTAAGCCTTAAATCGACTTCTTAAGTCAACTTCAAGCCAGTGTGGATGGGGATTAGTGCTAAGTCGACCTTATTAAGTCTACTTAAAGCCATTAAGTGGACTTAAGGTTAACTTAACTCGACTTAAAGTATTGCCACTCTATTAGGTCGACTTAATAAGGTCAACTTTAGGTCGACTTCAAGTCGACTTCAAGTCGACCTTGTTAAGTTGACGTAACAAAGTTGACTTAACTTTGCCAGTGTAGATGTAGCCAATGAGAGTTACAGAGGACACCCACTCCTCTTCACACAGAGCTGGAGTAATTGGGCTTCATGTGGGGCACTCAGACATTAGGCACTCCCTCTCCACTGCATGAAGGGCTGCAGAAGCCCTCCCGTGAGCTCAGCTCCTGCCCACAGAGCCCTATGCTGGGCATAAATTTGTATAGTGGTATTCACCCCATCCTGGCACATGTTTCCTTCAGAGGCTATGTCTACACTTACTAAAATTAGTTCGAATTAGTTAGTTCGAGCTAACTAATTTGAACTAATTTTAGTTAGTTCGAATTAAACTAACTAAAATTAGTTCAAATTAAGCAAGTGCCATTCATGGCACTTGCTTAGTTCGAATTAGCGATTTCCATTGATTTCAATGGGCCGGTTAGTTCAAACTAAGAAATTAGTTCGAACTAACATGGCCTCATTGGTTAATTCAAACTAACTAGTTCGAATTAACCCTTACTTCTAATACCCTATTCGAAGTTATTAGGTCGAATTAAGGAAGCCCTTAATTCGAACTAATTAAAGCCTAGTGTAGCCATGGCTTAAGTTAGTTCGAATTAAGCTTCCTTAATTCGAACTAACTTGCCAATGTAGACATAGCCAGAAAGAGCAAAACTGTATGGTAATTAATTAACTGAAGTTGGATTTCAGTATTGTCCTCTCAATAAACAGCTCTGCTCCCAGCAGCGTCCATTTCATTGCCATAATCTAACTAAGAAAAATTCACTTCTCTGTTTTGCTCCAGTGCACAAAGGCTTGTAGCCCAACCTGGCTGTTAGGCATCTTGGTATATAGCAGAGGAGAATGTACTGGGGTATTGACTCCAGAGCTGATAATACTAGACAGAAAAAGGAGGATTTCTTGTTACAACAATGAAACAAAATGGATCTGGAAAATGCTGTACTCCTTCCCATTCATATGCCTTTTTTAATTAAGCTAATCCCATTGAAGGACTGATCCTGCAAGGGACTCAACACCTCCTGTACAGTGATGAACACCCTCCAATGGCACTGGCTTTGCCTGAGGACACTCAGCACCTTGTTGGATTAGGCTCCAAGATTATAGGCTTCCTGTTTCCTACATTTCTGTGCTTTAGTCTGCCAAAGGAGGCCCAGTTCCCAGCTGTTTCTTATCCCAGCAGCTCCTGCAAGCCACAGATCATCTCAGCAGTGGTTCTTGAAGGAATGAGTCACCCAGCCGTTTAATTAAAAACCAAACTTTAATAAGCCATAAAGTCCATTTTTAATATACAGGGTGGTTGTATGGTTTTAATGATCTTTATCTTAGACAGCAGCTTTATTTGTAGGGACTAACGCATATTACTTCCCTTGGGTGTGATTAAGTTTTTATTGTTATTAATAAATTCTGATAAAGGTACCCTCTTGCCACAAAATCAAATGAAATAAAAATTCTAAACCTCTTTTTATGAAAAAGCCCTGATTATTTTTTATCTTTTCTGTATTACAGATGAGTCCAAATCAAAAGCCTAGAACTGGACAGCCCCAGACTTTGGGGATGTTTAGAGTTGAATTCAGAACTAAGCTTTGTACCTGCCCTTCTTCTGCTATAATGGCCAAATCAAAACCCCAAAAGCAAACAGCATTCTGGGGGCATCTACACTTGTAAATTAAGTCGATTTAAGCCTGCTTAAGTCAACTTAATTTACTCTGTGTCTACACTACAATTTCCTTAAGTCGACTTAAGCTGCTGCTTAAGTCGACTTGAGATTTTTAAGTCGACTTTATAAAACCTAGTTTAAAGTTGATTTTACTGGCTAAGTCGACTTTATTAAGTTGATTTAGACAGTGTAGATGCAGATTAGCTCTAAGTCGACTTTAAGTCGACTTAAAGGGCCCCCAGGGCTCCCCCACTGACCTCCCGGCCAGGGTTCCTAGCACAGCCAGAGCCTGGCGTGCCCACCTACAAGGTAGGACACAGCCCTGCCCACCCCGATCTTGTACGCTGCCCCTGTCCCTGTCCTGCTCAGCCCCCATTGTACTTGGTACAATGGGGCAAATGCTGAGCCCCCTGGGTGCCCCCCCTCCCACCATGGACCACTCCCTGGCCCCTAGAAGTTGACTTAGGCATCCAGTGTGGACGCTCTAAGTTGATTTGGCAAGGTCTACTGTAAGTCGACCTAATTTTATAGTGTGGATATGCTAAGTCGACTTATTTGGCCAAATGTAGACATAGCCTCTGAGCTTTGAAGAGGTTCAGATCTGAGTCTAAGCTTTCCATCTGTGGCTCATCTCTCCTCTGCAGGTATGTCTACAGTTCCATGTTTAGCCATGCTTTAACGTTTTTTAGTTAACAGGTTTTAGCTAACGTGATCGTAAAATCTAGAGCAGACACTATACAAATGTTTGTTCCAGGACACAGTCATGTTTAATTTTAGCCTATAGCCTAGAGTTAAATAACACTAGCAACAATGACGACAGAGTCCTGTGGCACTTTTAAAGACTAACAGATTTATTTATCGCATGAGCTTTTCAAAGTGGGATTTTCTCCCACAAAAGCTCATGCGATAAATAAATCTGTTAGTCTTTAAAAGTGCCACAGGACTCTGTTGTCTTTCTACAATAGACTAACATGGCTACCCCTTTGGAATTTGACTAGCAACAATGTTTGCAGTGATCCATACTACAATTTACTATCATGCTACTTAAAAGATGTTGGTTAACATGTTCTAAAACATGACTCTACATTTGAGTATAGACATAGTCCAGGCACAAGGTCATTCCATTTCAATTTATGGGACTGCTACGTGCAAATAAGAGAGCTTATTTATTTCAGTCTGTTGGACTATGCAAATGGATTGAGAGGAGGAAACAAAGGAGGGTGAAAGAAGTAGGTAAGGACTTCTTTATCAACCACGGTGTCTCAGCCCCATCACCTCACAATGAAATTATGATTGCAGCAGGAATAGGTATACCAGGCTGGTGTTAATCTAGCTAGCATGGGTAACAGGATAGTGAGGAAGGCGTGGCAGCATGAGTTAGTGTGTGCAAGCCCACTAGGGAGTTGGGTACATACAATGTTCACTAGCTTGCTCTGGGTTCTATGCCTCCATCTTGTCACTACTATTGTTATCTAAATTAAAGATAGTGTGGGTATGTCTTCTGGAGTTGCCGGGTAGGTGTACCCTCAGATGTAAGCATATCAAGGAGAGCAGGTGAAGAGGGGATAGAAGCAGGGAGCGGAACAGAACTTCAAAAAGACGAGAGAAAGGAGAGAAGAAAATGGTGAAGAGAACATGAGAGAAGGCTACCTAGGATATCAAGGTGTCACTAACTTTTGACTTTTTAATAATGTATCAGCAAATCTTTTGTCACATCAGCCCCTGAGAAAAGATACCTATGTTCCTCCTTTATCATGTCATAGTCTAGAGTACCGTAGACTCATTCCAACAAGAATATCGTTACAATAACATCTTTTAAAATGTGCTTGTTGTGGGTATCACAAAAGAAATGGAATTTTATGTGGGACTTGAACGTCCATTGCTTGTAACCTGCAGGCCCCACCTGCTTTCCAGATCTGACAAGGACAGCTTTTTTCCACGTGTCCAACCATTTGCTTTTAGATGCAGATTTTGTTATTGTAATCCATGCTGTTGACATTTACAGATTAGATTACTTTGTGAGTGAGTCTAGCTCTTCAATCAGTTCAGAAGCTGAAGCAAATTCAAAATGCAGCGTATTGACCAATATATACATTACACTGATGATTATCTATCTATCTATCTATCTATCTATCTATCTATCTATCTATCTATCTATCTATCTATCTATCTAGCATTAACCACAAATATTATAGCAGTTGTGTGGCCCAAACTGACTTGTACTTTATAGTGTTGTTGTAACCATGTTGGTCCCAGGATATTAGACAGACAAGGTAGATGAGGGAATATCTTTTTAGGATACATTTTTAAGCTACGCAGAGCTCTTCTTCAGCTCTGCGCAAGGTACTAATGGTTTCACAGCTAAATACTGGATCAAACAGATAGTTTAGCATAACTGTTTATGCTAAACTAGCTATTCTATCATATATTTAGCTGTGACACTCTTTTCCAGACCTGAAAAAGAGTTTTGTGTGGCAAGAATAATTGTCTTTCTCACCAACAGAAGTTGGTTCAGTAAAAGATAGTACCTCACTCACCTTGTCTCTGTGTTTTTATTATAATACTGTTCACTTATGTATCCCATGCACTTTGCATGAGTTGAGGTAAACTTTGGTTTAAGTAGATAGGAAAGTTGTCAGTGTCAGGACATATAATTGTTTCCTTACAGCAACAGAAAGGGAGTAACCTTCACAAACCTATTTACCCTGGCACAGGCCAGGCTTCCTAGTATCTGGAATGTATGTACCCAGAACAAAGATATGGCTGCATCATGAAATGCATGGTGGGTTCAGAACAAAGATAATGGGTAAACAGTGACACAGAAAAATAAGATAAAAAGTTAATTGGTTACAAATGATTACGGCTAAGGTTTTGCATTGTTATTTTTAGTAAAAATCACAGACAGGTTGCAGGCAACAAACAAAAATTCACGAAACCCATGATCTGTCTGTGACTTTACTAAAAATAACAGTTATGAAATGGAGCTGATGGGGGTGACTGAAGCCATAGCGGGATGGCTATGAGATCCTGAGCCCTGCTAAAGGATGGGGGGGGGGGAAAGCTGTGGTGGTGGCTGATAGCTTCAGGGTCCCCCCCATGCCATCTGTGGTGGCTCTGGGATTCCCCCATCGCCAGCAGCAGCTTGGAGCTCTGAGATCCTGTGTGGAGCATCACTCAATTGCTGGTGGAGTCTCTGTACCTTAAAGACTTTAAATCATGATTTGATGGCTTCAATAACTTAGTCATAGATTAGAGGTTTATTGCAGGAGTGGGTGTGTGAGTTTCCGTGGCCTGCGTTTTGCAGGAGGTCAGATTAGGTGATCATATTGGTCCCTGCCACTTGTAGCAGCTGAGAGCTCTGATTCCCTTTGCCTTCTATGGCAGTTAAGAGTTGTGGGACACAAACCTAACCACGCATGTTGGCTCAGAGACCCACCCTCTTCACTGGGTTTCATTGCCTGAGCTCCACTCCAAGCAGGAACGTTGACATGCCTATTTTTAGTGCCCTAGTGCCAGTCCAAGTCTGCAGACCCAGGCTCCAAGACAAACTGCCAGTTGGGTTTTCTGTGAAGTAGACATATCTAAGAGAGGAAGCTGCCAGTAGGTATTGTATGGGAGGGTCCCATGAGTCTGGAATTCATTATGCTCTTGCCCCTCATGGTTCAAAATAGTTTGTGTGTATTGGCTCTGCATAGCCCATGATTCTGGGCAGGAGACTGAGGAGTGCTGAGGTTGCTGGAGTCCTGAGATTATTTTTGAGAATCTGATGGGTGAGGAGATGGCATTTTGTTCTATTTTCTTGCTGACTGGCTGTTTAATGTTGGGTGGAATTTGCTGCTGTTTTGCTATTATCTTTATTGTTATGGCTTCTATTTCTAACGACTGTCAGGGAGCAAATAAACAGGCATTGTGGAGATTCATGAAACAGATATAGGCAGAGGCAATCCATGGTTTCTCAACACATAGGTAATTGTGTGAGGTTTCAAACCAAGGGCTAGATTTTCAGCATATCTCAGCTCCAATTTAGGAACCTACTAAGAGATCAGATTTCCCAAAGTACTCAGCACCCAGCAGTCCCATTGTGGGCAGATTGTCAAAAAAACCAAACCACCCCCCCACACACACACACACAGATGAGGCAGAGTGACCAGGCTTTACCTAGGGGCAGAGCAGGAGAGTTGAGCAGGCGAAATCCACTCTCCATCTTGGGACCAACACATGACACAGAGTTACCCAGCTCCCCCTCTGTGGACATCGGGACCTATAGGGTAGAGCATCTGCTGAAGTCTCTCTGTACCACTGTGTGTGACAATGGGGCCTTTAGCTATAGTGTGATCTCTGCCCTGGCCCACTATTATCCTCTATTAGTCTATATGGCCTAGTGTAAAGACTTCACAAGGGTGTATTCCCCTCCCCTCTGCTGCTCTGCAGGATATAAACCAGAGATTCCAATTTTGGAGCATTCCCTTGATGGATGGCCCTCCAGTTTCACTTCTCATCATGTTCTGGTATAGATACCACCACCTCCCCTCTGCTCTCTTACTTCAGTCTGCTCTTGCATTTTCTTCTGGAATGTTTGTGGTTTTGCATTTTTAAAAAAATTGCCCTCTCCCCTCCATTTTACCCACATATCAGCTAGCTCCATGCTGCTAGGGGTGAGTGCATCCAGAGGTGTCACTCAAGGTTATTCTGAGTCACATAAATGCAGAAGAGAACCTTTGGTTGGCTGAGAATTGAGATGCAAACATGTGAGCTACTCCCACAGCCAAGCTCGGTTAGGGATCAAGCTGGAGAAGGGGAGGGAACAGGGGGTGTTCCAGCAACAGCATGTCTAAGGGGTGAGGTAGCAGCAGAGGAGAATGTTGTTTTTATTACAGTAGAACTAGTAACCCCAACTGCAATTTAGGCACCATTGAACCATAAACATATTAGGAGACAGTCACGGCAGGGAGAAAATTGAGGCACAGAGAGAGGTGAAATGATTTCCCCATGAACACACAAGAGCAAGGAATAGCACTCAGGTCTCTAGAGTTCCTGTCTAGTTTCCTGTGCAGTAGACCATGCTTCCTGTCTCTGTGGGCAACTGTAGGTCCCACAGGTTTCCACACTCACACAAATCCACCTTCTGCCCCTCACCTTCCCTCAGCTATAGTATTGCCAACCCTCCTGGTTCTATCCTGAATCTCATGCTAGTTGTTGCCCTTAAAGCCCCTGCTCCTGGAGTCATATGAGTCCATAAGGATCTCAGCTTCCTTTTTAATGAAAGTTTCTAGCCCTGGTGGTTGGAGAAAGAAACTGAAATTACAAACCCAAAGGTTCAAAAAGCAGCAGATAAATGAAAAGAACCCCACATGTGTCATTTTAAACCAGTCTCTTGCTGTTTTAGAGCCTGACTCATGGCTTTGAGGTTTTGGGGCTGGCAGTATTATTAGACTCGAATGCAAGAGACTGGGAATATTGGCTTAAAGTGACAGGAGAGAAAGAGGAAAAACTTGTCACAAGGAGATGAATTTCACCTGTTGTGAATAGGGTTTTTCTTTTAACCCAGAGCCCCATTGGTTAGTTCTAAATTACATATATCTCTTCAAATCCCCAGAATTTCCCATTCTGAATTAATCTGCACTTGGTAAGAGAGTGTGAATGAAACTGTGATAAGAAGATTAACTGTGGTGCCAATTTGCTACTACGCTCTTTTTATTTCTAATGCTTTTTTCTGCTAAGTGAAATCTGGGAGAATTGTTGACATCTGCAAATGCCTGCATAGCACAATTGCTTATCTGATACAAAGCATGACCTAGGTAAACAAATTGCAGTCTAATTAAGGACAATATATATAGGGGAGTGCAGAAGATAATGGCGCTTGGAGCCAACAAGGAAGAAAAGAGCAACAACCGGAGGATGTAACATGTCTCAGATTAAAATGTTAAGGATAATACAGTAAGTATCCTCATCATGCTATCTGAATTAAACATCTCTCCTAAGGGGAAGGAAAGTTGGAGTTAAGGCTGCCACCTATTCTTTATGCACTTGTTCTCTAGATGCTCTGGAGGGAACTATATTCTATATGTGGTTTGTATTTTCCATATATAAAATATGGAGGCACAGAGCAGTGAATTTAGGAGCATGAGTATTGTTTCACTGATGTTTCCTTTTGTGTGTAGTATTCCTAGCACCCACAACATGCTATTCCCTTCTCTCCCAGAAAGAAGAATTCAGATTAGTCACTTATACAATTATAAAGACCCCACCCCCATTTTTATGTGAAATTTTTTACTCTTATCAGGTGCCAAAGAGACAGCACTACAGATTCCACCAAGCTAGAATGGATAGCTACTCAGGCACTGGAAAGATTTGATTTTTGTTTTTAAAAAAAAAAAAAAAAAAAACTTTTCACAAAAACTCCCCCAAACCAAAAATTTCTGGCCGGAATCAATAACAACAAAAATTGGGTCAGTTTATTGGGTTTGGTTCTCTGCTAAAAGAATTAAAAAAAAAAAAAAAAAAAAAAAAAAAAAAAATGCTTTCATGTCAACAAAACCAATATTTCATCAGAAAAAGAAGTTTCAGTTGAAAACTTCTGACCAGTTCTAGTGATATGCTATAGGCAACAGCACTGCTCCTTCCTCTCGGAGTAAAAGGGTATTGTAGTTCAGTCTGCCAGGCAAAAGTGTGTTTTTTGTGCTATGGACTCCTGCCCAGGGGGCAGTTCTTTTTTAAGAACTAACAGAGCCAGTCAGAGCTGGCTCAGCACATTTGTGTATGCTGTGCTGGCATTGCTCAGGGGATACCAGTTCCCCTCTGTTTGTGATTCCCAAATTCTGCCTCACACCTTCTACTTGCCCCTAAACTAGTTTGTGGCTGGCAATCTCCCTGGCTAACCATTCTGCTCGCTCCCATCTAATGAAGTGAGGGGCTGCAGATTTCCTGTCAGGAGCCATTGGGTGGGATTGGCCTGTACTTACCCCTCCTTGAAGCTGCAAGGAATGGGAAAGGGGTGCAAATCATGAGCTGGGGGATTTCCACTCCCTCTCCCTGAGTTACAGGGGAATGGGAACCACCCAGAACTTTGAGGGGGAGCTGTAGGAGATTGACTTCATTGTCTACCCCTCCCTTATCAGCAGTTACTGGGGTCCTGTGGCTCTCCAGCGTCTCTTTGCTTGCTTCCTGCTGCCTTTCTGAGGTGGTACAGTCATGTGAAACTAGTCTTGAGGGGTCCAATGCGCACCTGCTCGCTGCATCCCGTTACCACTTCTGCCAATAAACTCCCCTTTGAGATCAGTGGAAGCAGAATCTGACCCTACACCTCTAGAAAGTCTTTACAGCATGTGTTTCTTAACATGGTTCGTTGGCAAGAGATCCATGTCTACACTGGCCAAGAAGGCTGTGCTAGAGATCTGCTGGCAACAACCATGTTTAAACACCTGTAGTTACCAGGATTCGGTTCCATTGTGGTCACTATGCCTGACCTAACTTGGTGGACAATTAACAGACGCTTAGGGCAGTGGAGAACTACATGCTGCAAACACAATGTACACTGTCTTCTGTCACCTTTTAGCTGCCACATTGAGATGCAGCTCTCAACATATGAAGATATAAGCACCTCGTCTCTGCATCACCTGGATTTGGGTAGGCTGAGGTGCACATGGTTATAGAGGCTTATTGCAAAGCGTGGTTGGGCACACTTCTTTTCTGTTCCTCTTTTTCTAAACAAACATAGCAACTTAGAGGTGAAAAATGTCATTAACCATTAGGAAAGCAAGTTAATCGATCAGTGCTTGTCAACTTATGGCATAGTATTAATTAATATCTGCTGCCATAATGCCTTATAGGCCTCAACCAGACTGGGCCCTATTGTGGTAGGCACATTGGGGATTAGCCCGGTTCCTCGTCTTTTGGGAAGGCCACATGGTAGTGTGTTGCCAAGAAAAGGAAGATTTTCCTTTACAGGTAGAAGATGGGGCCAAGTCAAAATTCCAGAGGGGAGCATACTTTGTCTACAGCGCTGCTGGGCCATTGTTTCACTTGGCCTTTTTAGGAGTGATGTTGAGGGATGGAGATACAGGCTGTTGAAGGGGATTAAGGGTGTTAGCATGTGATTGGGGGTGGCTCTTTGGTAGAGAAGATGAGCTGATTGTACTTCATTTTATACACCTGGCAAACTTCCCAAGGCCTGTACCCGGGACCTTTTATTTCTCAATGTAAAGGCAAAAAAACCCACAAAAAAACAAATGAAACCAAACAAACAAAAAAAACAAAGGGAAACTGAAAATCCCATAATTCTTTTCTTAGTCATCCCCCTTCTCTATGTCCTCCCTACACCCTTTTTCTCTTTCCCATTTGAAAAGAAAACAGACTTACATGGGGAAATAATGTATCCCCCACTTTACATGAATTCTAGCCAGAGTGGGGCTCAAGGATCCAAGAGTTCTTTGCAGGCTGTCTTGGCCAGACCCACCATTTCTCCTTTAATCTATTAGCTGCCGCTTTCATACTTGTGGCTATTGCATACAACCATGGTACTTATCACACTGACAACATAACAAAAACTCTGAGATTTTGCAAGCATTCCTGAGGTTAAGCCAACTTCCTGCATTTTGGTAACCTCCAGACCTTTCCCCAGCTTGCCATCCAGCTGTACTTCACCCCTCCCTAGTTCTATCCCTGATTTCCCCACAGTCCTCAGCAGAGGAGACCAGCATAGATTGGGTGGGTCAGAGACAGGAAAGAATTGGCCGAGGGCCATGAGAGACACTGGTAAGAGACAGGCCTGTGGCATGAACTTATTGGCCTTTTGGAAAGGGGCAAGGCCTCTTGCCTATGTCTACATTGCAGTTAGACCTCTGTGATTAGTCCATGCCAGCAGATGGGCTCACAGGGCTCAGGCTAAGGGGCTGTGTAATTGCAGCATAGATGTTCTGGCTTGGGCTGTAGCCCAAGTTCTTGGACCTTCTCACCTCAAAGCGTCCTAGAGCCTGAATGTCTACATTTCAATTAAACAGCCCCTTCACCTGAGCCCTGTGAGCTTAAGTCTGCTGGCTCAGGCCACTCACAGGTTTCTAATGGTAGTGTAGATATACCCTTAAAGTGTTCCATGAGGAAAATGGATGGGCAGAGGAAGGGTAAGGTGAGTGAAAGGAGCCCCAGTCAAGAGACAAAAGAGATCATGTATAGAGAGAAGAGGAAAGATGAACCATGCTCACTCAATGTATTTCCATAATTGATAGGATGAGAAGATGGGCTATTGCAATCTGGTGGCTGAGATTTTAGCTATACACAAGCTAATGTGAAAGTTAAACTCCCACATTTGGACATGTTGCATCTATCATCTGTCTACTACACTACATTTGCTGGAGAACTTTTCTGTAGCAGAATGAGAATATGTGATGACATCCTATTAGAAAGGGTGTGTTGGCACATGATTGGAAAGAGCTGCACAGTTAACTTTTGTGGATTTGCTACTGGTGAGTAATAGTGTCATCCCAAACTCAAGCCAATAAAGACTTTATATCACTCTACCGTGCATGCATTACGTTCTTCTGTTGTAACTTCAAGAGTTAACCCACTGCACCAGGGGTAGTTAATAGGCGGCCCGTAGTCCAAATCTGGACTGGCAGAGGCTTTTCACTGGACTATGGGGCACGCCAAAGCTCAGGGCTTCAGCCCCACAAGAGGTACCAGGGTTCAGAGCTTCAGCTCCCCCTGAGTTTTGTAATATGATCCAAAGCCTCTGGAGGTCTGGATTCGGCCTGTGGTCTGCCTATTGATTTATTCCTGCAATAGCTCTGGGCATATTACCCGGCATTGTACATGTGTATTGAACATGGGGCCCTTGCGATGTGTAAAATGCTTCTCTGGAGTCCGGACTCTGATCATACCTTGACCACAAAATCTGGACCTTGACAATAAATAAATGACTACCCTGAACTTCACCATTTGCAGCCTTTCCTTTCTGCCAGCTTCAGTAAAGAAAAATCCTCCTCTTACCCCAAGCATGTGAGCGTTTAATGGGAACTTACCCAGGACTGGAGTCTATAGATAGACCTTAGTGCTTGGAGCGCCTGAGATTATATAAACACAGAGCATTCTACTAAACATCAGAGAGGCACTATGTACCATCTACGGAGACACCTGGCAGTAGAACTGGTTACTTGTTTTCTCTCTCTAGCTGTACAAATAAAACTTATCACCGTACAGGGATTTTATTTGCTATGTGGCTGAGCAGCAGCTGATGTGAGAATCGTACATTTTAAAATACTGCCTTTCTTGTAGTCAAAATCTCACCCCTAACGTAGCATCACCGTTGAAATTTGTTAATTTCTGTTAAGACTGTCAGATTGAATTCTGTTTAAACTCAAAAGTCGAACTTGCTGCACCAAAACAAATAGAAGAGACTGTCCTGAAGTATTTCATAGGAAAGCCTTTAACTAGCACAAGTATCAGTGGGTGATTTGCAGTTTACAGTGAGGTACTTAGTGTAATAAAGTAACTTCCAGAGTAAACTGGTGCATTATCGTTCATATCCTTGGTTAGCTTAGACAACTTTTAAGATGATCCCTAAGTATGGAACTGCCTAATACACCAAAGGAGGAGAGGCTTTGCTTAGCAGGTTTGAATGTCATAAATACACAGTTATGTCTTAGTAATTGTATCACAGTTGACAGATGCGGCAGCAGTCATGTGACTTGAACATGACCTCATAGTCCTCTCCCTTCCCCCATGAAGGGGGCAGAGCTGGGACATAAATAAGTAGAAGGCATTTTAACAACACAAGTTTGTAAGTTGCTTAAAGGAGAAATGTTAATTTGGAAGACAGATGTACTTTGTGGGGAAAGGTCAAGCCAGGCAGCAGCTTCTCCACAGTGGCAATTAAACAAAACTCCTTTTCACTCAGGGAGCATATTGCAATCACTGACTAACGTAATGAAAATGTTGAAGTCCTAAGCCACTTGGCCTTGGTCACCCCGCGCAAGGAAAAGCTGGTGGGCGAGAGCACAGGAGGAGGAAAGCTTATGACAATCTCACCAAGTTTTCCATGTGTCATTCTATCAGACAATGAGCCTTACCCCAACTGTAGCAGATCTGTGGAAGGGCAGAGCCATCCAGGCGGAGGCCTGATGTCTCTGCATTGGTGCTGGTGTAACCTTTGAGTGGGCTAAAATTCATTTAATTGCCCTTCTCCAGTGCCTTAAAAGAAATAAACTCCAACTCCTACAGAGAAGCACCGGGAGACCCAGGACCCAGTCTGTAAGGGACTCACAGCAAAGATGGCTCAGTTACCAACTCACACTGAAATACTACTAGAACAAACATAACAATGAACTTTATTAACTACTGACTTAATAAATCTTATCATAAGAAACCAAAATGAATTTAAACAGAAGAGTCTCCACAGAAACACTGTGAGAAAGATACCCAAGAATCCCAAAGTTTAGGTGGAGTTCACCCGTATCTCAGCTACAGTCTCTAGTCAAGTCCAAAGGCTTGAGTGGACAGAAGTAGCTGTCTTCTTCTTTGGTTGCAGGAATCTTCAGTAGAATTCCATGCAGGCTTCTCTTTCTCCTCTGGAACCAGAGCCATCGGGTCAGCTCACTGGTTAACCAGCACTCAGTCACATATACATGTGCACAGACTCTGCTGTAGAAGACTCCATAGGAGGGAAAACGCATCTTGCTGTCCACTCCTGGCTCAGCTTCTCTCCTTGCACACTGAGCACACGTGTTCTTCTCATTACAACTCCTGTCTGCTGCAGCCCGCTCTTGCTTACATTGCCAGCACAATAAAAAAAATTGAACTTCTTTGCTTTTTGGAAAGGGTTTCAGCTGCATACTAAGGCACGTATCTCGGCACACAGTCCTTAGTGCACTCAATGGACCTGGTACTTGGGGGCAGTGCATGCCTTTCCAAGCCAGTCTTGTTCACACAATAATATCATAACAGCAGGTATTGAAACAGCCCTGGATATGCCCAGCAATATGCTCATGATTCCTATTTTAGCTGCTTGAAGCTTTCCCAATGACCCTCAGCACAAAGCAGGCCTGAGCTGTAGGAATCCTTTTGGATCACGCAACACCGCTTCCCAGGTGCAAGATTCTCACACCTGCTATAGCTCAGATGGCAAGCTTTCAATCCCTCTCTTCCAGCTTTGTAAACCTTTGAAACAGATTGGACCTCTGTCTCCTGCCCCCCTCCCTCCGGTCCTTAAACTCTCCAATCCAAAACCAGCACACTCACCACAGAGATCAACCTTACAAAACTGGAAGCTCCTAGATTGTCCAACTTGGAAATAAGCCAGTGATTCCGCACTCCTGTACAGCGTCCATTTTCAGGTCTTGTTAGAGATGAAAAGGGGCCTGTATATCTAAACATTCTTTTCCAAGTTCCAAAAATGAGCTGCCCTTCTTTTTTTCTTAGGTGTTGTCTCATTTGCTCCCCCACCCTCATACAAGCAGTGCTACATGATGCTATGCTCAGATCCTTCCCAGGGTTCTTCTGCCAACCCGACTGCCCGAAGGTAGTCACTAGGAGTGACAAGAAACTTTTCTGCTTCTACAGATAGAGCCGTCTGCTATCCATATTGTCATTTCTTTCGGTCCTGAGTGTTTTCTCAGGCAGAATGTAATTCATTTGGGCACCTATCTATGAAAAATTGCACATGAACCATAATAGTTTAAGCTCTGCTCACTTTCATCTCTTTGGCTAGTAAACATTTAAAATGTCAAGTGCCGCCAAGCCTGTGTGCATCCCTACTGTGGTACAGTGCCATCTTGTGGACCTTGCAGGTAGCTAAGAGGAAGTAGGTTAGTGAGCTATGTAGTACTGAGGGTTTTGTCTGAGCTCTAGAGTTGCAAACTTTTAAATTACTGATAACTGGACACCTCTGCCCCACCCCTTCCCTCCAGGGCCCCGCCTCTCTCCGAAGACCCAGCCCCTTGCCCAGCCTCTCGCTCTCCCCATCATTTTTAGAGAGACGAGATAAGTGAGGTAGTTTCTTTTATAGGACCAACTTCTGTTGGTAAGAGAGGCAAACTTTCAAGCTCACACAGAACTCTTCTTAGCAATACAATTTATTACTTTGATTTTTGGGGTCTGGTTACATCATTATGGATCTATATTGTTTATAGTTTATTATTGATCTATTATTATGGATCTATATTGTTTATAGTTAAGCCACATAGAAATACCTATTTTCTTTACTGATTTTAAATAAATAAATTATCTGTAGTTTCCCATTTATTGAGAGAGGTCCATTTCCACCACAATGGCTGTAAAGGCTTCTTGGGGAAAATGCATTGTGGTAGTAGCTGTCACCACCTGACCTCCCTTTTGCACACTTTGTTTGATTGCTAAGGATTCATCAGGCATGAACGCACCAAGTTATACCACCGTAATCAGGCTGTATTATTAAATTAAACATTCTATTTTTAACACATCAATGTCCTCTTTAACACTTTATTACTTCCATGTCCTCTGACTATTTAGTCCACCTTGGAGCACTGCAGTGTTAATTTGTTCAAAAGCTCCTTTTAACTGCCCAAACCTTTAAAAAATTATTTCAATTTTTCATTGTTTAAGACACTTTCAGGACTTCACTAATTACTAAATTTTGGGACTGTAACTATTCTGTTTCACTTTTCAGCTTAACTCATTTCTCAGCTGACTTTTTATCAGCAGCTTTAAGCTTTTTTTGTTCTTTTGTTTTCTAGCACCTATTTTTTTAACCAAATACACTTTGCCTGCAAAGCTATGCTTATTAAATGAAGTCCTTGAAGGAGAGCTGCTTTTTACTTTGGGTTTATGCAAATAGATACCAGACATTGTTTTCTCCTTGCCCATTCAGGAATCTTTTTCATTTAGTTTTTCTTTTTTGAAATTCTGATTTACTTTCTATGCTTTTTGTATTTGTTCCTCAAGATGGAACATTTCAAAGCTTTAGCCACCAGAAATAATCAGTGTAAAACTGCTGCTTTGATGTGGCCTTTCTTTGCCTTAGGATAAAAAACACCCGGATATTATTTTCTACATGGCTGTCAACAGGCTCTATTTTTTAATTTTTTTTTTTGTTGCTTTTGACAGACCTTTGCAGTATTCTGCCAATAATTTATTTAATTATTGCATCCACTGGACCTTTGCCATGCTCTGCCAAGCACTCTTTTTTGTTTTAATTTAATGCCATGCTTTGAATTCTTTTTTCACCTGGTCCCAGTCTCCCCCTAATACTTCTTTGGGGAGTCCATAGGGTTGGCCCTTAGATTTAATATACTTCTTCAATATGGTACTAACTTCCTCATATTTAAACCCTTCCAATGCCATTTCACTGAATACTGGGTTGCAACATTTACACTAAGGGTTGTATACATTGCCTGCTCCAGATGAGTAGATCCAAGATACTGCACCATTAGGTTGGGATTTTCCCTGAGACCTCTTCCACTCAATTTCCTAAGAACTTAGTTTGACTACAGTCTTGTCACTGAGGTTCCTTTCTTTAACATACAGCAAACTATGCTGAGCTAATCAGACTCAAACATAGGGGGTGGGTGTACGGCACACTATGCATTCAAAATTACACAGCAAATCTGCCTTTATGCACATTTATTCATTAGATTGCTTTTACTATACATGGCATCATACGTTTTGGGATTGGCTTGATCACTATGTAGGAACCATCCTTGTGCAGCCTGGTCTGTCCATGCACAATTTATTTTTCACCTGATCTTAAGTTCCAGGCTTATTTTATTCATGGTTATCTTAGCCACTGTAAATGGTCCCCTGGGCATTTCCCCTTATCTTACCTAGCACAGACATTCTGTTGCCAGCCTGCTGATCCATCTACCTCCCTAATCTTGTCTCCCAAGAAATGAAACCTCACATAGGTCCAATAACTCACACCAAGCCAGGCCTTCATTTGGGTCAAATCCTGGGCACCTGACTTATGTCAGTAAGGGGCACTTTAACCTCTGATTGTGTCATAATCTGAGGGATGGGAAGCTGGGCTGCCTGTTCCTGTGACTGAGGGAGGAGGGCATCTGTACTTGCTCTGGGGGAAGCCTATCTGGAGATGCTTAGGGAACTGGATGGTTACACACATGAGCTCCCTGCCCATGCATCCTTTTGGAAACCAAATTCCTCCTGCCCATGCACAGTCAACCTTTTGTCTGGACCAGACCAGGTGGCAGGTCGGTGGGAGGAAGGGGGAGATACAGTGTGGTTTGCCCGGGACCCCGCACTCTCCTAGGGATGGCCCTGCTCTGGTGTTGTCACAGACTGGAAGCTCTGCAGGAATAGAGGAGAGGGTCTAGACATGGATCCCTGTGATGTTTCCAGGGGGATGGAGCGAGTGAAGTACCATGTTCTGTTGGGTGCTCAGTGGAGGGAGAGGATATCCATCTATCCTAGGTTGATGGCGCCATGAACTATGTCGCCTACTAAGCTGGCAAGGCTCCCCTTCCCATCTGGGGCATTAGGGCAGACTAGCCTCCATTGATGCCATTCCTCAGTACACTCACTGCTCTAGATAGCCAGAAGGTCATGGACTGCACTTAGGAAGAGGATAGTGGTCACACAAACCCTTCGGTCAAACATCTACCATACTGGGATCCATGAGTTCATGTCTTCGCAGCACCATGGCACTGCTGAGACCTTGTGTAGGCCCTGTATGATAGGATGAGACATTTATTTAGACAGAAGAATCTTCTCAGAAACAGAAAGCAGTAGTCCCAGAATCTGCAGTCTAACAGTAAGACACAAATCAAACTATTGATCTAATTTTCTGCCTCTCAAATAGTTTTGGAACATCTAGCAGTGCTTAGCATGCTGTATGCTCAAAAATACCCACCATCTAGGGCTGGGGTGCACAACCTTTTTTGGCCAAGGGCCAAATTGCATTTTCTAAGGCCATTCGAGGGCCACAAATGCAATGTGTGGGGTGGGGGGGTGTCACGTCACACGACCCCCCCACTCGCTCCGCTCCCAGATGGCCGCACAGAACATGCTTGTGGGTCACGTGCTGCAGGTTGTGCACCTCTGATCTAGGGCCACAATGGATTTGTGAGGAGGCCTGCCAGGAATTCTAAGGACCCTTTGCTATATGTAGTGCGCAGTTTCTGTGGATTTTGGCAGGAGCAGAGTCTAGCCTTCAGTCAGTGGTTGTGGGAAGCAGAGCAGCTCAACATTTTAGGAAGAGAGTACCTTAGAGCCTCACACACATCTGGGAAAAAGTGGTGCATCTGGGCTTTTGAATTCTTCTAAACCTGGGATCTTCAAAGGGGCGTAAGTAAATTAGGTGTCTAGTGCCCACTGAAAAATCAGTTTGATTTGGGTACCTAACTCTATTAGGCACCTTGGAAAAATCCCAGACTAGGTACTTAATACCTATACAAACAACAGCAACAATCTACTTTTGCAAGTGCAAAGTATACCTGTTAATAACTGTGCCCACATTTTTACGCCCACAGGTGCTCCCCTTTAGAAATAAACATATTTCACTATATTCACAAATCAGGGATTGAAATGTCTAAATAGGAGCATTTGGAGCCACATTTAATTGCAGGTGTTAAATTATGCTTACAATTTTACACTGTTTTGTATGGGTACAAACTATGCCATTTTGATGGCTAAATGCTTAATTGGCAGGCACAAAGGGGTAGCTAGGTATTCACTCAGCAGCATGCTTGTCAATTATCATACGTTCAGAAAGAAAAGCTACTGCTTAAAAGTCTTGGATAACATTTTCCCAAGTCTCTAAAGGCACGTGCATGCTGTGGAGTGTAGAAGCTTCCTACAGCGATTGAAGGTGTTTTTCCAGCTGTAAGAATGCCATCTCTCCAACTGATGGTATTACGGTTGGTGGAAGCATTCTTCTAACAACCTAGCTTGGTCTCTACTGGGTGTTAGATTAACATAACTATTGTGAATTTTTCATACCTTTGAGCACCATAACTATGTCAATGTGACTTTTAAATCTAGACCACATCTAAATGATTTAGGAGCCCAAGTGCCATGGAAAGCCAATGAGACACAGGGTTCCTGGAGGCCAAGCTCTTTTGAAAACAGGTTTTAGGAGCCAAAGTCACATAGGTGCTTCTGAGCATTTTAACTCTTGCTCTTAGAGTCCAGAAGATTGCATTCAACCTTCAAGAATTTTAAGATAGTTCCACTGTGGGCCTTAAAGTATTATAATAATCTGTCAGATTTCTTTGGCTATGTCTACACTTGGCCAAATAAGTTGACTTAGCATGTCTACACTATAAAATTAGGTCGACTTAAAGTGGACCTTGCCAAATCGACTTAGAATGTCCACACTGGATGCCTAAGTCGATTTCTAAGGGCTAGGTGGACCTGGGACTGGTCCATGGTGGCAGGGGGGGCACCCCTTTCAAAGTGCCAGGGGGCTCAGCATTTGCCCCATTGTACCAGGGTACAATGGGGGCTGAGCAGGACAGGGACGGGGGCAGCGTATAGGAGCGGGGTGGGCAGGGCTGTGTCCTGCCCTGTGGGTGGGCACGCCAGGCTCTGGCTGTGCCAGCCACCCTGGCAGGGAAGTCAGTGGGGTAGCCCTGAGGGCCCGTTAAGTCAACTTAAAGTCGATTTAGGGCTAATCCACGTCTACGCTGGCTAAGTCGACTTAATAAAGTCGACTTAGCCAGTAAAGTCGACTTTAAAGTAGGTTTAATAAAGTTGACTTAAAATTTCCTGAAGCAGCAGCTTAAGTCGACTTAAGGAAATTGTAGCGTAGATGCAGACTAAATTAAGTCGACTTAAGCAGGCTTAAGTCGACTTAATTTACAAGTGTAGACGCACCCTTTGTTACAGTTGGAGAGGCAAATAAAGAGTCCTTTCTCCAGAGGAGTTCAAAGCACAAAACATATTTATTAATTTAACCCCACAGCACTTTTCAATGTGGAGCTTTGACAAAGCAATGTTTATTATTGTAATTCTTTAGGTTTTCTAACTGTTTATATATTAATAGATTCCTTGAGCCCTGTAGACACTAGAGAAACCAAATTAAATAAAATCTTTCAGATGGGGGAAAAAAAGGCACAGAGGTTGCAACTTGTACAAGTTTGCATAATGAGGGCTGGTCTTCACTAGAAAATTAGGTTGATTCGGTTATGTCACTCAGGGGTGTGAAAAATCCACATTGCAGACCAAAGTAGTTAGACCAACCTAAGACCTGTGTAAACAATGCAAGGTCAATGGAAGAATTGTTCCGTTGACTTAGCTATGGCCTTTTGGGGAGGTGACTTGCCTACTCTCATGGGAGAACAACCGTTTTGGTGGAGGCAGGTGTGATGTTCCTCTCCTACAATCTGGACTGGTGCGCCACTGTGCCCCCCAATTCTCCACCCCAGGGCCCCAACTTACCCTACCTTGCTGGGTCAGCTCCCACCTATCCACCATCTTATAATCAGTCTCTCAAGCAGAGGGTGTGCACTCTCACTAGCAACTCACGGGATGATCCCCCTGTGAGCACCGCAAATCCCCAGATGTGACTTCAAGAACTTCTGTCTTGCAAAGTTCAATGCATGCCCACTGGGCCTTACAAGCTCATTTACATGGGTCTGTCAATTTACCAAAGAAATCAATATGTACCAGCTTTTGCTCCCACTGAGGCATTCGCACTTCCTCATCTAACATCTTACTGCTTCACATAAAACAAAAAATGTACTGATTAAAACAATTTTAAGTCAAATCAATACCAAATCAGATCATTAATCAGTCAAAGAGATAATCACAATAAAATAAAAGATAACTTGCATTCTAAACTATGATCACTGTTAACTTACCCACATAGCTTACCCACATACCCACATGGCTACTGATGATTGTGCGGCCGGGTCCTTCCCACCATGTGCATAGGTAACAGTCCTTGATGTTGCTTTGAAGATGGAATCCATGGCAAAAGCTTTAACCAGTTCAAAATGTGTCTTTCTCTTTTCAACCCACCCTTCTTGCAGCCAGGTGAGTTTCCCCAAGTGTAAACAAGCCCCATGCTGGTGACATTGCTGGGATTAAAACTCAGAACTCTTGACTCTCAGCCCCATGGTCTAATCACCAGACAATTGTTCCTGTACTGCTTGGCCCATTCATATCGATATATGTCCTTACCTCTCTAAGGGTTGTAGCAATAAGATCAAATTCAGCCTCGTCATAAGCTGCTTGATTGACCCATAGTATTGGCTTAAAGAAATAGGGCCACATTTTCAAAAGTTTCAGTGCCCAACAGCCCCCATTTCAGCACTGAATAAATGTTGGGTTTTCAGAAAATCTGAGCTCCCACTTCGACACCCAAACAATCAGATTAGATTTTCAGATGGGCTCATCAACTCATCAGTTTCTCTCATTGATAATGCTAGGGAATCTGGCCCCTAGTGATTTTACAGTCATCTTAAGTAACCTATGGGGGGCTGGACTTCTGTTTTAGAACCACAGCCAGGTGGGTCAATGCCATTAGTTCTTTCTGCATTCAGATGACTTCAGACTCCCGGGATACACCTGATGGTGGCCGAAGGCTGCTCAGAAATACAGCAGCAGTGCTCCATGCTCCCTCTGCTGGCTCTCCACTAGCATACACTGTTCCTGTTCCCAGAGGCACTGACATTAATTCTGCTAGTCATAACACTGTTCTCACAGGATGCAGGTGATATTGAACTTGCCATTGCTAAATTAGGGCAGCTGGATTAGTTACAAACCCACTGCAGCAGGGAATAAACTAAATGTTCTCATAAACTGAGCTCCTTTGCTCCCACACAGCCCCCCCACCTCCCCGACTCCCATCAAGCCAGGAAACTATCCCCTGCAAGAGACCGAGGGGAAGAAGCTCCTCCCTTATTGTTTTCTTCACCCTGCTAAATCTACTTGGATCATCATGGCCCAGTGCCAATTCTGCTTGCTCTGTTGAAATGATGCAGTTCTTCAGGACATGTCATTCACCAAAGGGAGGTAACTGGTCAGTCTAACATCTTCAGAGCATTCCCTGCTGGCTGCTTTGTCGTTTGTGTTGCAGGAGAAAAAATATACAAGAAAACAGAAACCCCCCAGCTAGCTGGGTTCCTTAGAGATACAACAGCCAGAACAATTTGGGCGGGGGTAGGGTCACTCACCCCTTATATGGGCTGAGCTCACTGTACGTACCAGAGGCTCCTAGCATCCCTGAGCTCGCCCCTGCAAGCTCTCTGTGGCCCCCATCCACCTTCTTCTCTTTCAAGGATTTGATACAACCCACACTACCTCCCTCATGCCAGGGAATCCATATGACCCTGTTCCAGAGTCCCCCTTTCTCCCCACAATACCAGGGGCTCTGCATCTGCCTCCCACAATTTCCCCACCCAGGGTTGTAGCCATCCCCTGTTTTCTGGCTGGACCCCTGCAAGCGCAGCCAAAGGCAGCTTCCAGTCATATGACCAGAAGCAGCCCATTCTGTCCCCCCGAGGGAGGGGGAGAGCCACCACGCCCGGGCCGGGCCACCGGTGGTGTGAACTTTGCTGCCGCAGTGGTGGGGCTGACCTGGAGATGGTGGCCATGTGTAGATCAGAGGCACTGGTGCCAACACCTCGGCCCCGTTCGCGGCCCCAGCTGCTGGGCCCCAGGGCAGCGAGCGGAGCAGAGGCATCGGTACTTCTGTCCTGCTCACAGCCACTTGCTGCTGGGTGGCCGCAGCAACGACGTTCACAACGCTGCTGGGGGCTAAGGTGGGTGGGCCTCAAAGCCAAGTGCGTGGGCTCCTGCCCACCTGTGGCTACTCCCCGCCCCCTTTCCTTTCTTGGTGTCATTGTTTTCAAAACCATGGGGAGGATCAGAGTGGATCTGGGGGAGAGGGGTAGTGTTATAATGAAAGGTGTTAGCACCTGCCATCAGCTGTTGGTTCTTCATCTGTAGGCAATTTGCAGAAGCAAGGGGCTCAGTGTGTCCTCCATCTCTTATTTCTGATTTTCATAGAAATCAACAGAGTTCTGCTGAGGGACTATGGGTGAAGCTTCCCGTTGGAGAGGCTAGTTCCACGCCACACCCCTTCTGCCTGTGGCCCCACCCATACTCCATTCCTGCTCCTCTCCAGGCCCCACACCAAGTTCTCTCCAATTGTGACATGCATCCCTTCTCTCCTCTGCATCCCCACTTAACCCTCCTGCCACTGCTCGCCATGCAAGTCCCTCCTCTCCTCCCGACTCAGCCACCCCATCACACACTGCATGCATCCTCTTTTTCCCGCCCTTCTTACTCTGTCCCTTTCCCCCACTCTCCTACCTCCTTCTATGCAGTCCTCCTTTAGCTGCACTGCATCTACTACCTGGCCTGACAGATGCCACCACACCCAGATCTGACTGTCTCTGGTAGGCCCTGAAGAAACTTCTTAAGCCTCACAGCATCCATTATTTCTTCCAACATCTTGGTAGCCAGCCTCAACCACTGGTAGCCTAGTCCATCAGCTACTGTAGTAGCATCTCTGGCCACAAACTCTCCATCCAGCAGACTGCCCTAAACGTCTGGAGGTATCATTCTACCAATAACCCTCCCTAGTCCAGAATTGCAACTTTGATGGCATCATAGTCCAGGGCCTGGGTCTCCCTTAGGACAATGTAGGTTGCTTGGGCTTCTTGTCCCAAATAGGAGGGAAGGCATAGGACCCAGGTTGTCTTCTCTCAACCCACTGCCATTGGGTCCCCACTCAGACATTCCCCGAAAGGCATCTGGGTCATCCATCAGGCTCATCTTGCACAGCCCCTCTTCCCACCCAGAGGCCTGTCCCTGCTCAGCAGACTCACAACCTTTTGCAGTAATTGTTGTTGGAGCCCTGCCTGCTCTCTGATAGAGTCCTGAGGCACCACTGCTGGCCTGCCAGCCATGACATCCGGACCTGCTGCTCCACCAAATGGGCCTGCTGCATTTCTTGCATGGTGTCCATCAGCCATTTCAATGTTTCCTCCATTTCCGCAGGCCCAGCTTCCAACAGGTCCTATGGAAGCACCAAGTCCTGGACAAGTCCCCACTTTAGTTGATCACCTTGGACCACCCCTTTTCAACAGAGAATTCACAGGTGTACTTCTGATGTAAAGACCCATGCACTTTATTTACAGTGAAATGAAAGGCCACCTGTCACACCCAAAGTCCAGCCTTCCTAGCACTAAGCAACTCACCCTGAGACAACTAGCTACAAGACTTTACTGCTTCTTCTAACCAGCTTATATACTGCCTCTGGGGGGTGGGGGGAGCTGTTCTCTGTTGCCTAATTAGTATTAGCCCAGTTGGGCCCTACTCAGCTCACACCGCTGCAAGCCCTCACTGGTTTGCTATTATCTCAGCCCAGGCTGGGGAGGGGATGATGATGGTGTGTGCATGTACAGAGACTCTGAGGGGATTAGTTTCCTCCATTCTGCCCTCATACTCCAGGACCAGTACTGATACCCAGAGGCAGATTAGGGTCCTGGGCCTCCCCCACCTGTGCCCCTCGGCCTGGGATCACAGCCCCCCCTCCAGCCTAGAGCCCTGCCCCCTGCTGGCAGGACAGCTCTGGGGCTATGTCTACACTTGCACTTTTAAGTCGACTTTAACTAAGTCGACTTAGTGCGTCTACACTTAAAATTAAAGTGGACTTAAAGGGGAACTTACAAAGTCAACCTAGAGCATCCACACTGGATGCTCTAGGTCGACTGTGGGGCTAGGGAGACCGTGGGCAGGTCCACGGTGGCGGGGGGGGGGGCATCCCTTGTGTGCAATGGGGCAAAGGGGGACAGGGACCTTGGCAGGGTATGTGGGCAGGGTGTAATGCTGTCTGGATTTAGGGAAGCATTTATGATATTATTTTCTATCCATATACCCTAAATGCTATAATCCATAGGAGCTATGTCATGTTTGGTATCAATAGAAAGGTAGTAATTTGCTGGGAATGATTATATAGTTTATGTCTAGGAATTCTATTTCAATTAGAAGTTAGTTTAGTTAGGAATTTGGTGTTATATCTATACTTTAACTTGTATGAATCTGTGTAAATGCCTGAGAGAGGCGGGTGTGTAAAACCATTGTGTCCTTAATGTTTAGGAATTTTCCAGGTACAATGGTCCCAGGGAGTAAACTGATGAGCCATTAAGGACACAATGGTTGTATTCCTTATGTCCTTAATGGCCCATCAGGTTACTCCCTGGTCCCATATCACCTGGCAGATTCCTTAACATTAAGGAGACAATGGTTGGTGACATCCTGTCTGGGGTGTTCCCACAGAATCATACAAATTAAAGTATAGATAGAACACCAAATTCCTAACTTCTAATCGAAATAGAATTCCTAGACATAAACTATATAATCATTCCCAGCAAATTACTACCTTTCTATTGATACCAAACATGACATAGTTCCTATGGATTATACCATTTATGATATATAAATAGAAAATAATATCATAAATGCTTCCCTAAATCCAGACAGCATCACACCCTGCCCACATGCCCTGCCTTTTGGAGGGCATGCCAGGCTCCCCCTGTGCCCCCCCCCCCCGGCAGGGAGGGCATTGGTGTAGTCCTGGGGTTGCCCTAAGTCGACTTAAGGAAACTTTAGTGTAGATGGAGGGTAAATTAAGTCGATTTAAGCAATCTTAAGTCGACTTAATTTACCAGTGTAGACGCAGCCTGGGAGTCCCTGGGGCCAGAGTCTGGCCCTGGCCCAGTTGGTTGGCCCCCAGGGATGGCAGGGCTGACTGGTGCGTATGGTGTGGCTTTCAATGCGGCCCAAAGGCCATGCCAGAGGCCATACTCTGTGCCAGCCAGCTCCGCCTCAGCAGAGTGACCAGCTGGCCAGCCCACCCCGCCCACAGGGGCGGACCAGCTGGCCCGGGGGTGGGGCAGGAGGGCAGAGCCTAGCTTCTGGCTTAGGGCTGACCTGTTTTCCCCAAACACTGGAGGGCAGAGGGCACAGGCCCCATAGGCCCATGTGGTAATCCACTCCTGCTGATATCCCTATTGCTCACACTCTTCACTCGCACGGCCACTTCAGTTTATAGCTTAATCCTCCAGGGGCATGTGACAATTGAAGCAAGTAACACAGAGCCTTTGCAGAGGAATTCCCAAACCAATCATTCCTGACTCATAGGTGAAGCCCAGGAGGAGGTGCACAGAATGTAGGCACACAAGAAACACCTGTATGCATTTCCCTTCCTCTGAGTTCTCATCGCTCTAGAGCCTTCTTTGCATCTTATTCAGTGTTTTCCCCCCCCCCCCCTTTTCTGCCTGCTCTGACTCCTGTGGCTTGTTCAGGTCTGGTGGCAAAAGTATCCCCAGCTCACAGGGAATGGTTTTGTGTTCCCCGAATTTTGCAGTCTGTGTCTGTGGTTTGGAATTTTTCTTTTTAAAAAGTCACGTTAACACCTTGTTTTTCTCTGTTTTTTTTTCTGCTGGGGATTTTCCACTTCTATACCCCCACCTCCTGCAGACAACTTGACTAGAATTAGTTTTCCCATAGGACACATTGTTCTGAAGTGTTCCAGTCAGAATGGAAGACTATTCAGATTAACAACTCTCAGTCGTTCCTAGTCTGGGAGCTACGTGACACCAGCATTGGTAGCAAATGGCTGATTCAATACGTACCAAGGCAATGATACAGCAGTTTCATAACACTAGCCACAATTCATAAGTTTCACGTAAACAAATTCCCCAAACTGTCACACACAGCAACTGAGAATAATTTCCTGCCTATATTGTTGTTTGACACAGCACTAAGAATGAGCAAGTTTCTTAACTATGGAAAATTGCATTGTGATGCCTGAGATTGGAGTAATTTATAAAAATTGGTCAAATTGTTTTGGGGAACAACAGGTCTGACTCCCCACTGTCTCATATCTGGCATCGTCATTTACATTGAGCCAAAGTGGGGATTAAATGCCAGGATTTGGACCTGCTTGCCACTGGCGTAACTGGTTACCCAAGGTATAATGCAGGGGAGAATCCAGCCCAGTGTGTCCATTTGGTTTCAAATTACAGCTGGGGAGGTCAAGGTTGGATATTAGGAAAAACTTTCTCACTAGGAGGGTGGTGAAGCATTCGAATGGGCTACCTAGGGAGGTGGTAGAATCTTCATCTTTGGAGATTTTTAAGGCTCGGTTAGACAAAACCCTGGCTGGGATAATTTAGGGGGAGTGGTCCTGCTTTTTAGCAGGGGGTTGGACTAGATGACCTCATGAGGTCCCTTCCAACCCTATGATTCTATGATTTCTACTCATGAGCACTGTTTTTCATAGCCAATGTGACAATATTTCACCCAAGGGCAAAAGTGATTTCTGTTAAAATCATCCCTGAACAAAATGCTAATGTTTTCAGCAAACTTTATCCACTGTGTACCAGCATTTTCATTTCTTCATTTTTGCCAGAAATGGTGGATGTTTTGTTTTGTTTTTGGAAACTCCTTTTCCTTTCACAACCAGCCCAAAAATGTTGAGGTGAAGCTATCCAATGGCTTGCATTGTTACAAAACTGCACAGAAATAACTCACTCCTTACAACCCTATGGCCTATTCTCCCCCCACTCATCTGTTAAAACAGGGGATAAAACTAAACTACTGTTTCTCCTGGGAACTGCTAGTGGCCACTGTCCACACACCTGCTGTGGTTCTAGTGCACAGAATGCTACCATGGGCTTCAAGCAGATGTACCCAGATGCAAATTCTCTCCAGGGGAGGGCTTAGTAGCAGAGCTGCCGATTCATCTGCATTTGATTGTTGAGAGCAACAAAATTACCATCATCTTCTTAATGATAAAGATGCTCTTCACCCACATTGAGCAAACCAAATCGATGTGCCAGCCTTCATCCAAGAGGAATAGAGGGTGGGGGGAAGGGAGGGTAGAAATGTGGGGAGACAGGACCAAGGTGTGCTGAAGTGTGTAGAAAAAAATGGTGAAGAGAGAGTGCTGGTGTTGGTAGGGGCTGGTGTTAAGGAAAGGGAACAGTGGAATCACTAAGACCTGATTCTGAGATCCTATCAAAAGAGTTAATTTTGCCATTGTATATATTGATTAGGGGTGACTGAACATTTCCATCAATACTTTTTTAATGAAAAATTGGGTTTAACTAACTTTTTCATGGAAAATGTCTTTTCTTGAATAATTTCAATTTTTCATCATAAACTCAAAAATCCCCAACTAAACATTTTTGGTCAAAACCGAAAATTTGTTTCTTTTGGTTTTGGCAGCTTTCAGTCACAATGTTTCATTTTTTCAGTTACTAAAAACTGAAAATTGGGGGGAGCCATTGGGGTTTTCAATGGAAAGTCAAATTTTTCTGCTAAAAATTTCCTGCAAAGTGAATCCTCTATATTTTCAAAAGGGAAGAGAAAAAACAATTATGTTCAGGCCAGCTCAAGATCCGACTTGGGTCCTGTAGGTAAAAATAGCTAGAGAATGGACAAATCAGAAATAAAAGATGTACCAGAGAGATGGATTTAGAGAGGGGAGAAAAAACAACCCTAGAGCTAGGGGAGGGTTGAAAAGTTCCCTATAATTAAGAGCCATGGTTTTATTTATGGAGTGCTATGCAGTGTTGTTGAGTTCTAGATCTCAAAGCTCTTTCCAAAGGGAAGGCAAATAACATTTTTCCAACGGGGAAACTGAACTGAGAAACAAACTTGTTGAAGGACATACAGAAGATCAGTGGGAAGAGCTGAAAATAGAACCACGGCCTCCTGGGCCAGTGTAGTATCAGGTCCGGCCTATCCGTAACTGGAGCATTTCAGATGATAGAAAACAAACGCACTGAGATGCACTGAAGAAACGACACCACTGAAAAGCAGGGAATTGGGAGAGACAAAGAAAATAAAGCAATGGGTGTATTAAGGTGAGATTAGATGTTTATTTGCGTTATACCAGGTTTTCAACCCACAATACTATGATTTAATGGGTGAAAGGTTTTTAAAAAAAAAAAAAAAAAAAAAAAGTCTCAAACTCATATGCTGGTTTTCGCTGAGAATAAGGGACTGGATGAAAGAGTGACACCTTAGGCTTGTCCTTGCCCCCTGTTAATTGAGTATGAGGGTTACTGCTCTCTTTCGTCTATTTGAAAAGCTGATAGAGATGCATTAGACACATACCCAGACAGATAAGCCAAGTCTTTCTTTTCCTTAATTATGTTGTAGCCCTCTCGGGGTCCCAGGATATTTGAGAGACCACCAACAGAATCTAGTGCAGTAAAAGATGTTACCTCACCTACCTTGTCTCTCTTTTCCTTGACAGACACCTAAAAGCCTATGGTAGCATTATGTTGGCTTGCTTTGGCAGTGTTCAGCTGGGAAAAGAAGCTGGTTTCCCACTAGAGTGCCTATATTTATAGGCTTGTGGTTGGGATGTTGTCAGGAAATGGTGGCCCATGAAAGACAGCTAATGTAGGGTAGCAGGATTTTTAATCTTTGTTACTTGTTGGGTTCAAATACAGACTTCAGCCTAATAAAAACAGAAAGTGAGACCATGACTTAGGCTTCCTGGGTTTTCTTCCTACCCTGCCGCTGACTCATGAGGCCTGGGTCTCAGTTACTCCTTTTTTTTTTTTTTTTTTTCCTTAAAGTAGGACATGTAGGGGGAGGGAATTCCCCCATTATTTTGGGTGCCCTCCAGTGAAATTTAGAGCAGCCTTAGGCTACTCTAATTTATGCTCTGCTTCCCATAGCACTTTGTCAGCCTAGAGAATAACTGGAGTGCCAGTGGATTCTGACCGCACCCTCAACGCATTCCTGACATGCTCTCTGAGCTCCCTTAAGCCATGTACAGAGAATAGGCCGGGCTACAGCCTGTATCCCATTTCTGTACCATGTAGGGAGCCCCTTGTATAGGGGTAATTCTCATGGGCTACATCTACACTGGCAAGTTAGTTCGAATTAAGGAAGCTTAATTCCAACTAACTAAAGCTATGGCTACACTAGGGCTTCCTTAATTCGAACTAATAACTTCGAATAGGGTATTAGAAGTAAGGGTTAATTCGAACTAACTAGTTCAAATTAACCAATGTGGCCATGTTAGTTCGAACTAATTTCTTAGTTCAAACTAACTGGCCCATTGAAATCAATGGAGATTGCTAATTCGAACTAATTTTTTCTAGTTTGAATTGAGCTAATTCGAACTAATGTTAGTAAGTGTAGACATAGCCTTGGAGCCATTCATTCTTAATTTAAGGCCTCTTCATGCTGCCAGTTTAGCATAAAAGAGCCGTAGGATAACTAAGACGGAGTCTCCACTTAAAAAATGAGATCAACCAACTAGTCATTCAAGTCTGTAAAAAATGTTGTGCCCTGTGAGACACAATTATGCTGATTTAATCCCTGGTTAGACAGGGCTAGGTCAACAGAAGAATTCTTCCATCAGCCTAGCTTCAACTTCTGGGACAGGTGGATTAACTACATCCAAGGAAAAACTCCTTCAAGCTGAACCACTGTAGTGTAGGCATACCATGAGGATTAGATGTACTGTGTGGAGTTAGGCAAGTCAGCCTGTGGCTCATTTTCCCCAGATATAAATGGGCTAATATTACTTGCCCACCTTTCATGAATGATTTGGTGAGGCATTAATGTTTATGCAATACTTAAGGCCCTTGGAGGTTGAGTATGTTGGAATTGCCATTTTTACGTATACATAGCATCATTATTGAACTAGTACACTGCTTCAGTATCTAAATAATCCTGGCCTATGTTCTGCCCTGGACCGCACCCAGGTTAAACTGAAGGCAGAACTTGTCCCTCTGACTTCCTTCTGCACTTAGTCATTCAGGGAGACATCACATGCTTCCCCGGCAGAATTAGAGAGCTTCTGTTTGGACTGATCACAAGAGCAGCAGCAGGCAGCCTGTACAGGGTGGGTGACTGCAGGGGGATGTGAAGGAGTGAAGCTGCTGTGTTGTGCAGCCAGAGGAGCAAAGAGAAACAATCTTTTATTTATGTGTGGGAGGAGGAAATGCTTTCAAGAAATGAAAAAATAATGAAGCTGAGTCCAACACACAGCACAAGCAGAGGGAAAAGAAAAGAAAAGAAAAAAACCCTAGCACCTTGTGGTCAGGGCGCATTAAACCGATTAATAATTCATCTGCGGTGGCGCAGCTTGAGTGACTGCCTTTGCTCACGTAGGACTTGGAGGAGTGAGTGGGGCCTCAGGAAGTGAAAGGCTGAGGTTGCACGTACAGGGGGAGATTTCGGAGCCCAAGCGCAGCACGTGTCACGTCTCCAAGGGCTCCCAGAGGCTCTTATTGTACAGGGAACCCTGCTCAGCACAGAAAGAAAGAAAGAAACAGGGGACCTTATTCCACCTGCTCTGAAAGAGCATATTATAAAAAGCCATCTCAGAGATGCTGCGTTCACTCTTCCACACAAACTCCTGCCTCTGTTTAACTCCTCCATCTCCAACTTAGCTTGCTCTCGCTCCAATGTTTTTCAGTCTTTCCCTGCTTCTTCAGTCTCCAGTCCCGTGATTCTCTTTTCACACGGACCCTGAAATCAGGACTCAGAGCAGCTCCTCTGAAATCAATGGAGTTATTGGTGAGAGTTAGAAAAAAATTAGGCCCTCAGTGTCTCATTGTGGGAGCGCCTCTTTCCCCATCATCCTCTCTGCCAGCTCCCCCATTAGTCCCCTGCTTTCATAGTGGCTGCTTCCCACTCCTACCCCTCTGTTTAACTCTTAAGTATAAAAAATACATCATTCTCTTGTTTCCTCTGTATCATGATAGCTGCTTCCCCAAGTTGCTGGACTCTTGTATCCAGCAGAACTCTGCAAAATTTTCATGACATAGTGTTCTCACATCTCATTGTGAAACTGGAAATCATATCGGTATTCCCCTCTTTGCTTTTCACATATTTTTGGTGATTTAAAAAAAAATCACTTGAAACCAGGCTGTTTTCAGAGTTGATGGAACCAACCTTGAGTGAGGGAGGAAAATAATTTTCTTTAAAACAGGTGGTATTTTGAGGAAAATGATATTTTCTAACACAAATGGGTTTGCAGCAAATACACTTAGCCTTTGGCATTGTGCATGTTTTGCACAAGTGATTTTTTTGTGATGTTTTTGCACATGCAAATTCACCTGAGACAAAATGATGAAAATGTTAGCAAAAATCAAGCCCTATTTTTTTTAATGGATTGTGCCATGCGAGAATCTAATATATAATGCTCCACCATAATGGAGGCTGTTTCCTCTCTTGTCAATGTTCCCTGCTTAGTGCTGAGTGAAATCTTTTGGCCAAAATGACATTTTTGTGAAAAAGGCAGATTTGGTGACATCAAAACCTTTCATAAATTACTATCAGTTTTGCTAATCTGGTGATGTTGGGATGGAAAAATTCCAAAAAAGTTGAAATGTTTTGTTTTAACATTTTCAAAATGAACCATTTTGATTTTTGGTTCAAATGACTTTTCATTTAGAAATTTCCTTTAATTAAATTTTTTAAAAACTAAAAATAGTCTAACTATATATGAAACCCCAAATTTTATTTGACCCGTTTTTTACTTTTTAATTTGACAAAAATGCTTTAAAAATTTAGTTGACCCAAGACAATGTTTTCCCTGATTTTTCAGACTTGCCAGAGAACAAAAAATGTTTTCTTCACATAGCTCTCCCCCTGCTTCACTCTTCTGTAGCCAAAATATATTGCTTCCTCTTTTTCACTGCTTAATTGTGGCTGCTTTAGGCAAAATGTGTTTAACTCTTTGGGCACAGCTTGTCTTTGCTCTGTTGCATTGTAGTTGCTCCCATCCAGGTTGTCTGCTAGCAACCAATGAGCATCCTCTCCCATTGATCACTTAAAGCCAGTGTGGATGGGGATTAGTGCCTAAATCAACCTTATTAAGTCTACTTAAGGCATTAAGTCAGCTTAATAAGGTCAACAAGGGACTATGTCTACACTAGAAAAGTTAAGTCGACTTTGTTAAGTAGACTTAATTAGGGACCTTATTAAGTCAACTTAACTTTTCTAGTGTAGACACAGCCCTAGTGTGATGATGTGCAGGTTAGGAATCTGTCTGGACGGCTAGATAGACTCAACTCTTGTCTTTGTCTGGTGAAGAGGGAGGAATTACAGAACTGAATTACTTTTCTCATCAGATATGTAGGAAATGGAGCAATGCACTCAGGCGTTGTGGCATCACGGTGAGAAACTACTGGGGGCAAGTTTATTAGGTAAGAGTGCATTGATTGATGTTCTGCTATTTTCTTTAGGTAATTACATCTTCTATTCCAGCTTCCTCTTGCTTTTAAACATTTAACAATCCTCTTGTCCTTGGTTGAGTTTTTTATACATTTACACGAATCTCCTGGTTCAGATCCTACCCGGGTCTATCATAATTCTTTATCCTTCTGGGAGAGAGAAACTGAGTTCATACAGCTCACAGTGTTGGGGATTTCCAGCTGCCGTCCATGCTAATTCAAGGTCCTTGGCATTTATATGGTAAGAGAACAGTTTTGCCCTCTGGTCAAATTTGCATCCTGACTGTAGTGTGGCAGTACCTCATGGTCTCAGTCTTGGATGTTTTGTGCGAGACACTGTACAAACACAAGGAAAAAATAACTTCTGCCCCAGCGGTCTTATAAGCGAAGTAGTATTTGGGGTACCCACTGTTGTGCAGAGCATTCTGGGCTGGTTGGTTAGCCATCACACCAGACATGGCTGCATTTCAGCAGAGCTGTGTGTATAGAAGTTGCAGAATGTTTAAGGGTCTCTTGGGCTCTAAATGAATTGTATATATAATTGTAAGATGTCATTAACCCTTAATAAGAATTGTAGGTATGCAAGTGTGTTGGCATGTTCACCCCCACTCTCCCTGAAGGAATTAATGGAGGCCAGATAGGCCAAATAACCTATTAGGCTGTGTCACGGGCTGCTCCACCCAATGGGTGGTGGGTTTGTAGTGTAAGGAACTTGGATAGCAGCCCACATGTCTCTGTTTCATGGGCAAGTCTAAGCATCTGTCCCCTTCTTGGGGGTGAGGGTGGGGCATAGCCAACCTGCTGGAGTCCCTGAAACAGCTCCCCGGTGTCAGGGTAATGTGGCCTAGCAACCAGAGTCTTCATAAAGGCTCCCCTGCCTTGGGGTAGCATGGCTTAGTGGCCAGAGACTTTGTAAAGGCCCTCCTGCTTCAGGGCAGCATGGCCTAGTGGCCAGAGTCTTTGTAGGAGCTCCCCTGTATCAGGATAGTGTGGCCTAGCGACCAGAGTCTTTGTAGAGGCTCCCCTGCATCGGGGCTTGGCGGCATCCAGCTCCTGTGTGGGCTGGTGGCCGCCACCCATGGGCGCACTGGCAGCATTCTTCCTCTCTGGTCAGCCATCCACCCCAACTGAGCTAGGTGGCTGGCTTTTATACCTGGAGCATGCCCAGCAAATGCGGGGGTGAGGCGGGGTGGGCATCTTCAGCCTCTAAAGTTTCTTTAATCCTTGCTTTACCAGCCAGGGGCCGATATGCCCCATCACAGGCTGCAAGCTGGGAGAATTAAATCTGAGAGGAAAGCACTAATTAGGGCAAACACACCTGTACATAAACAGGCCAGGGAGCTGATAGCAGAGAGGAGCTGCAGGCACTCCCTGGAGACAAGAGGTGTGTTTAGTGCTACAAAGACAAATAGTTTCCAGTTGCTCTCAGGGAAGAGTATGGTGTTCTTGGGTTGGCAGACCCAGAGACAAGGAGGAGAGCCAGAAGGTAAGGAAAGGCTCAGGGAAAAGACAATACGGTCTAGAGTGGAATAGACCTTTGCTGCTGATAAGAGGGTCCCTGGAGTGGAACCCAGAGTAGAGGTGGGCTTGTATTCCCCTCCCAGCTGTTGGCGATGTGGTATCCTAGGCAGGGAGTGGAAAAACTGGCCAAGACTGCGGGTAAGGGTAGACTTTGATACCTTGAAAGGGAGAAAACATGCAGAGGGTCAAGTCATTAAGAGGGTACACCCTAAGTTGCAGAGAGTGGGGGCAGGGTACGGCATGAGCAGCCAAAGGGGCCTTGTACCTGGAAAAACAAGTTAGTCATAGTGGCCAGGAGGAATCTTCACTTGTGGCTAGAGGACCCCACGACAGCAAATACATGAAAGTGCCACAGGACTCTGTTGTTTTTCTGCAATAGACTAACACGGCTACCCCTTTGGAACATGAGCTTTCCAGTGGCTAGCACTGATCACAGTTTGAGTGTATGTGCACATGCTCTTTGCCTGTAGTGTGCTGAGGTAAATGGAAACCACAAATGCTGCTAGATTTGAGGTTATTGTATTTTCAGATATGTTACATTGACACCTCCATTAGTACCTCTCAAGACTTCCCAATTCCTGTTCCTGTCCATTCCACTGGATCATGGGTCACACGGTTACCTTTAAACATTCACGAAGTTCCATGAGAACTGCAGCCTGAGGGAACTCATTCAAGTAAATCAATCTCCTGTCTGCTCCAGTGTGAAAGCCAAGGTGTTAACCTGGGCTCTCAAGAGGTAAATTTGTGTGTTTTCACTCTAAGGGTGATTGTTATGCCATGGATTCTCACACTGTGGTCTGTGGGCTACTGCTGGCAATTCCAGGTGATCCGTGGAGCTGTTTCCATCACAGAGCTGAAGCATCAGTCAGGCTTGTAGCAGAGATGATGTGGCCTAACACAGGGCTCACGTAGGCTCTGGGGAATTTTTTGTCAAATTACAATCAAATAGAAGAACAAATACCCCCTCCCCCCCACAGGCATCTCTATGCCACCTCAGACCCAGGTAAGGCTGCTTCAGGGTTGTCTTTTGTCAGGTGTGCATTGCATGTAGAATAAGGTGAGCAAAATTAAAGATAATAATGAAACTGGAGGGGTGGCAAACACATGAGGGTAGACTCAGACAGCAAAAGGACTCGCATGATTAGAGCAATGGACCCTCAGTGGAATATATGATGCGAAAACATAATGCAGGGGTTTAGGTGATTTATCCAAGGTTTTGCACCTCCCCAAGCATGTTTATTCTCCCCTTGTTACCTCAAAGCTGAAGAAATAGTCCACTCTCACGTAACTGTACTGTAGGAGTTGAAGGGAAACTCCAGGATTGGGGGTGGGAGGTTATGATAGGCAGATTGGGGAGGGAACACAGCATCATGCGAAGTCACTTACAATTTGAAAAAGTTGGAGAAATGCTGTACCTTGTTTTTAGAGGGAGATTCTGTATGGGACTAGCAGGAGAGCAAGCCCAATCACACTGATGTTATAAGTGTGCTCAACAGCTGGGGAGTAAGTGTGGGCCCCCGTTGTTGCTTCCTCTGCAAAGGATGTGACTCTGCTAACCACTCACTTCAGATGTAGGCTCTTTAGCTCAACCTATAGCAATGCATGCGTTCAATGCTGCAGATTCCTTGTTCAGTGTCCCACAGTGGCTGAAGAGCAGCTCTTCCATTAGCAAGGAGTTGTTGGGTTTCAAAGGGTGATGGGACCTCAGACATGGAGAATAAGTACTCTCAGCCCCAACAAAGTGTATTGTATAAGCCACTGATCAGTGGGTGTGATTATGACTCTCCCTTTGTGCTTGTCCCATAGAAGATGTGGGTGTGTGCTCTAATTCTCAATCTGAGAGTTTGGCTTTTAAGCTCAGGCTCTAAATATTGATGCTTTCCCTGTCTGGCAGCCCCTAGTTTGATTCCTTAAAGTGGTGGCCCTGATGGAAGCCATCACACCAAGTCTTAATCTGTGTCCCACTGAAGGAGAAAGATACTGTACAAATCTATCAATCAGGAATTGTTTGATTTCTTTTTATGACTCTCTCCAAAGGGTTAGATTGAGCCAGGCCCTGATCAGTTGCAGAAAGAGCTTTGTTTTACGGACAGGCACTAGGCAGAATCTGGATTGGGAGTGTTAGTAATACTCCATGATAGCACAGCTGTTGGCACGAGGCTCATAAAAGGAGCAGGAAGAGGGTTGGGCCAGAGCTGGTCAGGTATGGATGGCAGCACATTCTGTAGTCGAACGGGGCAAATAACAGATTTTTAGTTCACTGGCAAGGCTGAAAAAATGGATTAAAAATTGTTTTGTTCTGAAGTGAAAATGAAATTTTCCAAATTTTTTGGTGAATCAAAACAATTTTGAGTTGGGTTAAAAAAAATGTGTTGACAAGACGTTTCAATCAATGTAGCCCTTGCAGAGGAAGAATAAAGAGCACACAGATAATCCCAGAGCTTTTTAATTAAGTACAATAAGGTAACGGCGATGATGAATAGGTGATGCCTCTCAACAAAGAAGAGCAGCAGTTCCCTTGCTGTGTAGATGACGTGTATGAAGATAAAGCAATGCAGGAACAAAGCAAATTGGTTCTGGGGCATGAGGAGGTCCTGGCATCCTTCAGCAGGCTGTGGACAAAGGGGCAGGAATGTGATATTGCAGGGCCATGTTCTATGTAGGCCGTGTCAAAATCTCCTCTGCTCAGCCTCTTGCATTTGACCATACTCTGTCACTGGTGTAACCAGGATCCATGGCTACTCTCTCAAACTGAGCCCAGTGCAATTATGTTTCAACAGCCGGATGAAGGAGTCTGATACCACTGATAAGCTGTGGAACCGCTTGGCCTGGTTTGATTGGCATATACGCAGGCGTCCCATGATACTTACCTATCACTGCTCTCTGGAAAGGTTGGTCTACTGTAGGACGGGGCTCCATATAGTTGTACTTGTATCTTGTGCTATCTCTCTGCCTCTCAGACAGGTTCAGTAATGCTCTGACCTTTCTTAATAAACAGCAGGGGGCAAAAATTTCTGTTATCCTATGGATTTTTCTTTTAACGCCTGGATAACCCGTTAAAAGAAAATAAGCAATTGCTAGCAATTTTTATGGAAAGTCACTGAAATGTAAACTGTTACCCATTTCCCATGCTCTTCTCTATTCTCCAGGGACCCACTTCTGGTGTTCCAAGAACCTAATCGCAGAGCAGCCGTTCCCGACTTCCACATAGCACAATGCCTTTGGTTCAGGATACTTCTCCACTTAATTATATTTCTCTCAGCCAAGATAGACTTCAAGTCCATTAAACAACTGGCAGCTGCTTTAGCACAGGAGTTCTATCGGTCACCTCTGTCTCTAGAATTTTTTTATATTGAGGACACAGAGCCAAATTCAGCCTTGGTGTAAGCAGGTGACTCTTAACTGAGTCCTGACTTGACTTTGAGAGACTGCACATGCTAGTAGTACAACAAACAAGGAGTCCTGAGGCACTTTTAAAGACTAACAAATGTATTTATCGCAGGAGCGTCTGATGGAGTGGGAGTTTTTCCCACGAAAGCTCCTGTGATAAATACATACATTTGTTAGTCTTTAAAAGTGCCACAAGACTCCTTGTTTGTTTTGCTGAACTAGACTGACACGGCTCCCCCTCTGAAACTTGTCAACAAGCTAGCAGTGTAAATGCTGTCGACATAATTCCCAGTATGACACATACAGATTACTCTTTTACCACACTCCTACCCTCAACTCATTTTCCTTCTTCCTACCTGTGAAATATTTGAGCTGCCAGGAGAGCTCTTTCATGATCTCAAATACCTTCATGTGGAAGTGAATGTTAACTGGTGAATCTTTGTACAGCATAAAGTTGTGAGCTCTGCTAACCCTTCAGCTTTATCTTCCCAGTCACCACTGCCTGTTCAATGTGTGCTACTGAAAGAGAGAAAGGCAGTGTACCTATTGAATGGGTGTGCATCAGGGCTGTAATGGGAGGTCTCCTAACAATGCTTGCTCTGTTTTTCCTATTGATTGGGCAGTTTCAGGCATCACCCAGCACTTTCTTTCCCTATTTGCAGTCATTGGTTTGGAAGTCTTAAGTTCAGAGCTGGGTTTCCCTATAAGTGAGCTACCACCGTCTGGGCAACTCTTTTGAATTCTGCTGTGTTTCTCATTATTTTTCTGTGGACTTAGCACCTGCTATTCAAATCAACCATCATACCTGTTTGCTTTACTACACGTGGGGCTTGGTGCTCTACTCACCCCTTTAATTCTTTAGAACACACCCTCAAAATTTGTTCTAACCACAGGACCTCGTTGACCAGTTCCATTTATAGCCTTTTGCCATAGAGTATGATGGTCCATTAAGGCAGATTCCAAATTCTGTCCTCCTTTGTGTTCCTGATCAAGCCATAGGAATTTTGGGATGTGTAGATTAGATGGACCCTGGGAGTTAGATTTTGCTGAGGAATTTTGGGAAAGGGCTGGGTGCCTAAGCTGCCTTTCACCAGTACAGATGGAATTTGGGTGGGTTGTGAAGAGGGGCTTGTTATAATAGGGTTTCGTTCCTTTCTTTCCAGGTCCCAGTGTCTGAGCTTTTGGCACAGGGTGAGAAGTTCTCCTCCACATTCCCTTGGGTTGAGGGGAGGAAAAGTGCCTAACGCCACAGGAGAAAACCAGGTTTAAGAGGAGGGGAATGGGATCTTGTTGGACTTCTGTGCTGTTTGTTTGATCTTTTATTCCTCTTGAAGGAGAAAACCATATTGGTTAATTGATGAACTAAACTATTCAACCAATGAGGGGAAATTATGGCAGCAATTCATTTGCACGGGTGAGAGGGAAGCCACTTTTACTCCACTCTACCAGCAAACCAGTAACAGATACAAGTAATGGAGAAAATTATTCTGCCATTGTCTTTTTTTTTAAGACTCTGGAGTTATTCTATAAGATCCCACTACAAGTTCACATTTTTGGGTTTGACTTAGGACTGAATGGAAGTTTTTCTGAAAGAAATTCTCCTTCATGGAGATTTGGAAACTTGGAAAAATTGAGATCAGGACCATGTGGACAGCACGTATCTTTCCTCCCCTGCTCTCTTTACACTTTCACCAGTACTCACATGCCTAGGTCCTGCTTGCAGATGCATCTGCTCCATCTTCTCTTTGTGCTGCCGCTGCTTTTCTTTCTCCTCATAGTGGTATTTCAGCACCGTGAGCTCCATATTCAGCCTCATCTTCTCCAGCTCAGTCTCAGCTGCTTGGGCCAGCCTGAAGTTTGGTTGCTCCATCTCCACCCAGGTATTGATCTCCCCCTCATTGGTAACATGTTCTGGTTGCAGAGAATCAAATTCAGCCTGTGAATTGATCTCCAAGTGCAGGTCTTGGTCTCTAATGTCTGGTGGCTCTGTCATGTCATCAGGAACATCTGGGATATTTTCAAGGGTGTCCTAGTATAAACCAGGGAAAGTCATCCACTCCTATTTAACTGGTACAAACTATTTAAACAGTCTTCTGCTTAAAGAAATAATTTTTCAACTAGCTCAGCTGGTTTTTCAATTAGCTCAGCTGTTCCCCATTATTTGTCATAGTTCTTGATGCTCCCCCTTACTTTTATGTTTTTACTTCTGTATGTTCCCTTACTTGTCATAGTTTTGTATGCTCCATTATGTCTTCCACTTTTTTCCTCTTTCTTCTCCATAACTTCAGATGCAGTGATTTGGAAAGTAAACTCCCCTTTCCACCTGAAGCTGAATAAATGGTATCTCACCATGTCCCCATAACCAGATCAAAACTCCAGAGTATAATCCATGGCCCCTGACAAGCATAAAGGACACTTTAACTGATGGTCAGTTGGAAGGTGAATGAGGAAAAACATAAGGGACAATCTGTCTCTGCTTCAAGTCTAGTGGATGATGTTCATCCAAGTATGAAATTAGTGTACCCTTAGAACCATGAACTCATGCAACTCTGCCACCATCTTAGAGGTGTCTGGCCAGGAAAGAGAGATTTTACTACTCCTAACTAACTTCTGTCCATTCATAGATATCAGATGCCAAAATGAGCCAATGAAAATGAGACGCTGTGCTGTCTTGGGACTGGCACGAGACCAAATAACAGGAGCAGAATGGGTTGGACGATTTACAGGAGACCCAAGAGTTATGTAGAGATCATGTCACTGAGTCTTATGGAAACCTTGGTATGTCTTTTGTAACTTTAAGAATCCACCTTACAATTAAGTCTGGATCAAAGAAAAGAATATTATATACCTTCTGGTTTTGCTATTTATCTTACACATTTTTCTACTAATCACTGGTGAACCTCTGTGATCTGCGGAAAGCAGGAATAATTTGAATATTTAGGGATGTGGGTCACAGCTGAAGAATGGATTTGGATGGCTGCTTTTTGCTCATCCTCTCCTAAAGTATCCCTTGCCCCCAGCAAAACTCTCCAAGTTGATCTTTCGGGATTGTGAACTTTTTTCTTTGGATGAGACAACTCACACTCACTTTTAACACATTAAAGAGTTAGTGAAAGCTAGACCACTTTTCTGTATACTTTGCTTTGTGACTGTGAGGTATGCTGAGCCCTTGTGCCATGTCATTCCCACTTCTCAGAACCGGAATGTTGCACATAGATTCTTCTTCTCAGCTTAACCCCTCCCTCCTTTCTGTCTGTCTCCTTATCATATCATCAATGTAGCCCATGCACTGTAGCCAACCAGAGTCCATGCAAGTTGTCTTTTGAAGAATGAAATTAATCAGACTGATTGAAACCAAAGAAGTGCTGCATCCTACCTCTCAGAGCAGTGTTTCTCAGTTGATATTCTGTGAAACTCCATTGCTCTGCAGACATAGTGCAGGCATTCCGTGATCCACCCTGACCCCTCCCCATGGGGGGACAGAGGGGAAGAAGCAATTTTAAATGCCCCAGCCATAGCAAAGCTTCCAGGTGCACAGTGGTAGGTGTTGATGCACGCCTGGACATTTTGCTGCAGCTGGGGCATTATAAATCTCCCACCACTGTTACTGGCTTTTTTGAAAATGTTTTTTTCAGGTGTTCTGCATAAAGTAATTAATACCTTTAGATATCCCCCAGTGCATTAAAGATTGAGAAACACTGCCTTAGAGAACTTAGATCAGTTACTTAGCCTAATAAACTTGAGAGCCACATTGTAGTGTTAAAGATGAATTTATACCATAGATCTGCTTCAAACAGAGTGTCAGTGCACAGCTGTGTGCCTAACCGAGATCCCGCTCTTTCTCATGCCTCGCTTCCCTGGCCATGAGCTGCGAACACCACTCATGAACTCAAGCTAGGATCACAAGCAACAGTCAGGACTGGTAACTAATACATGGCCAACAGCAGAACATTGTGTGTGTGTGTACTAGGTATTAGCTATTAACGGTGTTTTCCTCACATTAAACGTGGCATATTGCCTTGTCCCCTTGAATAAGATCTTGCTAGTTTTTCATTTTCTAAATACAACAATGTCACCAGCTGGTATAAATTGACATGGTTACATTAACTTCAAAAGAGTTACATCCATTTGTATTGATGTCAGTGGAACAATGTCTACTTACATCAACTGAAAGTTTGGCCCATGGTATTTATTTACATAATGTGTACTGAATATATGCAAAAGCTTTGAATAAAATGGATGTAGAGAGTCAGTGCAAGAATTTCACATTTTCTATCTTGACCTATGGTCAAAAGCCTATGCCAGAAGATGAAGAAAATAATAAACTGAAGAATAACTGTTACTCTTACCATAGGGGGCTTAAGTACACAGCCTGGAGCGATAGAAAGGAGGCTGAACAACACTGGATTCACAGGCAGTAGCCACTGTCAAGTCTTTCACTGTCCCATGCACCAGCTTTCCAAGTTCAAACCAGACAGACGCACAATGTTCAACCCAGACTTGTGCAAACTGCCATGCTGATGTCACAGATTCCACACTATGCTGTCATCATAATCCACCTGTTGCTACAACATCCTAAATGCTCTGTTGCTAAGGGCCTTCGACTCCCAGCTGTGTCTGTAAATTCTGCTGTAAGTGAAGTGCCCAATAACACATGGGGAATCTGCAGCAGAGCCGGGGATAAACCCAGTTCTCCAGATGCCTGTTTAGGACCTCAACCGTTAGATCAGCTCTTCTCCATCTGCAGCCTCCTTCCACAATCACTGCATCTTCCAGCGTCTTCAGGGAATGAGATCATGTGTTCCTTCGCAGAGTGACAGCACGCATTGTAGACATTAGTGTGGCTCAGCACCTGCCAGCTCATGATCAGCTGGCAGTGATTTGTAGGCTGCATGGAAGTGGAAAGTTTTAAGGAGGGATTTGAAATAGGACAACATTATGACCCTAGGGAGTGTTTCCCTCCAATTGAGCAATGGCCCAGAAGAGAGACAGTGCTTTCAGGAGAAGCAGACTAGCAGGAATTGAGTGGCATTGATGGTAGAGTGAAGGCAGGGGTCAGCAATGTGATAGGATTGATCTGTTTGGTGTAAATGGGCCATAAAGGAACATACAAGAAACTTGTGGCAGGAAGCCAATGGGGATGAAAAGTTGGGTTGGAGACCTGAGGCTAGGAAGATAATGCTGGGAGCAATGTTTTGAATGGATTTAAATGGGGACAAAGTAAACGAGAGAGAGAGAGATTACAATACTGACGGTACAGCATGATAAAGGCCTGGAACAGAGATTTTGGCAATCTAGATGGACAGAAAATGCTGGGTCTTTGGAATATTCTGTACAACAAAGAGGTATGGGCCCAGAAAGAGGACCAGTTCAAAGATGATGCTGAAATTATAGGCCTAAGTGACTGGCAGGATGATGGTGTTATCTATAGTAGTGAAGGGGAGAGATCAAAAGTTCAGTTAAACTGAATTTTCACAGCTGGATATCCCCACAGAAAAGTTTTAGAGAGGGGGAACCAAATTCTGCTGTCAGGAGCACAAGTGTAATTAAAGTCAATGGAGTAACACCATCATACATTTGGAGAAATGAGAACAAAATTAGGCCCAAATGTGGATAAGTATGCAAGGACTATTTAAGCAACAGATTGTGCATTGTAGTACAAGGGTATGATTTTTGTACCTTACATAAACTATTTTCCTTTAAATAACCCCTGGCCCAATATTTTTTTTTCATACTGTTACCCTTTAGGCTGTTATGCTCTGGCTCTGTCTACATCTTGGCCCATGAATGATGTTTTCTAGCACATAGGAGATTAAAATCACAGCATGGAGTGGACATTTTCAATATTGTGTTAACACAGTGGTCAAATAGGTACCCAAAAGGAAAAAAACAAACAATAAATCAGTGCAAATTCAATGTATATGGATTATGTATACCAAGTGCGTTGGCCAACTTGAGCACATTATTTTCAACCAAAACTAATGCATTCATCTTACAGTAGTATTTGGTGGCCCCTACCAAGATCACGGCCACATTGTGTTAGATATTCTAGATACATATAGTGAGAGACATCACCTAGTGTGACGACCTTGCAGTTTAAATAGAAAGGTCAGCCTAAAGGTGCTAGAAAGGAACTATTATCCCCATTTTACAGAAGTAAAATATATAGAGATGAAGTGACTCATTTTTACATAATACAAAAAACTCAGTTTTTAAATATTTTTTTTAAAATAAGGGCGTTGTGCTTTTAAAAACATCTCACCTATGCACTTGCTGAACTTTAGACATTTTTCATGGTGCCATGGACTCTGTAGAGTTAAACTTGGCCACAACTGTTCCCAGGACCGGGATCTCAGTGACTTGCCTGGAGTGACACAGGAAGTCTACTGCTGGGAATTGAACTCAGTTTCCAATCCAGTGCCTTTCCCCCAGATAAATTACGTATGTTGGGTGAAAATTGTTTCCCAAAAGTCTCTAAAGTACAAGACATCTCTTAAGTCTAAAGGGTCTTTAGTGCTCTAATTTCAAGCATCTCATTGTATTCTTTCATGTTGCCCTTAGGCGTGAGAGAAACTTTTCATTAAAGCCCACAAAGCCGCCACTTTATCCTCCTCCAAATCCCAAAATATTCTCTTTGAGGTTATATGAAACTTGCTTCTAAGAATGTTCATATCAGGAACACAGTTGAGTCAAATTAATTGGTGGTGTTACTGCAGAAGTGAATTTTGACACACTGAGCTCAAGTACATAAATGCCTTGAATTATTGAGTCAGAACTGGCAATATTTTAAAATGTTGGACTTTTTTTTAAACTCTTCACTATGGGAAACATACTGTTTTATAGGCCTTCTAACAATCCCAAAGAAGCAATTATAATCTAGATTAAAAAAACAAATGTATTACTGGAATACACCACAGTGTAACCAATGCAAGTTTTTAAAAAAGTCAACCTTAAATGCCGAGGGAGAGAAAAAACTCCTAGGTATCTTGAAGTGGAACTCATTTACAAGTGATTTATGAAGTAATTCTGCTGCTCAGCAGCCCTGAGGAAGGAGTTGGAATGAGCAGAACAGAAGGAACTGAACATGGGGTTTTCCTATATTCTAGCAAAGATAAAAGTTTATACAGCATCCCTCTCCTGTACTTTTTCCAAGCACCCATCTTAACTACTTCATGCAGGTCCTAGAGCTTTGATTCTCCTTTATTGCAAAGTTTGAGCGAAGTTGTTTATTCAGTCATCATTTAAAGGGTTGCATTAAGACAAAATTCTGAACAGTTTAATAAGAACCAAATTATGTTGCCCTTAGTCAATGATGGTGTAGCCATGTTGGTCTCAGAGACAAGGTATCTTTTATTGAACCAACATCTGCCAGCAAAACAGACAAGCTTTAGAACTTACGTAGCTCTTCTTCAAATCTGAGCAAGGTACTCAGAATGTGACAGCTAAATAGGGGGAACAGATTATTAAGCATAAGGAGTTAACATATGTTGCAAGAGACCATTCCAAGTGAAGTGAACAGTTAATATATCTCCAGTCATAGAATAAAAAGGGTTAATGGATTGGATTATTACAATGGGCCATAAATCCAGTGTCTGTACGGAGACCAAAGATTTTTAGTGTCTAACAAAATTATAAGTTTAAGTTCCCAGGCTCATCTTTTGAATGTGTTGTGCAGGTCTCCTTTAAGGATGATGATGGAGAGGTCAGATATAGAGTGTTCACTTTGTAAAAAAGAGTTGCCCATGGTGTTTTAGTTTTTAATCACTTTTCTGCATGAGTTCATTTGGGAGCAGAACAATTCTCATTTCACCCACATAGTTGTTACTGGGCAAGGATGAGGTCTCTCAACCAGTGCACTAAATGCCTTGTTGCTGTCAAGGGGGATCAACTGTGGAGTAAGGTACTCTTCAGTGTGCGAGTGACACAGTGTGTCTCTGCAGAGAAAGGGCACTGGCACATTTTTGGTTTTGAAACAGATCAGATATTACTTAGTCTGATGAGCTGATAAGTAGCTTAGCAATACAGTAGTCTTCCAACATCTGCTGCTTTCTGCCTCTGCTGAGCTCACCTCTAAAACTGGGCAGAGTAGAAATGGTGTAAGAGAACCTATTATCTTGCAGGACCCTACTCCACCATTCACAAGGCTGTTCTGCATGTTTGTGCCATAATCTTCCCTTCACACATGCATGCTACGAAAATGAGGGTAATAATTCATCAAATATGAGGAAAAGCTGGAAATTCAAGCTGGCTGATCAACTTTAACACTGCCCCTTTGTCCAAACGTATCCAGGAACTAATCCACAATCCACTACACTCACTGTGAATCTTTCCATTCAAACTGGGCTTGATTTTCTTTCTTGACTAAAGACTGTTACAATCCTGCCAAGTTCAAAGCTTTTTGTTATCCTGTTACTTCGTTGTGCAAAAATCATTTTTTAACAACATGTGCGTGCAGAGCAGGGCCTATCCCCCAATAGTCAGGGACCAGCTTCAGAATGTCCAAAGGATTCATTTGTGGGTTGATTCTGGGCACAGAGAATTTCATCTCTGGATAGGAAGTTTCCATTTGCATTTCACACCTGAAGTAATGAGAACAAGGGCTAGAAAAGAGCTTACCTTTTTAACTGCAGTGTTCAGAGCTGTGAGTATTAAAATGCTGAAACAGAGACAAAATCTCAGTTCATACAAACGCTCTTAACACCACGGGATAGGAGGAAAATGATGCCTGATAACTTTCACTCTCTGTGGAAAAAGAGCAGCAGAGAAGCTAATGAACTGAATATAAAGAAATACTTCTCCTAAGAGTTATATACAAAATTCACCATGATGAAAGAAGAACAAACCATTATCATTCAGGATGAACTACTGTAACTGAATAGCTCTTTTTAAGCTTTGAAAAGAAATGTTATGCTCCTTTCTGCGCTGTGTAATCATCTCGACTGACAGATTATTTAGAGCTGCAAAATACAGAAGTGGGTTTTTTAAAACCACTTTTGTATGGTGCTGTGTGTTAAATCACCTGAAGATCTTAAAATATTATATACTTACTAAATAACCTTGTGGTTAAAACAAAAACTTGGGATCAGGAAATACAGGTTCAGTTCCCAGCTCTCCTATTAACTTCCTGTGTGACCTTTGGCAAATTACTTAAGGCCAAATCCAATACCTATTCAAGACAATGGGGAAACTCCCACTGATTTCAATGGGCTTTGGATCAGGTCCTTAACTTCTCTGTGCACTAACTCCTCTAATTTTAAAAAAAGTTACTAATACTTCCTTTGTCTTGTTTAGTTAGACAGTAAGAGCTAGTATTTCAAAGGCTTCTCAGTGCCTAAGTTTGAAGCAGGTATAGTCAGTGCCTGCTACAATGCAGTTCAGTCTTAGCTGTGACTACTAGATGTTACCAGACCACAATTAATATTCCCCACAATGTTGTTCAGCAATACTGTGCCAACTTTCCCCTTAAATGGAGGGCACAGAATAAGGCTTAATCAATAGCCCCTCACGAGGTAGATAGTATTATTTCTTCTTTGCAGATAGGGAAAGTGAGGCACATGGCTTATATTGCTCACCTCTTGTGCCAAAGGCCACTCAACAGTTCAGTGGGAAAACAAGGAGTGGACCTTTGACCACTATTGTGAGCATTAGACACTTTCTCTATTTTGATTCATCCCCTGTCTCCTGCAGTAAATTTTCTATTACTTTATGCAACCAACTTTTTAAAGCACCAAGTCTCTCACCACTTTATTTGAGGACACTGGTAATCCCCCATCACAGGTACTTGTGCCCTGATGTACCATCCTAAACAATTCATCTTCCTTTTGGTGATCACACTCTTAAGTCATAAAGTTATCTCTTACACATTCCTTAGCTGAGCTATAAATATTTAGATCTTTTTCAATAAGTCAGCCACTTCCTACTGCCATTTTTTAATTCTCTTCTCTGAGCTGCATCCAGTTTGTCACTATCTCTGCCATTTTATTAATTCCTTTAGATTTATTATCAAACCCCCAACTATTACCCTGAGTGTTCGCACCAAAATTAAAACACAAGACTCTATAACAATAACATGCTTGAAATATACAAACACCTATATCTATCGCTTCTTACCAGTCAGTCATCCAATTACTATTAAGAATCAAAAACAACACAGCACCAACACTAACAAACCGCTCCTGTGTTTTTCAACCATCCTTCAAAGACCACCTTTCTCAAATGGGCAAAATCCTGGCCCCTGTGAGACTCAATGGCAAAACTCCTACTGACTGCAAGGAAATCAGAGATTCACCCAAAACTTTTTACAAATTATTAAACAGGAAGCATGTGGTACAGGTTTCATTTTTTAAAAAGGATTTAGATGGGAAAATCTCATCTTATTTCTCCTGAGGTAATTTACAATTCAGTGTCTGACAGAGTGAAGTGAAGTAAAGAATAATTTTTACCTCGATGACATAGGCACAATGCCAGAGATAGAAACAAAGCTACACAGCACCAGATTTCACAAGCTTTGCACTCTCTCCTGTGGAAAACTCCAACACCAGTTAAAAGCAGATGAATTATTCAAACCCAAACCAAACTGCCTCTGCGATGCTAAGAGATTCCATCTTCTTGTCTGCTCGTTCTCTCAGCTACTATGATGGCCAATATTCTCTGTTTCTAAAGGCCCTGCATTGGATGGGCTGATTGTCTCTCTGCCTGCTCAGGTTGTATGGAGAGAAAACACTATAGCAGGACAGAAAAGTGTGGTGGGGGACAGTTCTATTGTGCTGTGAGAGGTTGATAGTAAGTGTACAAGTCAATCCTCCCATGGGCATGCAGGAACACCATTAGCGTGAACATTCACAGTGCCTCAGGAGCTCCCAGACACACCTGAGGACCATGTTCCCTGCTACAGTCTGTCGGAGGGCACACTGTATGTTCCCTGAGAAATCCTGAGAGATAGATATAGGGTTGCCAAGAGATGGCAGGGTACTACCCATGTCTACATAGACTGAGAACTGGACTCTGCCGAGGCCATGCATGCATGTATAAAACAGAGGTTGGGACAGTATGCAATGTGGTCAGCATGTGGAAAGAGCCTTCCTTTGGCAACCTCTGTGCAGGAGCAGGCTGTAAGTGTAACCCCTGCACTCTGCTCAGTACAGGGGCCACTTCCAGCTAGTGTTTCCTGGGTCAAAACCCATCCCAAAGAGGAAGGGAGGGCGCAGAGCCATTACCCTGCTGCCTTTGCTCTGTAGCCTGCTGGCAGTTAGCTGCAACATGGGGAAGCACATGATGCCCCTTCCTAAGGGTGGTGCAGCTGAGCACTGCTCTGGACTTGGGGTTACGCCTAAACAGCATAACAGTGCCCTAATTTACTCCCTGCTGTGGCTTAATGTACCTAATTGTCCCTTATTCCAGTTAATTTACACCAGATAACACCTCTTGGAACTCTTAGCACATGCTCACTCGCCATCATTCTCAATGTCCTCTCTGAATGTGGCTTTGGGTAGGGACCCCAGAGCAAGATGCACTAGGCTGCCTTGTGAAAACCTCAAACTGTAAGTGCATTTCAGCACCTATCTGCAATCTTCGCAATCAAACATGAAACCTCAAAACCCCCAAACAGCAGTGTAAGCAGCTCTCCTGGATATTACACATCACAGTGTGCACTTGCTACTGTGGGGGGAAAAAACTACAGCAAAGAAGGAAATGAAAGAAAGCATCTTCTTCAAGTTGTGTCAATAACTTCAAAGAAATGTCGGCAACACAGAGCATAGCTGCCTGAGAAATGCTAAGCTCAGTGCTGCAGGTAAACTGACAGGAGGCTTGGAAAGATGAGAGAAAAGCAAAGCAAAAGAGATCAATAGACAAAGGAAATAGCTACCTCCATTTTTGGGGGTGAAAGGAAATGACTTTAGTTTTCTCTTTGGTTTGGAAGGTAATGTAAAAAAAAAAAAATCAAGGACAAGATCCATTGAGGTGCTCAGCACTCTCAAGGTGTCTCTGAAGCCATTGGGAGGTGAGCCTACTCAGTACATTGTTTGCTCTGGTCACAAAAATTTGAGTGAGGGAGGTTGCAGTGTGGCAAGTAGCTGAAGAGAGGTTTACTACATTACATGTGTATCACTGTAATGCCTGCCAAGCATACAGCATCCCAGGCCTGCAATCTGCCAATACAATCATTCAGCAAGAATATACTTGTAGTACTAAATGGCTTTCTCCTCCATTCACCATCAAGCTTGGTCCCTGAGCAGAGATGTCAACTCTTTCATAAGATTTGTAGGAGGAGACCTTGAGAGTTGAAGTAAATGTATCATTAGTAAGCATTTAATGCATTGCTATTTCTGCAGTGGCCATCAGGGACGCAAGAAACTTACCTGCTGAAAGCACAAGGAGTCCCACAACTCCACTCCACACTGACTCAGATGGCACACACGACTTCCATAAGCCTTCTGGAGTTCACAGGTAGCTGCATGCCCTCCTTCTCCCCTTTTCTCCATTTGCACAGCTTTTGGGTATCCAAAAACCTAGTGCCTGGGCACCTGCCTCAGTAATAAGGTCTTCAGAATAAGCACTTAAAAACGATGCTGAAAATTCTCAATCAAAACTAAAGATGGAACTCTCTGCTCCCCATCTGTCAGGGAGGGTGCAGCAGGCCTGGGATTTGAAAATCCAGATGCAAACGACAGTAGGCTGGATAAACGATACTTTGGGGATGGGCTCAGTAATTTAATAAGTCTTTCTCATCTATTATCCTGCTCTCCAAACATAGAATCATAGAATGCTAGGGTTGGACGGGACCTCAGGAAGTCATCTAGTCCAACCACCTACTCCAAGCAGGACCAATCCCAACTAAACCATCCCAGCCAGACCTTTGTCAAGCCACAACTGGAAAACCTCTAAAGATGGAGATTCCACCACATCGATACGTAACCCATTCCAGAGCTTCAGCACCCTGCTAGTGAAAAAGTTTTTCTTAATATCCAACCTAGACCTCCCCCACTGCAACTTGAGACCATTGCTCCTAGTTCTGTCATCTTTTACCACTGAGAACAGCCTAGCTCCATCTTCCCTGGAACCTTCTTTCAGGTAGTTAAAGGCTGCTGTCAAATCTTTCTCTTCTGCAGACATCACCTACCAATGAGACAATTCACATTGCCTTGGTATAAATGACTACACAACGCACAGGGCTATGAAGAATTAAACCCACTGTTTATTTACATGGCACAAAAATGCCAGATACCATGCTGACAGGACCTTATAAATGCTGAGTGTGCCAAATTCTGAGGCTCAGATTCCTTTTGACCATGGCCAGTAAAAGCAGAATACAAATTGTGTTTTATCTACAGTAATTATGAGGCCCCATCACCATAGTATCTGTGCACCTCACACTCTTCTAAGGTTTTTATGCTCACAGTCCACCTGTGAAGTGCTATCATCTGTACTTTGCAGATAGGGAACTAAGGCACGGTGAAACTAAATAAATTGTGCAAGGTTACACAGGACCGGGGTGTGAACCTGGGTTTCCCAAGACTGAGGCTAATGTCCTAACCCCTGGACTTTTCCTTTCTCTCCAAACTCAAAGATTTGTACCAGTGATAACAGTGAGGATGTCAGAGGACATTTCAGACCCTTAGCAACAGAGAGCATGTAATATATTGTGGCAACAGGGTAATTATGATGTCAGCGGAGTGTGGCATTTCATGACATCACTGTGGCAGTTTGGAAAAGTAGCTTGGTTTGGGTTTGAATGGTGTGTGTCTGTCGGAGCAGTGCGTGTTGAATTTTCTGCATGGGGGACTTGTGAAAGAGAGGCTGCTGCCTGTGTCTCTAATGTGTAGTCTATTCTCCTCCACTACTTTTGTGCCCGAATCATCTATGGTAATTCTTCAACTTTCCTTATCTTCTTGATCAGCTGTAGGCAGTACCAGAGCTCAGGGTGCTAGAGACAGTTTTGTTTCATGTCTAAATTGTCTTTTAATGATGACACCTGTGGCTCATGCCTCCTTTATGAAATGTCTAAATAAATACGTCACTTGGAATAAGAGACAGGTTGAACTCTTATCTCAAAGAAGTGAAGGGATGCTGGTGACCCTGATTAGTGAGGGATTGTTCTGTGTTGAAGGCTGCTTCATTCTCTGGGGTCCCCAGGGGATTGTACCCCCCAGAAAAGAGCAGTTACTTTTCTAGTGCTCCTGGTAGTATGTGGGTTATGCTACGCCATATGATAAATGGCATACTACCTTTTGGGGCCCAGCCAAATCTGCTGGTTGGTGTAGAAGAGGATGGTGTTATATTTCCACCTCATCCCTGTAAATCATTTGGGGTCAGATTTTGAAAGGCATTCGGTGCTTCAAGATGCAGATGGGTGCTTAGTGGGATTTTCAGAGTTGCCTAGGTGCTTAATTCCCAGTGGTTTCAATGGGTATTAGGCACTAAGATTCTTCTGAAACTCCCACTAGACACCTATCTGCAGTTATAGGTGCTTAAATACCTTTCAAAATCAATCCTTTAGCTGCCATGGGTCACTTGCTTACTGCTTACAAGTGTATCTATGCTTTTCTTCAATCTGTGCTAGGACTCCCCCAGAGATACCCTGACATCATCAGATGTCTCCCATGTTGACACGGAGTCTCTGCATGTTAAAGACCAGGAGACCCAAGCCGATTTGGAACGGCTTAGCAATCTGGAGGGGTCGGAGTATTCGGATCAAGGCAATACAGTGTTAAAGGAGATGTCAACAGGGTTTGAACTAACTGTGCAAATAGCTCAGTATAAAGACAACCAGAAACAGCAGCAGAATGAGAAGATGGTAAGTGAAAGTGAAAATTCAGCTAGAGGTGAGATCAGGGGGTATAATGGGAGACATCCAGCCAGGGAGCTTAGCCAATGAAAGAGAATGAGAGTATGAGACATCTGAATTACCACTCTCATGAGGCAGCAGCTGGGATTGACAGAGATTGGCATTGGATGGACACAGATTAATATTGAACTGACATCAAATGAAACATTTTGGTTTGGTTCCATGAACCAAAATGCTTTGGTTTGGGTCAGCCTGACCTCAACAAAATACTTCATTTAGATTTTCCTTTAGAAAAATGTTGCTTTTACAGAAATTGTGTTTTCTATTGGAAAAAAAAAATCAACAGAAAATTCCCAACCAGCTCTACAAAATACCTTTTCAGGGGAAACTGGTGAATATTATAGGACTAGTGAGCCAGTATGTGAATATTTCATTGTGCAAAATTTTAAGGGCATGAGGCCAAATCTACTCCCTCAAAGCTTGATCAGATATCTTATATCAGCTTAAATATGAATTTATACCTACTCCCAATTTGTACCAGGATGCTTCCAGAGGTACCCCCACATCATCATACCTTCCAGATGACATGACAGAGTGCCTGGATGATAAAAGCCAAGCAGCCCATTTGGAGAACAGGGTAAAGAGAGAAGCTGATGCTTTGCAGCCAGAAGGATTCACCAGTGTGGGTGAGATCAGCAATTCGGAGGAACTGGAACAGCCATGTGGCAGGCGCATCACGGCCGCTGATCTCGAACTGGAAAAGATGAGATGGGATTCTGCACTGACCAGGCTCAAACACAAACATGAAGACAATGAAAAGCATCGGCAGCATGAGAAGAATATGGAGCAGATACGCCAACAGGCAACACCCAGATCAGTAAGTGGGAATGGGAAAAAATGGTTGGGCATGACAGAGAGGGAAACACGTGGTCCAGATTCAATGATGAACTATTTCCATATTTCCATAAAGCATCATTCATTTGAATATTCAAGAACATTTTCATCCTGTTTTTAAATTACAGTCAGAAATGTGAACTCTACAGTTCATACAGAAATGAAGATACAGCTCCAATAAGAGAACCAAGATAGCACTGAATGTGATAACATTAAAATGAGCTCTTACAGTACGGTTAACTCAGAAATTAAGTTTATAGGGTAAAGTTCAATGGGCTTAAGAAAAGCTTAGAAGGAATGTTTTCCAAATGATGAATACAGCAGAGTAATGGATCTTACTGATGGTTTACTAATTGCCTCAAGGCCAGCATTAGGGGAGAATGATCAGGGTGGTTGCCCTTAGTACCAGTTTCTGAAGGACACCATATCAACATAGGGGCATGCCATAGCTCTCAGCTGGTGTGTGTGGTCACTCAGCCACTCAAGGGGCAGAAAAATGTTGAGGGCCCACATTGGGTTACCTGTCTCTGTAATGGAACAGGTCAAAGAGGATTTATTGCTAGAAAAGTTTCTGAGAGATTTCCTGAAGCACAGTTAGATGCCCAAACCGCAGTATATCAGAGCAAGCAGCTGTGAAAGCAGATAGATATCTAGCCACCAAGCCCAGAAAAATTTGGAGGATAGGCCAGATTTTGCAATGCCTTTCTCAAAGAACTAGCCCTGTTGAAATCACACAGTTGAAATTTGTAGGATTTGGTCCTTTGTTAATAGATGTCCAGTCTAAAGGAGATCATTTTTTGATAGAGGCAGAAAGATTTGATGTGCCACTTGCAAATCTCAGTTGAGTGGGTTTTCTAGATCAATACTGCCATCTCTCGTGCAGATCCTCCTCTCACTTTTAATGGTTGGTTACTGGTGTGCGCAACAGGAGTATCAGACAATCTGTTCTTATGTCATTGATGGAAGGATGTGTTTATCTTTTCTTTCAGGCTTTGTGCTGTTAGCTAACATAAGACAGAACAGAAGTGTTTCCTTTGTTATTTATACTGCAGTAGAGCTTAGGAGTCCCAGGCATGGTCGAGGACACCATTGAATGAGGCGCTGCACTAACACAGAGATTTTAAATTTATCTGTAGCACCTTCTTTCTGTGTCCACAGTTTGGAAACACGCAATGTAGGAGCAACGTGATCTCACTTACACTGGAATTATGCAGTAGTAATGCATTTGGAGTTACCAGTATAAATGAGATCAGAATCTGGCCCAGTGTATATTGGCACCCTTCTGGGCTCAATCAAAAGAAGAAACTGCCAATTCTTTTATTAACATGAAGCCTTATCATTCCCGTATGAAGGCCATTTAAGTATGTATTTGAAGATGGTTGAGCCTTTTGTTATTGAAAGATGAATTAATATGTGAGTGTGAGTCCACACAGATCATGTGCTACATTGATGATAGCATACATGATAGATCAAAAGGAGTGGTTGTGCTGAGCTGAGGTACCTGTAGAGAGCAGTGTCAAAATGCAGTCTTTCAACGCCATGCATCTCTCTTCCTTTTTCTACAGTTTGGCCAAGGACTCCATGAGCTACTCCGGCCCCAGAACCAGTACACCTTGTTTCTCTACTGTTTCATCTTTATACACCTCATTTACACAGTGAGGGAGCTGGCTTTTTATTTTGTTATAAAGCACTACCTGTTCTGTTTTGCCATTGTGCTCTATTTCATTTTCAAGAAGATTTTCCTGGATTACAAAAATAAGAAAAAATGTTACTAAAGCACCAGCATATTCACGATAGCTGATACAAATGCTGATCTGCCCCACTTTTCCTGCTCCTCACCTTCATGATTCCACCCACACTTCATCTAGTGCTTCCACAATTGTCATACACAGTCATCTAACTTACGCAAGTTTAATTTCTTTTGAATATTATTGCTGAATATCATTGCTGGATTGCATGTTTTTCCATTAACATATTCAGCATAATTCTGTCACGTTCACCTATACTAATAAAGTTACATGTAATAAGAAATCACTTTGGAAGATGTCTTTGTCTGTTGAGTCTCACTTCCTTAGAAGATGGTGGCTTAACTCTGGGCCTTGTGTCTGTGAGCCTGAGTGGAATGGAAGGAGGCCGACATGTTTCCTCAGTGAGAGGGCGCACTTACTCTTAGCTGAGATGTGCTACTCTCTTTAGTTCCACATAATTGCTTTTGAGGCTGGGTGGCTTATTTTCACTAATTAAGTGCCAAGGTCTGGTGACTGCTGAGACTCAACATCCATAAGGGAGGATTTAGGAGATAGTCCCAAGAGAAAGACAAGACACATAAGTCTAGTCGAATGGCTATGTCTACACTTGAAAAGTTAGGTTGACTTTATGAAGTCAACTTAATAAGGTCGACTTTAAATTGACTTAAAGTGGACCTTATTAAGTCGACTTAACAAAAGTCAACTTAACTTTTCAAGTGTAGCCGTGACCTCTTTTTGGCCTTATTAAGTCAACTTAACATTTGAAGTCAACTTAAAAGGACCAATGAGGCACTACTGCATGTCTCCACTAGCTTAAGTCAACTTAATAAAGTCGACTTAAGTGCTAGTTTGAATTAAAACCAGGTGTTATTAATTCGAACTAACTTTTCCTTAATTCGATGGAGCAGCTTAAGTCGAATTAAGGAAAGCCTAGTGTAGACGCAGAGTAAATTAAGTCGACTTAAGCCTCCTTAAGTCGACTTAATTTCTAAGTGTAGATGCACCCAATTTGACTATGTCCCTTTTACACTACCTTTATTATGCAACATAAGGGCACTCCTGTGGCATGTGTGAAGAAGTGAGAAGTTGTCTACCATATTGGACATCTGGTGAGGAGTTAGTACAATTTCATTCAAACTGAAGTATTATACAGCCACCTGTCCCCATAAGCTTTCTTGTATGTATTTAAACAGGGCTTTTTTGTGCTGGTTCTTAGGGGTACTGAGTACCGGCATCTTTTTTTCACAGTGATGCAGCTCCAGCTCTTGCCACCGCCACCAGTCACCCTAGGTCCCTGGCCAAGTACCGGCACCTTATTTTTTTCTACTAAAAAAGCACTGTATTTAAGTCATTCTGTATTTGTGTCCTTGTTGTTCCTATGAGGTCTGCATATGACATTGCGTACATAAGAGGGAAACAGCTTCATGAGTGTTTGGGTACCTCAAACCCAACACCCAAACTGCTGTTCAGGTCAAAGGAGAGGATATGGTTGTAATTTAACCATATTCCTGATTGTGTTTCTGTTATGCTTGATCCTGAATCTGATAATATTCTTGGTGTATTCAAAAAGCACAGTATTTACATAGCCCATGCTCTGTGTGATACAAGAACAAGACATTTGAAGCATGTCCATTGACGCCAGCATATGTCAGACCCAGGCCTAGCTGTTGGATAAACACTGGATGAGTGCACATTTACAAAGTCATTCCACAAGCAGATCAACAGCTCTATATTTTAGAAATAGTGGAATATCACAAATATGATCCACTAGCTTGCACTTGTGCAGAGATTTGCAGGAAATTGAAGGATCCCTGGCATGATCTTCCAGAGAGCAGGCTGGGCATGGTAGGTAAGCTGAGGCTGTCTGCCACGGACACAATCCATATATGTGAGTTCAGGTAACTAGTCCAAATAAAAGAAGGGCCAAAGGTTTTCTTGCAGCTAGAATTCCTCTTCTTCAAGTTAGTGACTGCAAGCTCATTCCAGATGAGAGATTTGAGCATTTTAGCATGTCATACTTTGTGGTTCCTCTGTAATGCAGCAATTAGCTATAATTGAACTCAGCCACACCATTTCAGGAATCTTTAGCAGCACGGGGAGGCTGCTAACTAAGAGACCTGTTCTGGTTGCCAAGTTCCATCTCCACTGTTGGCTAGGGAGACCCAAGTGCAATTCCAGTTTATAATGGTAATAGAGATTTTGCAGCAAGTTAAGCAGCTGGAATATCACTTGTGTAAAACCCAACCAATCTGAGAGCTCTTTAGATCACAGATATGCAGATCTTTCTATCAGCATCAGTGTGGAGATGCTGAATTAAGGCCTCCAGACCCATACATAGAACTTCACCTCTGTAATTCAATAATGGCACAATCATTGTTTCCAGTGTGAACTTCCTAACAAAGGTTTGTGATAGTTTAGGACTGATTGGATATTTGTACACATTTTTAATACCTTATAAGATTAATTACCTGTCTCCAATAACCTGGGAGGGGTCTGGCTAAAAGTGCCATGGTATTGAAAGGTGAGAGATGAGAATTTCAGTGGGCACTGACAGGTAAAACACACACTCCATGCAACATGGGAGACTTGGTGCTTAAGAGGACAGGTAGCATGAGAGTCAAAGGAATAGAGTGAGAGTTGTTGTAGCAACAATGAGATGGTGACTGTGAAATGGTTTCCACAGTTATTATGGTCTGGGTTTAGTTTGAACTTTCTATGGACGGGAGAATAGGATCCTTGTGAAATGGGAAGTGTTTGAGAAATCAACATCACAAAGTTTCTTTCTTTCTGTCTCTGTGTCTAAATCTTGTGTGATGAGAGCTCTATTAACCCTCCAGTTTTCCTCCATAGGCTTTATTCTGTAAATTATCTGAGGGTTTAGATGACTACATAAATGGGCTTTTGGGAGCAGGACTAGATATCAATGGGGGAGAGTCAGCAGATAGGAAGATCCTGGACAGCCAAGCAAGGATCTAGTGTGACCAACTGATATCAAGTGGGAACAGATGCAGCTAGAGGTAGAGTTGACGAGGCTGACCTACCATAATGAGAAGTAAAGAGAGAGGCAACATGACAAGATGGAGCAGATGTGTCAGCAGGACCCATTCAGAGAGATAAGTGGAGGTGAAAGTGAAGCTAGGGTGCCTGATATTACTTTGTGTCTGAATGTTGCCAGGCAACATCAGAGTGTGGGGAAATCTGGGTGAAGCAACAGTAAGGCCTTTTACTAGAAGAGAAGAACATCAGAGGGGTACCATAAGCACAGGCCATGGGGGGCCATCAACCAGAGACACTAGCAATGACTAATTGATCTCTCTTTTCACAAGCCAGTTGCACTGGACCGTTTGTCTGTGTTTGTGCCGTGTCAAGCACAGTAGGACCTGGCCCAGGACACTGGCTCCTAGACTCTACCACAACGCAATAAAAAAACAAAAATAACACGAATAAGTATACTACAGAAGCACCTAAAGCCCACAACAAACATGATTGACAGTCCCAGCTCCCAGTTGAAGGTGGGTCACATTGCTTGTGCTATTATAATGGCACAGGCAAAAAGGACTGAAAAGGGGGATGTGCTGAGCAGGGGCATCTGTGACTGGGAGCAACAAGGACATAATCATGCAAGGCCACACACAGTTTTTCCCTACAGTTTGTCAAAAAGCTCCAGGGCCTTTGTCCAGCCATAACGAGCTTGCATTGTTCCTGTATTACTTCTTCCTCAGACACATCATGAGAGAATTGAGCTCTTTCATTATGAGCCATCTTTTGTTCTGCATCGCTGTTTACCATAACCTTCTTCACTAAAACCTTCTGGTATCATTTGACTGCTTTCCTTTGCATGCTTTCACTATATTCATGCTGGGGAAACCCATCTTCCAAGCACAAGTGTCTTGTATGCAACAGTCAAACTACTGTCTGTGGAGTAAAAGGTTTATTAGATAACATGGGTACAGATCGTTGTGCTTCTCCAGTACTTGACATCTGTTAGATGCTCCTCTGTGTGGCTTTGCCTAGGTTAACCATACTTAAGATAGCTCTGCTCATGGCAACTAGAAAGCCGATCAGAAAGAATAGACTTCACCCTGTGCTGTTGCAAGAAGAGTGCCTCTTTGACTGAACTTTTCACAGCACCCTACACCATTACCTAACAACAGCAGGTACCCAACACAAGGGCAGGCATTTGTGGTTTGAGGTGAAGCCACAGGAACCTTGGTGGTTTCAGATTATTTTAGCATAAAAATAGGCAGAATTTCACAGATGTATCTGACTCCAAAGCAAAACTGCAAGTGTTGCCAGCACTCCTGATTTTACTACACATCTTGTGATATTCAATATCTTTTTGAAACATCCAGCTGTTGGAATCAGCACATTGGATGAGAATCCCAGCTTTTCTTTTTTGAAACAAGTATGTTTCTAGCCCTCATTGTCGCAAAGAAAAGCTGAAAAATGTGGTGTGAGTCTACTTAAAGCCTCGGAAATTGGACAGCCAATAAAAAGAGCGTAAAAGTCATTATCTTAAAAAAAATAAAATAAAAATCTCATGATTCCCACCATTTATGGTGGTAGTGGGGGGGAGGGAGGGAGGCGGGCGGGAGGGGAACTTACTCATTATTTTTGAATGCTAACTTGACATTGGCAGTAGTGAACCCAACAAAAACTATTTGCCAACCCACCCGCCATCCAAGGCTAACTTTCATAAAGCTTTATTCTCAAGTACTCTCATAACCAGCGGTGTGCAGCACCACTGTCAAGAGGTGTTAGGAAGCATTGGCCTGCTTGTGAGCAGAGATCTTCAAGAACCTGAGAGAACCAGGGATGGGTTAAGGAGCTTTCATCCTTAATGACCAGCTAAAGAGGATGAGACATTAGAAACCCTTTTGTGGGAAGGGCAAATTGGTCTAGAAAAGAAAAGATGTCACAGTGGAGATGGTTTTGTTCCAGATTTTGTTTTTAATTGTGAACTGCACCCAATGTTACCAGCCTGAAGCAAAATCTTAGAGCTGAACAATCCCCTGACTTTGGGAAGCTTGAATCTGGTGATTGTTTCCTACCTCTACAATGAACTGAAATTCCAGACTTGACCTCCCTGATTTGGATCCTGGTATAAATATATAAATCCAAATTTCAAGGTTTAGGCGTGAGGCTATATGGGCTATTTCTTTAAATTTGTGCAGGAGGCAGGAGGGGAATGGGGCAGGTTATTATTATTTACTATTTAATTATTACTCTAGACAGAAGTTCTGTAGTGAAGCAGAGCACAAGAGAGGACTTAAATTAGGTGCCTAATTAAGGATTAAAATGTGTTTAGTTGACTCTTTTGAACAGAGAACTTTTCAGTAGGGAGACAAACAGGCAAACCACTACACTATAGTCAGAAACCAAGGGTTTGTGTGGGGAGGAGGGAAGGGATTTACTTTCCCCCAGACTTCTAGTGTCGTAATGAATCCTTGCTTTGCTTGATCACTTCAAGCCTAGCAATCAATTTACAAAAGATTTCATTTTCAAATCACTCTTTTTCAGGAAATGGTCTGGAAAGGCTTTCTGTTTGTGTGTTTTTTTAAATTATTATTTAAAGCTGAACTGGTTCATGAGGCTCAAATGCCAGCTCTGTTAACAAGGAATTTGCCTGAGCTCTCACCACCACAGCGCGCAGACTCTGATCCTCCTAAGAAACATTTTGAACTTAAGATGAACTTTTGAATATACAAAGCTTTGTAAAACTCAAGCAAAGCGTTCCCATTTTAGAATCTAAATTTCAGCAGAAGAATTTTATTGTTGTTGCAGTGGTGGTGATGGGTAGAATTTGTAAATACAAACACCATGCCATGGCAAGTAAACCCCAAAGTGAAAGTTTGCCTACTAATAAAAATGAAACCTCTCTGGCTTTTTGTCCCAGTGGGTGAAAAATGAAAAGCAAGCTATCAGCATTAACAGAGGAAAGGCAATCAGACTTTTAAAAATCTTGCCCATTAGATAATGTAAACTGTTATTACCCAGACAAGGATTTTCATTTTAAACCTCCCCCACCCCTGATTTTTAATCTGACAGTATCTCTTTAAGTAGTTTCATTTTCTGGCTAGTCTATTCCATGGGTTTGAAAATACACCAGGCTTCTGTTAGACATAACTATACCTCAGCAAGATCATGTGTAATCCTCTGACCCAGTGAACATCTCTCAGGGCTGCATCACTTGAAAATAGCACACATCTGACAAGGAGCTCCACCCCTTAGCAGTAGCAGCTTTTAGGGGAGGCTAGAGGAGAAGCAATTGGCTATGTAAACTGGATGTGGCATAACTGAAAGAGCTTGCTGTCTGTCCCTATTAGGGGCAAGAAGAGGAGACCTACAACTACCTCTATCTTGGAAAGTTTTAGCAAGCTGCAAAGGTAGGTGTGTATGCCCCTGTATGTGGGAAGGCAAGGGGAGGAAAAAGGGTCAGCACTTAATTTAGTAGTTTGAGAGTATTGACTGAGTGCATCACTCTTTTATCCAGGGCTCCTAAGTGTAGATGCATATTCTGTTTACTCACCTGGGTGCTATATTCTGCACAGAACCCTTTACCTCACTTAGCCTGTAAGTTATTTGTAGTAGCAATAGATTGTAGAGACCTGTTTGCCTGTCTCTATTTATGGGATGCATATACTTGATTGACTTTCAGGTTAGGCTGATTAGCAGCATCTGTGCTGCTATTAATCTCTCTCTTTGCCCAACAGGTCTGTGGGATTGTTTAGAGGGCAACAAAATAAAGATGCCTAATCTTCTGCTTTCCTTGTTCTTATTCCCTACTATTTTAGTAAGCAGCCTTTGCTTGCAGACAAGCTGAAGGGAATGATCAGGTGCAATTTCTTTGCTTCAGTGCAGGGAATACTAAAATTAGTTCTCTTATTAATCCTGATTAGATGCTTTCTTTCTGTCTCCTGGTTAATAGTTCAAGTGCCAACACTGCTTTCATTAGCAGATGTGTGTGTAACATTGTTTGTTCATCATATAGGAACTTCCTCAAACTCTTGGTGGGGTGGGGTGGGGTGGGGTGGATGACTGACAGATAGTGTTGGTTCATAGTATAAGAACTTTCCCAAGCTCCAAGTAAGGATTATCATTTAGGGGATGGAGAGGGGAGTTATTAAACTAATCAGATTTATAAAAATAATTGCATATAATTGTGCTAGAGACTAATGGTTCTAAATCCTGCCTTCCATTTAAACTCTGTCTGAATCCACTATGATTTGGGTTAACAGGGGACCAAACTCTGCTCTCATTTGTACTGGTGTAATTGAAGCCCTGGGATTACTCTGGATTTACACTCAGGTAACTACTGAGAGCAGAATTTGCCTGGTAGCACCCCTCTCACTTTCTGCAAGTGGACAATCAGGGCCTAGCTGCTAGAAATATTAGGGCCTGATGCTGTGAACACTTGCACATGTGAGTAGAGTCCAGCTTAGATACAAATATGTGGATCTGCATCCACAAGAAATGGTCTGTGAATACCCAGAATGCATCTGTGGATATAATGCGAATATCCATGGATTTGCAGGGCTCTACATTTGAGTAACTTGATTCTCATGCATAGTGAGCCTATGAATGGACTTAACCTCATTGCGAGGATGCTCTGCCAATTAACTCCCAATATATTTAATTTTCTTCCCCAACGTCAGAGTCTGTGTACCTTGATCATAAATAATTTGTATCCAATATGTCACATCATGAAACTGAAGTTTATAAGCATGTTCTTGAATGACCATTTCTGCTGTGCTACTTGTCTGTCTAATGGTAGGGTTTTTGACACAGACTGAATGTTTAATAGCCTGTTTTCTCCCTCTCAAATAAATATATAAACAAACAATTCCTCTGTTTGGTAACAACACTGCAAAGGCAATTGTTGTCTGCATGGCTTTTCTTTTTCAAAAAACAAACCCAAACCACTAATGGGGCGAAAATGTGCACAGTGTCCTAGTTAGGCTAATTGTTTGTAGCAGTCTGCTCCTTGGGAGATTGCTGATTACTCAGCATTTCTGTGCACTGAGTGATGCACCATGTATGGGTGATGCAGGTGAGTGAGCCGAAATGGTCATTCCGTTTCTTACCTCCTTGAGAAGACAGGGAGGTTATCAATGTGCTTTTCAATGACCGGGATTTGGCCCTTTCTTCTGATGTCCATAATGCACCCCATCCCTTACCGTAGGGCCAGATCCAACTCACACTGAAGTTAATGGGAATTTTTCTAGAGACCTCAGCTGAAGCTGGATCAGCCCTTCAGTGTCTTGCAGAGCATATACCAGGTGTCAGAATCACGTTTGTTTCAATACTATAGCAGTGTGAATGGGAAAAAAATTCACTTCTGCATCAGCCCCTCTGCAGCTGGACACCTCCTAGACACTCACACCACACTTTGTTAATGCAGTATTCTGATAGACAAAGTTGCAATTAGCAAAGCATTTTGGCCCAAGTTGTGCAGTGTGATATTAATCTGTGGCTCAGCAGCAGAGAAAGTTGGTGAGAAAGTTAATTTGTTATTGCCGTTGCAAATAATCACAAAACGAGTGTGATTATTTTACTGGAAAGATGGGCCTGGCTTAAATTGGGGCAGGAGGAGATGTCCCATCTCTGCAATGAAAATGGCAATGTTTTCCCAATTTGGGGAATTGCAATGGAACACGCCAATATCAAATGTCCTGGTTTTCAAATTTTGCTTCACTGTTGTCACAGCCCTTCGGCCTTGGTTTGTAACTCTGCCCCACTGAAATTAATGGAAATATTTGCATGTGTAGGGATCAGGTGATCTGCTGCTTTGAGACTGAGCCATATAGCTAACTTTGAGACCAGATCATTTAAATCATTGAAATGAGGCCCACGAGTGATGTCACTTGTGTTCCTAGTATTTGCTCTGTGTCTTCTGCTCAATATGATCTGGAGTCATGGTTGAAAAATCAAGGCAAGTATCCTATTTGGGGCTAGGACTGGTTTCTGTATGGACTCTTTTGTGGGCTATTCCAGCTGCATGCAGCTGGTCATTAGAGCTGATGACTTTGTATTTGTTTGCCCACATTCTTCGCTTTCTTTATGAACATAACAATTCTGCACCCTGCTGTGTATCAACAGTAAGTGCATGTGCTAGCTCCTTAAAATATGGGAACTTGATCATCCCTTAGGCTAACAGACTGGGATTATTTCATGGCCCTACTGCAGAAGTTCTCAAATTGTGGGTCAGGGCTCCGTTTTAATTGAGTCACCAGGGCTCGCATCAGACTTTCTGGGGCTCGGAGCTAAAGCTGAAACCCCACCACCGAGGGCAGAAGCTACAGCCCAGGATTGAAGCCCTCATGCTTTGGCGTCAGCCCCCTGCCTGGGATTGGGTAGCAATTCTTTTTTTATTCCTGGGGTGGGGGGAGCAATGAAGTTTGAGAACCACTGTCTAATGGTATGCAGAACTGAACATGCTCCTTTTTAATTGCTTGTAGGACTCACATTCTCATGCTTGCATTCTTATTCTTCCTTTACATTTGGGTGGAGTTTTTTTAAATTGGTGCCTTTAAAAAATGAAACGAAATTGTTGGGATGTTGGCAGGGAGAAAGGTAGCTGTTTGCCTGGGGTTTGGAAAGTGCTAAAATGTTCCATGGGCTTAGATTTATACAGGCTTGAGATGTGGCATGGGACTTTTAAAAGGGAGTGAGTGGGACAGGCCTTGGAGAGACCAGGGGTAGCAGGACCGTGAGGAACACACTCGTCACCAGAGAGGCAAATTCCAAGGTGAGATGTGAAATGGGATGCCATTGCAATGCTCTTCCGAGTACAGGGGAAAGTAAAGGCCATTCTTGGAAGGGGAGGAGGAGAGAAGAAAAAGCATGAGATGTCTCTCAAACGCTATGTCTACACTGGCAAGTTAGTTTGAATTAAGGAAGCTTAATTCAAACTAAATTTAAGCCATGGCTACACTAGGCTTTCATTAGTTCGAATTAAGGGCTTCCTTAATTCGAAGTAATAAATTCAAATATGCTATTCGAACTAAGCATTAATTTGAACTAGTTAGTTCGAATTAACCAATGTGGCCATGTTAGTTCAAACTAATTGCTTAGTTCAAACTAACCAGCCCATTGAACTCAATGCAATTCGCTAATTCGAGCTAAGCAAGTGCCATGAATGGCACTTGCTTAGTTCGAACTAAATTTTGCTAGTTTGAATGAAGTTAATTCGAACTAACTAAAATTAGTTTGAATTAGTTAGTTCGAATTAACTAATTTGAACTAACTTTAGTAAGTGTAGACATAGCCAAAGATTCTGGAAGATTCACTGCTGGGGAAGTGAGATCACCGTACATCCTAGCCCCACCAATAGGCCATCAGACCTCTCTGCCGAGAAGATAACAAGGCAGAGAGGGAGTCAGGCCACAGTATGGCAAAACCACCATGGTCAGTGTGGATGGATCAAGGAGAGTGGGTGGTGCTTATAACTGTACGTAAGCATCCAAATGCACAGGTGCTTGTTTGTAATAACCCTGTACTTCAGCACTCTGGCTTTCACTGGTTTCATGCATTGTCCAATTGCGCTTTTGTTTTTTTAATGGATTTTTGCGAGATCCCATCACTGTCTTTGGATCCCAGTTCTGGCTCCCTGCTGCACTGCGTGCCTTGGTCATCTTTCATGTTAAAGAGCCCGCGTGCTTCACACCAGCCTGTAGCTCTGCCTTGCTCACCTGTCAAACCAGAGACCGTGACCAATATCGCTTAGCGTAGCGAGCGCCTGACCAAGCTCTCTCCACTGTCTACGCTGAGGGCTCCACTCCAGTTAGATACTATGCCAGATGCTGCTTAGTGTGGAGGAGTGCTACCCCAAAACTGATCTTGGAGTGCCCCGGGTGTGCATTCATGGAAGCTTTTTCTATTTTTAGCATTTACTCCATTCACTGGCCAGAGCAGAGAGTAGTTTGCACTGAGCTTGGCCCGAATGTTATCATGGGTCTTAGGGAGGGATTTGTATCAGGATGAACAAGACAAGGGGCCTAGGGATCAATGTGGTTTATTCCATCCTGCTATTTATATTTTTGGATGGAAAAAGAGAAAGCTTTTTTGCTTTTTAGCAGGGGGTTGGACTAGATGACCTCGTGAGGTCCCTTCCATCCCTATTATTCTATGATTCTAAAGCAGGATTGCTAAGGCCTTTCTAGCTTAATTTAGAAACTCCTTTAGAGTCTAGAAAAGTATAACAAAAATAACTATTCTCTTTATCAGTGCTCTGGCTTTTGGTCTCACAGAACCTGAGTAGTTGCCTATAGCTCTTATTCCGCAAAAGACTTAAGCGCGTGCTTAACTTTAAAGCCAAGAACAGCCAATGCATACTTCAGCATGTGCTTATGTACTCTGCTGGGTTGAAGGCTGAGAGTGCAATGGCCACTCTGATGAATTCTGTCCTTATGTTTTATCACATGTAAAATAGGGCTAATACGTCACTACCTCTCCAGCATGCTAAGAGTAATTCATTAGTTTTGATAAACTACGCTGGGATACTCTGCTGACAGGTGCTAGTTCACTGCCAAGATTTACACAGCTGTATAAAGTGGGGACTGGGGAGCGCTGGGGCAAAAATGATTTAAAGGCTGAGGGAATTGCTAACATTTGAATTGACTCAGGTTGCCCTCTTTTGGAGCTTCTGAATCACTGCACTGAGTTCAGATATCTTCAACAGCCTTCTCTCTTACTAGCTAACATCTGTCCTCCATCACTGGGGACTTTGGTTTTAGGTGTGTTTTTAAAAAATGTCAGGGGTCCTTTTATAGCATTTACACGCAAAGTCAGAAAGTTTGATCTGACTTTGGGAGTTTACTGTAGCTATCACCCTCAACCCTTTGCTGCTTCCAGTAAGAAATCAACTAGGAATGGTATCAGGCTGATGGCCAATTGCATGTAGACGACAGATGTGGTAAAACAGTCGCTCTTTCATATAAAAAGGCACATACAGTGGGGCCTGGTCTACACTCGCTGTGGCATTCGAAGGAAGATACGCAAGCTATGTAAAATACCTTGCATATCTTCCTTTGACTTCCTAACACCTGCTTACTGTGGTGTCTCCACTGCACTGAGATGAAGGGAAATGCCCTCCCTTCAACTCAGTGCTACTCTTCTTCAGGGAATGAACTTACCAGATTGACTTCCCGATTGATTGAGTTGGTCTTCACTGACTGCTCAATCAATCTGGGAAGACTTAGCCTGGAATTTCCAGAGCATCCAAAAGAAGTCTGGTGCTTAAAACCCATTACATTTCAGTGAGATATGTGCATCTCACTTCCTTTGGGACTTTAAAAATCTCACCCTTTGACAAAAGAGTGGATTGTGTCTCCTGGCTGGCTCTGGAACCAAAAATCTCTAAAAATAAGATGGTATATTGTCAAAGGGAGATCATTTAAAATATGATTTCAAATGCTATTAGATCACATAGATGAACAGAGAGCAGAATGGAGTCCAGAGAACAATTCATCTACGGCTTAAACCAAAGCTGCAAAATTGTTATGGGAACTGACCAGCTGAGACACACAATTTGCTTCCCTAGCCTGACGGGTGCTGGGGGGAGTGGATGGGAGTCTTTTACGTATCTTTCAAAATCAGTAACTTGTCCTAGACTAGGCATGAGGGTTATTAGAAATTTGTGATGTTGACTTAACCAATGGCTCCAGTCATACAGGCTTAAAGAAACCTTCTTTTGTCTGGCCTCTAGTAAGCTTGAAGTCTGCCTTGGGAGTGTTCAGGGGATAGCCCATTGTCTGTTGGAGAGGAAGGAGAGTAGCTGAATATTTCCGCCAGAGAACATGATCCATTTTATTTCTTGTTTTCTAGAATCCTTTCTTTTATTCACCAAAATGTTGCCAGGTGTCCTCACTCTGCTTGATTTTATGGGACAGCCTGGATTTAGAACTGAAGGTTCCTCTCAAAAACCTGTGTTCCTGGGATCAGCTAACCATTTTAAGCAGGGCCCATACAGAGTGTGTAGAATGCACCTAGAGGAGGAAGACAGCCAGTGATATACCAAGGCATCAAAGGCAGTGGGAGGAGAAGAGTCCCTCTTCTGTTTAAAATCAAGTGTCTTGTTCTGCTTGATCTTTGTTGGACCATGGAACTATCTTTCTCCTGCCTGCCTGCTCATTTTCCTAGAACCCAGTCCTGATCTAGTGGGCATCCTCTCTTCTACTTTAGCAGCAATTTGATCAAATGTTTCTATTTTCCGGTCCCTCATAATGTATCACGAGTATCATGAGACTCCCTAGCCCATGGGCAGCAAACTAGAACAGAGATGCAGTGACTCACCATGGTCATAATAAACAAAGACCCAATCTGCATGGGTATGTTGTCTAGGTTGAATTTGCCAAGCCACAGCGAGAATTTGGGATCAGTTGAACCTGAATATGCTGCAGTTATATGCTGCTCTCTGCAGGATCATATCGTGAGCTGTTTCTGATTCCGTTCTGCTTAAGGAGCACTAGAGCCTTGGATTTCCCCATCTTGGTCTTACTGTGGTAGCAGTCTCTTAGGCAGATGAAGATTAAAGAAGTCTTTACCATCCAGTGTTCTGAAGGGTGTTGCCCAACTCAGACAGCTGGTACCCATTGTCAGCCTTCTCCTGTGATTCCTGCAGAGTAGGGTTAATGGTCCACACTTAAGGAAATGTTAATTGCTCCTGGGCAACAAAGAGATGCAGTGAAGAAGCTCACTTACCAGCATGCTCCATGCTGGACCTGACAATGCTGAAAGGTCAACATCCAGGCAAATAAAGAAGACCAAGGAGATGCAGAACTTCTGTATTCATTGATTGGTGAAAGAGGTTATCTTCTGAATTCTGCCTCGGTAGTAAACATTCAGCCTTGCTAAGTGTCACAGTACCATAAATGAAGACTTTGAGTTGGGGCTGCAAGTGACAAGTTGTTCTTCTCTTTGCTTACCAGCTCAGGATTTTGTAATATTACATATTATGTGGTAAATGTATTTTCTGCCATGAAAATGGAGGGGATCTGCTATAATAAAGTCTCTAAGGGACATTTGATGGCCATTGTAGCAAAGATGGGCTAAGGAGGCTTGTTTTCAGGCCTTGATTAGGTAAAGATCGATGTTCAGGGTTAGTGTTTTGGCTTCATACAACATTCCTTAAGACTCTCACTCAGATTTCAACCCAAGATGGAAGAAATCTAGCAAGATTATTTGTTCTCCTGATGTCTGTCACATTGGAACTGTAACAATGGCTTCTTTTGATTTGGATCAATCATCAAGTTAAAAGAAAAGGTTTGGGATTGGAGTTTGAACCCCCTTGTGTGCAGACAATGCATGTCCCCAATTTATCAGCAGCACCTGGTTTGCAAAATTCAATAACTTCCTGTCATTTTCTGGACACAGAGGCAGAAGCAGTGAGAACCACTGGAAACCTTTGTATGTCCTTGCTATTCTCAAACACCAGAAGAGGGACTGAGAATTGGTATTTTCTTTTGCTGTCCATATACTGCAGAGAAGGATATCTGGAGGTATTTTGATGGTGGGAATAGCATCTGGAAGAAAATGACTGCCAGATCTTCTTTTGCATCCACAGAAGAGTGTTCTTAAAATTCAGCTGGGGCTGGTTAGGATAGTCTCTGAAGAATCTACCTCTCTGTCAGATTTGTAAGACAGTTTGTCTGTCAAATGACAACTCAGGCCATTGTGAAGAGGGGGAGCTTTAGGTAATTACTTTGGGCAATCACATAAGTCTTCTCTCACGGACTGGGGCCAACCTGTTCATTGACCATGGCACAGCAGAAACAGTCAGTTCTCTAGAAAAACAGGTGAAGAAAATCCTCTGTCAAATGAAGACCAATATTTTCATAAAGAGCATGAGAAATCAGGAGTATGCTTGTGTAGTCCACGCGTCTGAGGCAAAATGAGACTGATGTAGCGGTGCTAGAGTGTACATCAGGAGATGGGGTGCCTATACCTGATAAATCACAGGAACAAGGGAAGAAGAAACAAAAAAATCACCCCTATCTAAAGAGGAAAGGATGGCTGTCTGGTTAAAGCACTAAACTAGCACTTAAGTGCTTGGGTTCAATTCCTGTCACTAAATATTTGTATCCCTGTTTTTCAGATGGGGAAATAATTCATCCCCTCCCACACGCACATGGGTGCTGTGGGGATAAATTATTAAGATGTGTGGCGTGTTGGAACACTTTGGTGATAAGGGCTGTACAAATAGATCTTTAAAATAACAAAATATATAATGCTTCACCTCAGCCACAGCTCTTGGGTAACTGTACAATGGAGCCAAAAATACAGAAAATAACATGGAACTGTAACAATCTAGACACATCACAACAAACATGGCTGTAATTTATTACGGAAAAGAAATAGGAAAAAATGGTTGGATGGGGGATGTCAGTATTGGGTCAGATTTCCAAGTGCTCAGCACCAGCAAGTGAGGCCAGAATTTCAAAAGATCTCATCCAATATTTAGTCAGCAAAACAAGTCCAAAGTGTTTGGCAACCAGCAGATCTCACTGTAAGTCTTTGGGGCAGGTTTTTAAAAGAGCTCAACACTCAATATATTGAGCTCTTTATGAAATCTGGTAACTTGTTTTAGCTGTTTTGAAAATCTGTCCTGTAGTTCCCTAACCTGACAGGATCTGACTTACAAAGCATCTCAAACCAGCCGTTTGTTAGCTTCCTCTCTTCACTCTCAGAACACAGCAGCACCTCATTTTCTTTGTCACTGTGGAATCCAACTCTGTACTACTACAAAGATGAGAAGATCAGCTGGGGAGGGATGTTCTCCCAAACAGTGTGTCTCCATCTGCAGGAAGAAGCAGAATAAACACATTCAAAGCAGCTGTAAAACTCTGGAAACTTACAGGGAGCGTGAAACTGCATTGTTTTGTACTCCAGGAGGTGGCAGTCTCTGCAAGCAGGAAACTGTTCTCCTGCAGACATGGGTCCTTTGGGTTTTAGTTCATACAGCTGAGGAGTTTTTCCTCATAATCTTTACCTTTCAGAAAAGTCCAGGAGTGTGTGTGTTTGACAAATATTTGTAGAGTATAGCAAATTCATACAGACTCCAAAATGACCTTTGAGTCAAAACAGGAGCAAATTCCCAGCCCAGAAAGAACTGGGTTTAGTTACTATTTATATATACAAAACCTGGATAAACAGAAGCTATTAAAGTGTATGCTGTAAATACTTCACCTCTACCACTGTGGGTGGAATAACATAGCTGCATATTATTTATCACCACTCTCTTCAAATCTGCAATCAAGAGTTAAATCCGTCTCTCCTTAAACAGGCAGAAATGCCATTGATCTCTCAAATTCTGTGGGCCTTAGAGAGAGGATTTACAGGAGTGAAGGGCATCCTTGGGTCTTGGAGCAGGGTCTGAGGCCTTGGCATTCCCTCTTTGCCTTCCCTATACAGGACTCAATTCTGCAAAGCCATTCTTGGAAGTGCTAAGTATTCATTGGGAGGTGAGGGCACTTCCAAAAAGCCCCTCAGCTGATTAAGCCCAGAATAGCCATGGGGCACCGTATGCATAGTGCTGCCTGCATGGCTTCTCTCTAGCTCAGTCAGGGAGTGGGGTAGAGGACTGTGGTGAGGAAGCAGCTGACCTGCCATGGGCAGGGAGAAGAGATCTGTGTATGTTAGATCTTTTCCGTGCATAGCTCTCCAGGGCACGAGCTGCCTCTTTATTAAAACCTTTCTGTAGGACAGATCTTTTGGAGCTGGGGTCTGCTAGTCTACAGTGAGGGTCTGTTTCCAAGACAGGGCAATGTGTTTGCTTAGTTAAGCTGACAAAGGGAAGCTAAATATATAAGAATATAAATAACAGGGAAAATATAATAAATACATTGGGCCTGTTTCTCATTTACACTTTATGAGATCCCTTGACACTGAAAGGGACTTAAAGTAGCTGTAAATCTAATTATGCCCACTTTAAGGCCCTTTTATGCTATCTGGATGGTGTAAAAGGTGCTTAATGAATGAAAATTTCAGATTGGTTAGAAGCTATTGGAAACTGCTTTTAACAGAGCAGAAGTACTTGTATTGTTTCTGTTTCAGGGCTGCACTTTTTTTTTTTTTTTTTTTAAAGAAAATATTAATTTAACAGAAGTTAAAAAATAGGAACCTCAAAAGAGACTGTCTACGCTTTTTGCTCCTTGAAAGTAACAATTTGTGTCTGAAAACTTTTTAATTCTTTTCGTGGAATTGCGAAGAAACAATTTAGATCTCACCCGGATGTCACTCCATTGTTTTGTTCTTGGGGTTTTTTTTAAACGATTTTGATTTGACACTGCTGTAACTGAGGTCAGGACCTAGCCTTACATATGACATGACTTTAAATGTCCACGTCTTTGACTCAAAAAGTTGAAAGTGGGATTTTTAGTTTTTGTTCCACGTCTAATAGTGTTAGCAGTTGAATCGCACAGTGATGGTGTTTGAGGCTATCTACAGATCAATAAAGCACCAGAGCATTCATCTTCAGAGGGAAGACTAGAAGCTTCAGCTGTTTCAATTCAGTACTTCAATTTGGAAGAACAGAGCTTATTTTCTGCAGAAAGGCCACAAATTCATGCTCTGTTCAAGTGTGGTCAACCTTGGGTAAGGGACAGAGAGGGACAAGGTGTATGTGGCTCTTCAAACTGTTCCGGTTTAAAATAACTATATTTCAAAGGGACTCAGAATATAGGACTAGTTTGTTATGCAATCGGTGTAATTCCCAAGGCCTTTTAAGACAGTCCTGGTTTATGAATGATTTTTTTTATTTAAAAGAAAAGGGCATAAATTAAACAACAAATTGGATAAATAATCTGAAATGCCTGTGAAATGGTGCAGTTCTTACACTTTCCCCCTTCCCTTCAGCTTGGTATACTGTAGCTTCCCATGATGTTCCTGGGAGATGTTGAATTTCCCCAGCTACCTCAGGAGGCACTTGGCAGGAAAAAAAAAAATCTCACCTAAGTTGTAAAAATAATCTGCTTTAAAAATTGATTTAAAAAAAATAGTCACACCTACTCTGGAAAATTCCTGTTTTGCTCTCCTCTTGCTTGGGCTATAAAAATTGATGCGTCAGTTGCACTTCGGCAGAAGCAACACTCTCCAGACTTTGGATTGCAAACTCTAAAGGGGAATGTTTAAATGCAGGCATACTGTTTTCGCTGGCATTTCAGAAAATCATGAAAACATTTCTATTCAGTTTTATAATATCTCCCTTAATTTATTTATTTAACTAAATGTTATTTGTATTCTGTTGGTAGCTATCACCAGTCAGTAATTCCAGTCAGTGACCAGGGTCCCATTGACCTAGGGAGGCACTGTACAAATACAGAACAAAAAGTCCGTCCCTGCCCCCAAGTATTTTGGGACTAAACAATCTGACAAAGTCCCTTTTCTATAAACACACGAATCCAAAGTGTAGCCCAACTGAGAATTATAAACATTGGAAACATGTGACATGAAAGATTGCAAACATCATAAAATTTTTGAAACTATCCATTTGGAAATAAACGATTTAAATAGAAAAGATAAGTAAGGTAAGCAACGGAATGGAAAACTTTATACAAACATAGAAGTTTTCAAATAGACCTGGAGTCTCATTTGCTTTGAATCGCTGTCCCAAAGGTGTTGGATCAAAGCTTCTCCTTCTAATAAGAAATAAATTATGTTTAAATATAATTATATGCCACTTGGAAAGATTCAAAGACAGACCTCAGCAGCCATACAAATATCTAGGTACGTGCATCATAAGTTTTCTCCCAGGGTTGGGAAACAACTAATTTAATAACTGAGTGGCGTGGGGGGAGGAATGGTGATCTTATTATTTATATGAGAAATCCAATTACCAATTCACAAGGGGTCTGATCCAAAACCCGCATACAAGTCAGTGGAAGTCTTTCTAGTGACTTCAATGGGCTTTGAATCAGGCTCAAAAATACACAGTTATCTTTTTCCCCACTTCCCCTCCACAGCACATCTAGGCAACCTACCGGTAAGCTATAGTGCATCTGTCTTTCCTCATTCTCCATATGGGAAAACCACACCACCTAGTCCCTGCTAATTTTGAGGCAAGAGCCTCGTTGCCATTATCAGAGGTTCTCAGGAACACTATAATGGAGCAATGAGACATGACAGATTGTGCGCCATGGTCTAATAGTGACATGCCTTGGGCGTTAATGGCACCTGGCCCTTGCTTCCATATACATAGCCGCTCATAAGCGCTATCTGCCCAGGGATATCATTATTGGACCTTGATATACTCTGGCCTGTCTTCTTGCAATGATGGGAAATTCACATACAGAGTTAAAAAAGACCATGCAACCCTTCTCTTCAAAGTCCAGGTGCAAGGTCATGTTCGAGGAAGGAAAATAATCACAAAATATTTGGCAGTGGGGAAAAAATTAGCGCATTTTAAGAGGAATACTTTGAAAAATTAATGGGGCTTGTTTGTTCCTTCAAGGAAGCAGCTAATTAGCCCTCCACTAACTGGGGGCAACAGGCAGGGGGAGAATGAGAAGTCTCCCATTGCACTTAATCGTTGCACTCTCCCATGGACAGGACAAAGCTAGAAGAGTGGCTGGTCACTGCATGCCCCCATCTCCCTCTATGGCAACCACCAGAAGTGACTGATTGCAAAGAGAAGCATATGTTCTGCTCGATAAGGGATTACGCAGTGGCCCCGCAACCCAGCTTTGTGCTGAGAGTCAGTGGAGGCTCTGTGTAATCTGATAATCTCTGAATCAACTAGGTCTTTCAGATAGCACAATCTGATGGAAAGCAGTGCCTTGTTCCAGCATACCTGAGTGAAGCAAAAACTCAGGGGTTCAACAGCAAGCGTGTGGTTTCCTTGGGTGACAGTTCCGTTCAAAACCCTCTCAGAATCCTTGTGCTGAAACAGAGGTGAGAAAGCTGAAGTGATCTGCTTCCTGCCACAGCATCAGCCCTAACCCTGTTCTGCATTAGTATGAAATGAAGCTCTGCCAACTCATGCTGTTGTGAATGAAACCCTATCTGTGAATGAGGAACTGACCGATGTTCTAGTCTCGGGAGTTGCTGGGCCTTGTTCAGCACCTTGCCAGAAAGGGCCCTAAGAGCTAAGTTCTGTCCTCCTTAGTTCATAACATTTCTAGTGAGTCTTGCTGGAGAAAGGAAGGCAGGACCTGGGACCTAAATATATATACATATATAAGTGTTTGTCTGAATTTTGAATAGAGTAGAATTCCTTTTACAATTAAATGTGCCAAGTGACTACTTCAGTGGCTGATGAAATCTGTCTGCTTAACTGTGAAGGCTATTCAATAGAGATGGAGTGGAGATGGGCCCAGTATTTGAGGGGTTATGGCTGAATAGTCTGTAAAGATGAGTGATTGCCTACCTCATATGGTTTCTTGGATGGTACCTTTCACTTACTAACAGAACAGGAAAAATGAGAGCCTCTTCCACAGCTGCCCCAGCAACGGACCCTTCCTGGAGAATCTGCTGGCAGCATGGCAGTTGCAGCTGGTGTGTATCTGCTGACCACTCAGGGAGAGAAGCAGTCACTTAAATAGGCAGGTTGTCTGAGGGTCCAGAGGTCAAAATCAAGGCCCTAAATCTCACCCAAAAATTAACGGACAGTCAATTCATATCACAGAGCACTAGTATGTTGGGATGATTTGGTATCTCCCCAAGCAGCTATTTTCTTCTTTTGCTTCTGTTCCTGAGCAGGTGAAAGATGAAATCTTCATTTGGGGCAGGTTGCAGCAGACTAATTTTGAGGTGATAATGACATTGATGACTGCAGCAATGTCCACATTGGATAGAGATGGGAGACACTGGAGTCTGGTGGCCAGGGTACCAGAGCAGGAGTTAGGAAACTTGAATTGTATTCCTGGCTTTGTTGTGGACCTGCAGTGTGCTTGGGAAACCTCTCTTTCTCTGTCTATTTCCTTTCCTATCCTTGAAGACTGCAAGCTGTTCAAGGAAGGATTCTCTCCTGCTATGCATGTGTACACGTGAGCATCTAGGGCCCTGATCTTGACTGGGTCCTCTAGGTATTACCATATACCAATTTAGAAGGAGATTGATTGGGCTGTGGGGAATCCATCTTGTTTGCTGCTGGTCATCTAGAAGGAGCTGGCGAGCTAACCAGATGCCCATGAATAGCAGACACATGTCCTCTATAAAAGTAATATTTTGCCAGAATCTTCAAGTTGCTGTCCTGAACCAAGTCTTCTTGAAAGTAGTTCTAGAGTTATAGTAGTGACAAAGTAGTGTCAAAATCTACATATACCTGATTCTAGAAAATCAATGAACTGTAATTTTTTAAAAAGTGTAGCACTAGGTACAGGATAGTGACCACAGAGACATGATAATTATCTTTTTCGTATAGATTCTCCTTGAAAAGAAAGTATACTTGAGTAAGGTCTTGGGCCATCTGAGTGGTATGGAGCATTGCCAACAGTTATAGGCAAGCAATATTTTAAAAAAAAATTCCAGAGCATTTTGCAACACTACACAAATAGTTAGGAAGAACTGAGTAAGCTGCAAAAAAACTGCTCTCTGGCTGACTAATCTTGAGGCCACCCAATGTGTCTGCATACTAGATTTGTCAATATCTATTTTGTCAAAGAGGCAACGGTCTAATGCAAAGAGTGCCAGCGTTGCTACCACTATAAATGAGCAGCTCATCATGCCATTCCTTTTTTTAAGTCATTGTTCAAAATCATAAGTATAAAACAAATCAGAAGAATATTTCAGATACAGTAACTTCAAGAACAAAACCCCCCAAGGCAACCTAACCATGTGCTAGTTATGGTTCCAGTATCATGTAAGCAATAATGATTTATACTGAAATTGATTCTTGGAAAAGAATGAGTTCATGTGAAGGGAAGATAACCTTTGCAAACGCAGTCTATGAAATCCATTCATAAACCCCAGGGCTTGGTCTTGTGCTTATTGAAGACAATGGGAGTTTTGCCATTGACTTCTTTGGTGAAAGATTAGGCTGCATAGGTACTGGCTACTAATAAACCAACTAAATAATTAAGGAAAAAGGTCAGCTGTGTGTCTCTCTCTTTCTCAGCCAGACTGTAGGAAGGAGAGGGGCAATCAAATTTTGCTGCAACTACCCCATGTGCCCGGCAGCCTGGATGAACATTACACTTGAAAGTGAGTTAATTTTTCTCATGTTCTGGAATTTGCAGAAATTTTCTTCTTCAAATAAGGGATTGATTTGGGAGGGGCAAGGTGTGTGTGGTGGGTCTTTCTGTGTTTGTCTTTTTTTGTGCTTGCTATTGAGCACAGAGTAGCTTTTTATAATAGATGGCGAGGTTCTACAGTGAGCTGCGACTGGGAGCAGGGCTCTATCCTTATGGACCTCATGTAGGAATCATGGCCAGAGAGAGGATCAATTTACCAGGGGCCAAATTCTGGTACTCTGCTGACAGCGTACTCAAGGCCTGGTCTGACCTACACAGTTGTACCGTTTAAACTATTCTAGCCCTCCCCCCGCTCCGTGTGGGCTCAGTCATGCTGGTGCTTAACACCAGTACAGTGATTCCTGTGCAGGATGAGAAAAGCTATCCTGGAATAAGAGCTCTGCCATAACTGCATCCTCCCTAGGGGTTGTGACTATTTCAGTAAAATAGTTATTGACATGCCTTATTCCATGAGCTTTCATGGGAGAAAATCCCACTTCGTCAGACACTTGAAGATGGGGAACTTACAGAATGGGAGCAAAGTAAATGCAGGTTTGTGTAAGTCATAGGATCTGGTCAGACTGTAACAGCAAATCGAAGCATTTGTTAGGATTCAAACAGTGCAGGGAAAGGAAGAGTAGAGGGGCAGGGCTTTCTGGCAAGAGGGTGAGGGCTCAGGCCCATGTCAGTCCCTGCCCCTGGAAGGTGGCTGGCACTACCCCTGAACCTCAAGCAAGGAATCTGGGACAAATAGTGGCACTTGAAATGTATATTCTGGGACTGTCACCCAGTTGGGGGTGGGTGGTGACCCTAATTGACTCTCACTTCAAGATCTCGTCTCCTTGTCAGAGAGATGGAAGGCAACCTTGCTATAAATTCCAGAGAGGTAGCCATGTTAGTCTGGTTCAGCAAATCAAACAAGGAGACGCCACAGGACTCCTTCTTTGTCTTACTATAAATTAAAATCAGACTCAAGTGGGTCTCTTATGGAGTAAGTCACTTCCCCTTATTTATGCTGGAATCAGAATGTTTTCCTGATCTATAATTTGGAAGAAAAAATTGAATGAAGACTCTTGTTTTATTATGAAGTATGTGAGGAAGGGAGAAACATGGCTAAGGCTTAACGAAATTTTAAGTTTTTACATGCATAACTATGCTGGTAAGGGGTGTGATTTATTTATCTATTTGACAGACATAGTTGTGAGTCTGACAGTCCTAGTGTAGATGCAGTCGTAGTGGTAAAAGGTGCTTTCGAGCTCTTCCCCTTCACCAAACTGGAATAATCTATACTGGAATAAGCACTCTTTTATGCTGGTGTGACTACAGCCACATTATTGTGTTTTCCACGTTAACTGTACTGGTAAAGTTAAAGCAGCAAAGTTTTTTAAGTATAGGCAACTCTTTAGCACCTCTTCACATCCCTCCACACTACCCCTCGCTGTCTGTATCTAATTTTATTGTGAACTTTTAATCCGTTTGGGTTTGGTTTTTTTTTTTTTTCCTTCCCTCCAATGAAATCACTTGTAAATTTCATTGTGATTGTCTAAATTGAAAGCTGAAGTCTGGTACTTTTTTTTTTTTTTTTTTTTTTTTTTCCCACGAGAACCTCTCATTTTGTGGTTGCTTGAGGAAGTTGACTTCATCAATTTAAGATGAAGCAGTGGTTTCTTTAGAAAGAAACAGTGGCCGTTAACACAAAAATATATGCCTAAATATGTTCACAGGTGCAAGAGCTGTCTAGTCACATGATGGCTACAGGAAACCTATTAACCATAGTGTTCAGGTTAGAGATAGGTCAAACAGATAATTTAACTTTCTGGTATTATCTTAGAAATGTTGTTGTATCTCCCCCGCACAACTGCATAGAAAATCTTACTATCATCAACCTCTGGATTGTGTTGTGTGCATAATTTAGGTAGCAGAAAGGTGGTGACACAAAGCAATAAGATTCAGACTGACCCTTGAGGAACTTTAATGGGAACCAGGACAGTGGTGTGAGGTTAAGGAGTTGTCAGCATTTAATCTGAATTTCTGTGCGTTTGCTGGTTTTAGGTCACAGCCCCTGAACTTTGCTTCAATGTAGCCTGACTTCTATGAATTAAGCAGTTTGGAAACGCATGCAACAGAATGGCATCTTTCTGGAGCCATTAGTCTGTCATTCAGGACATCTGGCACCTGTGGGATTATGTCGTGGTTTACTTGGAGTTAGAATCCACCCCCAAACCCTTGCACCCTTTGTAGGCAGACCAGCAAAACAAAATTTCCACCTATTATTCTAGACCACTAAACAGGAAGACAGCTTGACCCATCAGTCCCATGATAGTGTATCCGCCATTGACAAGTGCACTCTTTCTTTTAATCTTCAGAATGTAAACCATCTTCTGCAGCATTGGGAACCTCTAAACAACAGCCTTGCTCTAGGGTGCTAACAGGACTTATCGTTGTAATATTTCTTTAAAATCAGACCTGATAAACAGTGAATAAATGTCTAATGCTATTTTTGAATCTTAAGCTCTTGACCTCAGTGGGGAAGAAGATTCCTCTGGTTAGGGTGTTAATCTGGGACTCCAAAGATGTAGGTTTTATTTTTTAGTCCACCATAGGAGGGTTATAAATTGGGCAAGTAATTTATTCCCTTTCTCTTTTTGCCTCTGTTTCCCATCTGTAAAATGTAAATGATTGTACTTCCCTAACTCAAGGGGGTGTAGTGAGAAATATATTAATGATTGTGATGCGCCCTCATACTATAATAATGGGGGCCATATCAGTGCCATAGTTAGTGATCTTGTGTTGCAGTGAGATCCTTTGTTTTTAACACAATGCAAAAGTATTTGAAGCATCTGACAAAGTGGGATTTTCTCCCACGAAAGCTCATGCGATAAATAAATGTTAGTTTTTAAAAGTGCCACCAGACTCTTGTTTGGTTTTGCTGAACTAGACTGACACCTCTACCCCTTTGGAACTTGCCATAGTTAGTGATATCATGTTGCAGCAAGTTCTCTAAGTTCCTTTTTCTTTAACACAATGCAAAAGTATTTCATTTGATCAGCTTTAAATTTTTGTGACTTTTTGATTTCACTGAATTCCCCCATCCTCTTGTATTATGAGTGGTGCTCCTTTTTTTTTTTTTCTTTTCTTTTTGTTTTAATCCTATGTGTCTTCGCTCTATCACCCATTATTTTATAGGCCCTGACCATGCCAGAAGTAATTTTGTTTTCTCTCTAAACTGATCAGTGTTCGTCTTTTTTCCAATCTCTCTTGGGGGGGGGGGGGGATTGTCTCAAAGAATTCTGGTAGATGAAAGCATGGTTTTTCTTTATAAAAGCCATGTTCTTTATCTCTATCTTGTTACGTTCCACTTGTAGTTTCATATCTGTTTTAACAAATCTCCTATATGGTTTCTTACGCCAGGAACTGTGGGCTCAGGTAACATCTGAGGTAAAATGTTTTCCATCACTGACTATCTTTAAATCAAGACTGGATGTTTTTCTAAAGGATCTGATCTAGAAATTATTTGGGGGATGTTCTATGGCCTATGTTATGCAAGAGGTCTAACAAGATGATCATAATGGTCCCTTCTGGATTTGGAATGTGTGAAGAACTGCTACCCTGAAATTCACCGGTATGTTAGCTGATTTTTTTTATTTTATTTTATTTTTTGATGCTCAATTGCGTATTTTTGTTAGCAGTTCAGCCGTTCCATTCTTATGTTTCTTTAAAACTCTTGGGTGTGCATCATCTGGGTCTAGTGCTGACTTGCTCTCAGTTTTTTAATTGATTTGAGCACCTCCTTAATTTCTGGTAGGTACATTCTGAAAAAAACCTAAATCCAAGGTAGAAATCTCCCCCAAATCCTCCTGTGAAAACTGATGCAAAGTAGTTAGCTCCATGTCTGTCTTTGCTTGAAATCATAAAAAATCTTGTCACTTTCCCCTAAATTTTGTTACATGCTTTTAGGAGGGATCAGGATTATGGCCTAGAGAAGACCCAACAGTCAGAACAATTTATCTAGCTCCATAGCACAAGTCTTCTGACCACATTTGAACCAGTTAGGTGCCCTATATGAAAATATCTTTGAGGAGGCACTGCAGGTTTCAATTGTAACTAAAGGCAGCAAGAAGATGTGTTGTGCGGATCAACCCCATTTTGTTGGAGTTCTGAGACTTCATACTGAAGGATCAGCAGATTCTGGCAGTATTCTAGTTGTGAAAATAATGCAGACTACAGCAAATAATTGGTGGGAGGAAAATGATTTGCATTGCAGAAGGATTCCAAGACTTTCTAGCATTCAATATAACATTAAATAAAGTAAGGACAAAGTGTCTGTTCTCCGTGGATAGGAAACCAGCTTCCCTAGAAAGTGACTCAGGATTTTGGCTGGTCTGATTCATCTGCCACTACATTCTAACCTTTTCTTGTAGCTTCCTTCAAAATGGTTTGCATAATGAGGGAAAAAACCTATTACAGTAGATCATCTAGATGAGCTCATTGTTTCTACTGTGTTTCTTTAATATTTATACCAAAAGGCACCAGCATTGGTTGTAATGTAGATGTGTATATCGGAAAATAGCTTTAGACGTACTCTTTCATAATCTAGTCTGACAGTTGCATAGCAAGAGCAGGAACTAACAATTAGCCATAACTTCTAAAGGCATTATATTTTTTAAGAAGACTTACTGTGAATAATAAACAAAGTGAAAGCACCTGTATATGTTAGCATCAATTTTAATAATTCATAGAGACAAAGCCTTTCATCCAAGGGTCCCAAAGCACTTTCTCTCAAATATATACATGCTCTTTCTGTGTCTTCTTTCAACGGAAAAAAAAATTCTTCTTTTGCAGGTGCAAGAATGACATTTTTGTGTAGTTTATCATTTCAGTGATTGGTGAGCTTTCTCTCCACCACTGACAAGATGGCTTACTCTTCCTAGTTGTAAGGGAGAGGTGCTGGATGAAAGTTGTCACCTAAAAAACTGGACTGTGTACATGAAGGGATTCCAAGGGTGTTTCCTTTTCTATAAAAGTCAGGAGCTTTCTTGAACAAAAGATGCAGAGACACATGCGGTGGTGGCCATCCTGGATTGGACATCTGGCCACCCTTAGTGTGGCCAGATAGCAAGTGTAGGAAGTAATAGGCAGCTATATGAGAAAAAGCTCTGAATATCAGGAAATGTCCCTATAAAATTGGGACATTTGCTCACTCTAGCCACAGTTGACAAAAATGCTCAGTCTTGGAAAAGATATAGGGAACCTAGATAGAAACCCATTTTCTGAGCAGGAAGCCAGGTGAAAGAAATCCTTCAGCTTGCTTATAATACTATTCAGCTGCATAACATTAAAATATTGCTTGGTGGGCAAGAACTTTATAATATCAGTTTGAAGCATGTTTGCTTTTATTTTATGGCTGTTTCCCTTGATTCTTTCTGATAAACTTGCTTTTAATGGAGAGAAGCTTATCTAGATTGTGGCAAATGTTACCTGTGGAATAATCTACAGTATACTCTGACACACGTGAGGGAGAGAAACCTGCACGCTGACTTCAGAGGAGATAAAAGCTGGTGTGCTACCAAAACATGCGAACTGTAGGGTCAGTCCAGTGTGATGCTGAAAAGCTAGCATAGCCACCTGTGGAAGAGGGGAAACACTTAAGGGCTAGAAGGTGGTATGTGTGGCTAGGGCTTGCAACTCTGGACCAAATTCTGTGCTGTTGCAACTCCACTGAAGTCAGGATTTGTTCCAACAGCTGTAGCCCAACTAGAGATTTTGTCCTGTAGGTGAAAGTTCACTGGAGAAACTAAATGAGTGCCTGCTAATAGACTAGCTTCAGTGACTCATGGTGGTTGGTTGGTACCAGGGGTCTGATGCATGCCATCTCCAAAGAGGTTTCATAGCTGTCACAATTTAAGTCTGGAAGTAGGGTTTTCTAGTTGCAAACCAGAGCTGTATGTACAGTATGCTAGGAATGAAAGAGCATAGCATGAAGTGAGGTTTGTGCAAACATACGAGGCAGTTGTGAGTACTATCTGTCTAAAAGGGGAATAATTGTGTTCTTAACAATAGCTCACACAGGTGTTCAAGCAGTAGCTTCTGTCAATCCATTGGCAAAGATAGCTGTTTTACATCATTATCCAGTGATCTTTGACACCTTTTTTGTGAATCATGAATCAGTGAATCGTGTCAAAATAAGATATAACTATATCATTCTGACAGTAACATATATCACTCCTCGGAGAACAGAGAAGCAGGAGCTTGTCCTCAGAAGCTGAGAAGTTTCTGAAGTGGGTAGAAAAATATCTCCTGGGTGACTCCACAAAGTGACTCTCACCTGGCAGCAAAGATCATTAGGCGTGCTCACTAGATCAGCTTCCAGATGGTCTTGCTCTAGATTGTGAGAATTTGTCCAAGAAAGTTTTCTCCTCCTCATTGACACTCAGATAATGAGCAGATTGGATCTTCTTGCTAACAACTTTGGGGTCAGGGGAGCACTTGTGACCTTCTACAATGAGTATGCACAATAGGTGCAGAAGTAAAAGGGGAGGAGATGGGAATGTAGGACAGAGCGCAGGATACTAACCTGAGTCCGTGATTTCTTGAGCCCCATATATTTTAAATCATTTGGGGTAAATATAGGCCTTGACTGGGACAACTCGGGGATTGGGGGAATGCAGCTTGCTTTGGCAGTATAGATTCTACAAATTTCCCGTAAATTGCAATGTATCTCATGAGGATACATGCAAATGTACCTCATTTTTCAGAGAACCTCTAGACCTGTGTTTTGACTACGCTTTTCTGCACACCAAAACACCAGGGATAAGATCAGAAGGCACTGTTAAAAATTTTGCAGACAATAGAATTGATGGGACTTATTCCTGCCATGCTGGAAAACCCTCCATGGAATAGATCTGTGTGTCAGGGTGTGCACATGGTGCAGAAATTGTGTGGTGCAGGGAAAAAGGAAATGTATTAATCCATGTTGTGTGGCTCCTTTCCCACCTATGTACTACTTAAAGTGAACGAAGTTTTGTGTCTTGTATATCTGTCACTGAAATACATCAGAAACCAGTTCACAACAATACATGCAAGACCCTCAACTCTTCATACATGGCACTGTGCACATACATTCAGAAATTATATGTCAGACATAAACCTAAAATCAGCTGATCATAGACTCCTAGAAACTGGAAGGGACCATGAGAGGTCATCGAGTCCAGTTCCCTGCACTCATGGTAGGACCAAGTACCATCTTAAACCATCCCTGTCAGGAGTCCATCTAACCTTCTCTTAAAACTTCCACAACCTCCCTAGGCAACTCATTCCAGTGATTAATCACCCTGACAGTTAGGAATTCTATCTTAATGTCCAACCTAAACCTCCCTTGCTGTAATTTAAGCCCATTGCTTCTTGTCCTATCATTGGCAGTTAAGAATATATATATTTTTTCGCCCTTCTCCTCATAACAACCTCTAGGTACTTGAAACCTGTTATCATGTCCACTCTTTCCTGTCTTCCAGTTTAAACAAACCCTGTTCTTTCAATCTGCCCTCGTAAGTCAAGAGTTCCAGACCTTTAATCATTCTTGTTGCTCTTCTGTGGACTTTCTCCAATTTGTCCACATCTTTCCTGAAATGAGGTGCCCAGAACTGGACACAATACTCTAATGGAGGCCTAATCAGTGCAGAGTAGAGCAGAAGAATTATTTCTCACGTCTGAGGCCATGTCTACACTGGGGCGCCATCTAAAGTCGATGTTAATACATTGATATAATAAAACCGGAGGACAGGACACACTCTTGCTCCAGCTCCTTCTGTTCCCAGTGTGGACACTGGCCTCTGGATGCTGGCTTGGCAGCCCCCCTGCTGGGGCTGCCACCGTCCCCCTGCAGGCCCCCACAATCCCACTGCAGTCCTGGTGGGGGGCTGCTGGGCCTGCAGTGGGGTTGCAGAGACCGCAGCTGGAGGCCAGTGTCTGCACTGGGGTTAGGGCGAATTACTACGCCTCCTAGAGCGGTGAATTTACAAAGTTGACTTGTTAAACCACTTAATTCGACCTTTCAGCCACGTGAGTATATACGCACGCTGTAGAAGGTCGAAGTAAGCAGCGTTACATCGACCTAAGCCTTCAGTGTAGACCAGACCTTACTAACAATACTCCTGTTAATACATCCCAGATTGGTATTTGCTTTTTTTGCAACAGCGTTACCCTGTTGACTCTCATTTAGGTTGTGGTCCACTATGGCACCCAAATCGCTTTTCACAATACTCCTTCCTAAGCAGTCATTGCCCATTTTGTATGTGTTCAATGGATTGTTCTTTCCTAAGTGGAGTACTTTGCATTTGTCTTTTTTGAATTTCATTCTGTATACCTCAGACCATTCTATCAATTTATCCAAATCATTTTGAATTGTGATCCTATTCTCCAAAGCACTTGCAACCCTCCCAGCTTGGTATCATTGGCAAACTTTATAAATGTACTCTTTATGCCATCATCTAAATCACTGACGAAAACATTGAACAGAACCAGACCCAGAGTTGATCCCTGTGGTACCCCGCTTGTTTTATCCTTCCAGCATGACCATGAACCATTAATAACTACTCTCTGGGAGCGGTTATCCAACCAGTTTTACACCCATCTTATAGTAGCTCCATCTGGGTTGTACTTCCCTAGTTTGTTAATTATAAGGTGCTGTGATACTGTATCAAAAGACTTACTAAAGTCTAGATAGACCACATCTTCCACTTTCCTTCTATACACAAGGCTTGTTACCCCGTCATAGAAAGCTATCAGGTTGGTTTGACATGATTTGTTCTTGACACATCCATGCTGACTATCACTTAACACCCTATTCTTTTCTAGATGTTTGCTGATTGATTCCTTAATTATTTGCTCCATTATTTTTCCTGGTACAGAGGTTAAACTGACTGGTCTATAATTCCCTGGGTAGTTGTTATTTCCCCTTTTATAGATGGGCACTATATTTGCTCTTTTCCAGTCCTCTGGGATCTCTGCAGCCTTCCATGATTTTTCAGAGATAACAGCCAATGGCTCAGATATCTCCAGAGTCAGCTCCTTGAGTATTCTAGGGTGCTCTGGTGACTTTAAGACATCTAACTTGTATAAGTAATTTTTAACTTGTTTGTTCCCTATTTTAGCTTCTGATCCTATCCCATTTTTACTGCCCTTCCCTGTGTCAGGCATCCAGGCACCACCAGCCTTCTCAGGAAAGACCAAAACAAAGAAATCACTTAGTTCCTCTGCCATTTCCATATTTTCTGTTATTGTTTTTCCCTCTTTATTGAATAATGGTCCTACACTGTCCTTGGTTGTCTGGTTTCTAATGTATTTGAAAACATTTTTCTTGTTACCCTATGGCTATGTCTACATTTGTCAAAATAAGTCGACTTAGCATGTCCACACTGTAAATTTAGGTTGACTTTAAGTCAATTTGGCAAGGTCGACTTTGAATGTCTACACGGGATGCCTAAGTCGACTTCTAGGGGCTAGCTGGACCTGGGAATGGTCCATGGTGGGAGGGGGGGCACCCCTTTAAAAGTGCCAGGGGGCTCAGCATTTTCCCCATTGTACTAAAGTACAGAGGGGCTGAGCAGGACAGGGGCAGGGTACGGAAGCAGGGTGGGCAGGGCTGTGTCCTGCCCTGTGGGTGGGCATGCCAGGCTCTGGCTATGCCAGGCACCCTGGCAGGGAGGTCAGTGGGGGAGTCCTCCTAGCCCTTTAAGTCGACTTTAAGTTGACTTAGGGCTAAGCCACGTCTACACTTGCTAAAGTCGACTTAGCCAGTAAATCGACTTTAAACTAGGTTTTATAAAGTCGACTTAAAATTTCCTTAAATCAACTTAAATCAGCAGGCTTAAGTCGACTTAATTTACAAGCGTAGATGCACCCTTTGTGCCTTCAGCTAGTTTGATTTTGGTTTGGGCCTTGGCCTTTCTAATTTTTCCCCTACATAACTGTGTTTGTAGTTATCCTTTGTAATTTGACCTAGTTTCCACCTTTTGTGGGACTCTTTATTTTTAGATTATTTGAAAATCTCATGGTGAAGTCAGGGTGGTCCCTTGCCATACTTCCTATCTTTCTTACACAATGGAAAAGTTTGCTCTTGTGCCCTTATTAATGTCTCTTTGAAAAATTGCCAACTGTCTTCAGTTGTTTTTCCTCTTAGCCATGCTTCCCAAGGGATCCTACCTATGAACTCTGAGTGTGTGCTACAGTCATCATAAGGTCATTTTAAATTCCAGCATCTATGGTTATTCCAGTCATGGTTTCATCCCCACCAAGTTTTCACATTTTCATTGAAATTACCTTCTAACCAGATTCAGAGTCCATTCCTCTGTTGTGCATGTCCCAGTTTGCACATGAATTTGCCTATATCAATAGCCATTTACATGTCTTATCTCCTTTTTCACAGGCAAAGGCTCATGAGTACATACGTCCACCCAAACAAATTGACTCCCACCCGCGGCCAGATCAATGCGGGGGCGATAGGGGCTGAAGCCCCGGGCTCTGGTCTAAAGGGAGGACCTGAGCTCTAGCCCCTAAGGCCCCTGTATAAACCAAGTGGCCCCTGCCACCCTGTTTGGCCCCCACAAGCTGGTGGCCAGGGCCTGGGGCATGCTGGAAGGGCTTCTGCAGGTGCTGGGAGGGTGAGGGTAGGGCCCTGGAGCCAGAGGCTCCCTGGTCCACTCCTGGGGACAGGGCGGGGCAGACAGGTTTGTGTGGGCTCCATTTCGCTCCAAGGTCGGGGGTGGGGGCAGAGCTGGCTGATGCAGCCTCTGGCATGGACTTCCAGGGTTCATGGCCCTGGAGGGCCGCACCGGAGGCCACACTGTGCACCGGCCGGCCCTGTGCCTGGGGCTGGGGCAGGAGGACTGTGGAGAGCGGCCTCTGACCCCAGGTCCCCCCCCATGCCATCCTGCCCTCAGGCTGCCATGGTGGGGGGCTGGGGCCCCAAACCGGGGAGGGTCTGCAGTGATGGGTATCACAAGGCCCCTTAATCCAGCCCTGCTCCCAGAGCTGGTTTATTTCAGTTGTGGTGGAGGAGAATGAGGGGACCATTTGCCCCTGGTTTATTGTCATTCAACTGAATATTTCCAGCTATTTGTCTAAAAGGATAAGGCCATTTTACCCGATTCTTACCAGAAAAGGAGAATAAAGAAAATTCATGTTCCAAATTTAGCATCTTGAGCTTGTTTTAATAGAGAAATGTGTGGCATCAGGTGTTGCTCTAGAGATGCTTATCTATCTGTTTTGTTTCGACTGAAAGCTTTCTGGGAGCAAGGACAGCCTTATTATGTAAGGGTGTGCAGTGCCTAGCTCGGTGGGTGCTTGATCACAGATCAAGGCCTTTGAGTGCTAACACAATATTTATTAATAATTTAATGATTCTTTGCTCTGGGGCAATTATTTTTGCAGAGATAAAAATTTTTAACTAGCACTGAGAAACCAGCATTTCAGTCCTGTGTGAGTTTCTAATATTTTGACACTTGTTTTTTATCCCAAATTGGGATGAAATGTTAAAATATTGAAACATTTTTTTTTCTGGAACAAAAAAATTCCTTAAATTTTTTTAAATTCAGAAAAGTTTAGTTTCCTTTTATTGGACCAAATTGTAATGTTCTGTTTCAAGTCAGCTTGATGTTAAACTACATCAACCAAAGGTTCTGCAGTGCCTCCTGGGAGTTGTAGTTTTGGTCCTTCATGTCATCATTCATACCTCCTGGACTGGGCTCTGTAACCCACTACATTCTTCTGTTTCCCATGATGCACCACGCAATTTGTTCCAAGTGGAGACTGCTATGTTCATAAGAAAGAAAGGGCGGATGAAGCACATGAATTATAACTCCGAAGACACAGCATAGCCCCTTAGGTGGATACAGTTTAATATTGAACTGGCTTAAAACGAAATGGTTCAGTTTGGTTCAACAAACCAAAATGTCTTAATGTGCTTTGAATTGTCTGAAAACAAAATAGTGCGCTTATTTTTTCGGATGGAGAACTTTTGATTTTTGCAGAAACTGCATTTATCTTTAAAAACATTGACAGAAAAATCTTAACAAGCTCTTTTTCTGGCCTTACTGATGGAGATGCTACCATAACTCAGTTATGTTCTTGCAGCCTTAATTTTCTTTTAAATGAGGACAAATATTTAGTCATGTAATAAACCTTGGGTTGGAATCTCAAGGTAGCATCCACCATCATAGCTAAGGAAATAATGCTAGACATGTGTTGTTTTTTTTTAACTGAGTAGGGAAAGTATTTCTATTTCTGAAAGCCTTTAATTAATGTTCTAGCCTGACCTTACTTTCCTATAAATAGAGGAATATGGCGGTGGGGGCAGGGCGGGAAATGCCCAGGTCCTCTTAACTTTCAATGGAGATTGGCACCCATCTTCCATTTGTCTTTTTTTTTTTTTTTTTTTTTTTTTTTTTTTCCCCCAACACTGAATTACTCAGCTGCCAAAAAAACAAAAACAAAAAACCACACCACTTTTGTGTGTGCATGATTGAAATGGTTTCTACAGTAGGGAAAATTCTTGCCCATATTCTCTTAAATCCATTACTTCCCCTTGCTGAAGAAGCATTACCAGAATCTGTGTGGTTTCAGATCATCTTGTGGAACAATTGAAATGATCTTCATTACCCGCCAAATCCCGGGAAAGCCTCAGGAGCAAAATCAGGACCTGTATGTGATCTTTATCTATTTAACAAAGGCTTTTGTCTCTGTCACTCATGAAGCCTTGTGGAAGGTGCTGGCCAGATTCGGTTGTCCTCCAAAATTAATGAAGGTCCTAAGGCTTCTTCATAATCAGATGACTGCTACCATTCTTTGTAATGACTTGGAGTTGGATGCTTTTGTCATCAAAACTGGGGGTAAGCATGGTTGTATTATTGCACCAATCCTGTTCTCCATCTATTTAGCAGTCATTCGGGTCCTTTTTAAAGATAGTCTCCTCATTGGATTTGACATTCAATATAGAATGGATAGGTGGCTGTTTAATCTTCAACATCTCCCCTAAAAATCTAAAATCCTCTTGTATTCATTATTGATCTTCAGCTCGCTAATGATTGTGCTATCCTTGTGCATATTGAGAAAGACCATCAGTCCACATTGGATTTCTTTTTTTTTTTTTTTGCACAAGGCTACCAAAGGCCAGGACTTTCACTTAACATCAAGAAGACTAACGTGCTCTATTAGCTTGCCTCAGGTCTTTCATGTGACCTCTGACAAATTACTGTTCAGGGACAGATTTTGGAGACAGCTGAGCATTTATGCTACCTCAGTAGCAAACTCTCTCAAAAAGCAAAAATTGACCGTGAGATTTAGCACAGAATCCAGGGCACAAGTGCTTCCTTTGGGAAGTTGTTCCGATGTGTTTTCGTGGATTGTGACCTATGGAAGGACATTAAAATACAGGCCTATAAAACAGTTGCCATCAGTACACTCCACTATGGATGCAAAACCTGGGTGACCTACCAAGAACACTGTAATGATGCCTCCAGAAGATCCTTCACATGATATGGAAAGATTGCTGTGCTAATACCAACTTCCTCACTAAAAGCCAATGTCACCAGCATTGAAGCGATAATCTTTATGCACCAATTAAACTGAGCTGGACATTGTGTGCAGATGCCAAATTTTCACCTCTCAAAAGAAGTTCCCTATTTTCAGCTTTCCTAAGACTGGAGATCTTGTGGAATCAGAGGAAACGCTACCAAGATATACAGAAAGCATATCTTAAGAAATGGTGGTATGGACATCATAAGTGGAGCAAGCCACCAACCCATCTCAATGGCACCATATCCTCCATCATACAGTGGGCTGCTTTGAGGAGAAGCTTTTTGCCCTCAAAGCTGAAAAGTGAGAGAGAAGGAAGAAAAAAGAGAACTTTATACCTGCAGGGAACTGACCTGCTAGGAAATGTCTGTCCCTATTATGGGCGGTTCTATGGTTCCAGGATTGGACTGCTGAGTCCTCTCAGGACTCACATGTAAATCCATGGTGGAGATCACCCTTGAAATGAGGGATTGTCACTGCTGGCGATTCAGATCAGTGTAGTGGGTCCGTACGCCTACACAATCTTACTGAAGTCAGTGGGACTCTATATGAGTAAAAGTTTTCCCATCACAGCAACGCCAGTGTCCTGCTTGGTAACTCTGAAATGGAGCACAGCAAAGTTCCTTAAATCTACTAGCTTATGTTGTTTTCCTCCATCTGAGGTGAAAGCATGACCGTAGTCAGTCAGAAGCACAACTGCACATCACTACAGGCAACTAAGTAACTGGTTAATCAATCTAACCTCAATTTGGGGAATTACTGAACCAGTAAATCACATTTCAACGTGTAGATTTGCAAGTGAGTACCTGTTGTGAAGTGTTCTGTCGAGCGATTTCAATTAGTTCAGAACCGTTTTCTCTGGAACCTGATGACTCAGGAGCTGGCGTCAGGTCACTTTCAGAACACGCCCAAACATGAGCTGTAGCAAAGCAAAAACTCTAACATAGTGTAAACCAGTTTAGACTTCTTTTTTTCAACACACTAAGGATTCAATTCTGCAACGTAGTGAGCACTCTGGCCCAGATCCAGGAAAGCACTTAAGAAGGTATTCAGTTCAGAGTAGGTGAGCAGCCCTATTGATGTTGTCGTAAAGTTAACCACCTGCCTGAAGGCTTCACTGAATTGGAGCCAGAGAGCTCAGCGTCAGTTAGGACTGGGTCCCAAAAAGCTGCATGTCTGAGTGTACAAATATACAACTATGATTTCAAAACACTCAGGGGCAGAAGCTCAGATTTATGTTGTGGGGGTTTTTTGGTCCCTTTTTAATGGCTCCATGAAGCTTCAAAAATGGAATTTATTTTCTCTGCTTCCGAACTGAATGTATCTTGCTCCGACTTGCCACTGAGGTCATACAAGGGGATAAGTATAATGGCGTTCACAGGCCTCAAGAGAATATTAGAGCTATAGACGCAATGACTGGCCCAGCACACAATGCCTCTACTGTAGATGGAACAGCTTGAAAGTTTCACCAGAATCTGAGACATTTGTATACAGGACTTTGTGTCAGCCAGACAAAAACTATAGATCCACCTTCAGATCCTACTCTGAATGTCCCCAGCTGAGCGGGCAGTGCAGATCCAATATTTTAATTCACAGTAACCTCTAGAAGCTACCAATACTTCAATGGCAATGCTCTGGATTTACTCCCGCGCCTCCGAGGCTTTCTGCACTCTCATGAGGATGTTGCCAGATGTAAAAGCTGTATGCCATGCAGGAGTTGCCAAGTGTCCCTACACAACCTCTCTCCGAGGCTGGATTTCCCCTTGCAGCAGAACGACATTGTCTCTCTTGTCATTCAGGCTTCCCAGGAGTTGGAGGCTTTTAACCTAAGGTAAGGAATACATGTGCAATAGAACTGGATTTCACCTCCTACAAGACCAGACACCACCAGACAAGTAACTAATTTTTAGGAAAAAAATGGTCCCCACCCACTTGTGTAATAAAACTTCAGGAAATAAAACCTCTCCTGCTAGCGCCTATTGGTATGTTTGGTGCTAATTGTGAGGCACCTGAACTTAATATAGGGAGTTGGGCAATGTTTAAAAATTCAACTGGAAGGTTCAGTAACAGTATCTCTAAATGGCTCACAGTCATTGGATTCAGCACCAGATTCTGCTGCTGTTTTTGCATAGCACCTAACAAGGCATGTTTCCAATTGACTTCCACAATTCAGTACCATTTCATGCACAGAAATAAAGCTCAGCTACACACTCAGAGCCAGGTTTGCAAGTGCTCAGCACCCGTATTTTATGGACTGTGCTAAAGTAAAGAACAAAAACCCCAACCTCCTTAACAAGGAGCCTATCAAAAGAATCATGACATCCCCACACCATCATCTTACTCATCTCTCCACATGCCCAAGAACACATTTATACATTCATGTGATTTAAGCTATTGTTTCTAAACTGACCTCAGTGCAGCCACTTCTGGATTAAGGTGCTGCTATTCAGCATGCTTAAGGGAATCAGAATCTGGATCCTAATGTTTACTTAGGTTGACGTCATTGTACCTTGTTGGCATACAGATGTTTTCTCAAGCATTTAAGGGAGAAGCCGGGCTGATGTTGTAGGCTTATGGTTCTTTCTTTTCCCTTTTGCCCAGAACAGTCCTTTACTTGAGTTGTCTCAGTTATGAATTCTTTTGTATGAAACCCTGTTGAGTTGGTGCACAGTGCTCAGACTTGGAATGGGCATGAAAAAGTTGAAATAAAAATAATAAAGTGTAACCTTTGGGTGGGCTAAAATTAATTCAATTGCCCTTCTCCAGTGCCTCACAGAAATACACCCCAATCCCTGTGGAGAAAGCAGCTGGAGACCCAGGATCCAGTCTGTATGGGACTTACAGCAAAGATTGCTCAGTTACCCTCCCACATTAAAATACTACTAGAAACCAAACATAACAATGAACTTTATTAACTACTAACTTAATAAACCATATCCTAAGAAAACAAAATACAATTAACCAAGAACAATCCCTACAGACACCCCGCAGGAAAGATACCCAAGAGTCCCAAAGTCCAGGTGGAGTTCATCCAACTCTCAGCTACAGTCTTTCTTTGAGTGAGCTGTCCTCTTCTTCTTTCTTTGCAGGTATCTTCTGTAGCATTCTATGCAGGCTTTTCCTTCTCCTTTGCAACCAGCCCTCAGTCCCATATGCATGTCTGCAAAATCTGTTGCAAATGACTCCATTAGAGGGAGAAAACATCTTGTTCACTCCTGGCTCAGCTTCTCTCCTGAAAACTGAACACATGGACTCTTCTCAAAGGAGCTCTAGCCTGCTGTCTGCACAGACTGCTGCTCTCATATGATCTGACTGACCACAACACATCACACCAACAGGGCATCCTGTGGAGCAAGCTCAAAAATGCTACCACTCCCTGCTTCTAGAAGTTTCTAGTTGTAGGTAGTTAATCTGCCCAGCAACAGTAACCTACCCTCAGTAGATCTCTTAAAGAGAGAGCCTTTTTTTTAGGCATATGCGTTACAAAAGCACATAGAGAATTCTGCAGAACTGTCCATGTAATGCAGTGCTAACTCAAACCTGCAAGACACAAAACCAAAGGTATTGTAAGTGAAAGACAACAGCCTGATCTAAACTGCTGTGTGAAGTTGCCAGGAGATATGTACTGTAGAATGCGTTTCTCCTGTTGACTTACTTCTGCTCCCTTACCATGGCATCGTCACTGGATTGTGCTGATAGGAAATGCCCTCCAGTCAACACAATGTTATTCTTTTCTGGTGGAGAGAGTTATTGTGTCAAATGGAGAGCACTTCCAGGATTGATTGAGCAGGTCTCCACAGGCTGCTCAGTCGATCTTGCTGTGTCAAGCCAGGGAGCCCAATGCAGCGGATGCAGTCTAGACATACCTAGAGAGACCTGCACATGCTTTTTTAATTTTTTTAATTCACAGTCTGATTTAAGCTGTGGCACAATAATTCTCATCACTCCTCATTAACATCTTGCATGCGCAGCTCCAATCCTCTATTATTCATTCATATTTTGGTAGTACCTACTGAGATCAGTGCTCCATGGTGCTGGGCTCTTTGCAGACACAATAAGAAAGAATCCCTACCCAAAGACTTTACAATCCAAATAGACAAGACAAGCACATGATGGGATAAAAAGAATAGTATCACTGCATCCTCTGCATGTAAATTCTCCTGTCTCCTCACTCTCTACATACAATCCCTCCCCCCCACACCCGTTGCTCTTTCTGCTGCCCCCCCCCCATATATCAAGAAGGCCAATGTCCGGCCTGATTTCCTCTTCTTCCTCCTCCCCACAATCCTCCGTGCCTAAGTGGCAGTGCTACAGGGATATATCTGGGAGAAATGCCGATGGTACAAATGGAGAGGGCAAGGGTTTCCTTCAGGTCTGGTCAATCATCTCCTCCTCCTCCAGGAATTCCAATAAAAGGCTCATCATTTGGTGTTTGATGAAAATGTCTTTTCGGAGAGTGGCTTCCACCACATTTAAGTTGAAGTCCAGAAGGCATTGATCAATTGCAAATGCCAATCCCAAGAGGACTCTGTGGGGCTAGCTGCTTGAGAGGAACACCAACTATTCGGGTGGGGGAGCCGATCTTTCCTGTCTTTACACTATTGGCTCAGTTGCCTGTGATGTGAGGTATCTGCTGATGCACCCATTATAGTTGACTGTTTCTCTGGCAGGATCACATGACATTTCCACAGCTGCATTCCAGGTCACTGTCATCTCATCAAGGGAGATGTTTGTGGGGTGGTGAATATTCTCCGTTCCCATTTAATTCAGGATGCGCCATATCCCAAAGTAGGCATTTTGGGGTCAGGTCCCATGACTTTGGAGGGGCAGAAAAATAAATCAAATGAGGGAGATCTGGGTATGGTTCTGGGGCAAGTGAGTATGTTGGGGTTGTGAGCCTGACAAAGGGGAGGAATCTGGAAGAGTGCTATGGAAAAGGGGAGTAGTGAGCATGGCAGATGCTGTCTGTTCAGGTAATGCAACCACTGCTCTTCACTGTCTATGGTAAACTGAAATTCTTCTTGGTTTCTGTACATGCAGTGCCTTGCAAAAAGACCTCTGCTGTGGGTTGCAAATCCACCATCATGGCATCTCCAGTGCTGTCAGTTGTTAGGTGATGGTCTGATTTAGGGGAGGATTTGTTAATCCAGGCACACTGATGTTTTAACAACTTGCACATGCCCTGCTGAAAGAAAATGGATCCCACCTATTGTGCAGCAGGTATAATGGGACTTGGGCAATAGCCCAGCTCCATAATGATCTCTTTCTCTGTGCCAGAAACAACTTTGCCCAGGAAGATTTTAGCTTCCTCCAGTATGTGGATGGCACCTCAGTGTTTGAAGACTTCAGTAAAGTTAGATGTTGGTTTTTTAAACAACACCCATGTCTTGGGGGGGGGGGCGGGGGGCCACGACTGTTCTGGGAAATACATGGTGCTTTTATTCTGTCATTAGTCACACATCCCACTTATGCTTACTGACTATATCTCTGGTTTTAGCACTTTTTGCCAAAGAACCTCTGTGTTAAAAAGAAAATTGACACCTGGCTGCAGCTTTGTTTCCTTGGCACATTATCTAGCTTTTTCACACTCTGTGGTGAAACAAAGCTCCCCCCACCTCCCTGCTGTCCTCCGATTTAAATCCCTATTCAAAAGATATAAATGAGACTCATGGGCATTCACCAAATCCAAAATGGACTGAGCCTTTGGGATTCTTAGGCCTGTGTGGTGAAATGTTAATGCCACCTCTTTGCAGATGTAGAACCCCTGCTGTTCCACTGCAGAATTATGGGTTTTATACCACATTCACTATCTGTCCCCTTGCCTCGTGTGGCAGACATGGTGGATTCACCAGACCCACCCCTGCTTCATGAGAGTACACGGGCTAAAGCCACCACTACAGCCTATAGTCTAGACTGTGGTGCTATGTCTACCCTACCCTTTGACGATAGGTTTGATGGGGAAGGATCCCTTATACAAACCCATTTATTAAATGCTTGAAGGGAGAAGGCAAAGCCACGCCTCTGTCTTCTGCAACAGGTTCATTCTGAAATCAGCCAGGGTAGTGAAGACGCTTTCCCTCAGGCTCCACAGCCTTCCAAACATATATCCAATATCTCATAGGCAACTGTGAATTACAGGGACAAACATTGCCCTGCACTTGGGGAGTTGTCATGATATCTGTGGTAATCCATGGTAACCGTGAGAAAGGTTATCCATACATGAGAGGGCTCTGAGGAAGTCACAAAGCATGCTTATGTCATGAACTGTATTTCATGTAGAGCAGGGATTGGCAACCTTTGCTGACCCCTATGCCGGCCCCTCCTCTCCAATCTTCAACCGGTGCCGGCAGCCTCTCTGCTGAAAAAAAGCAGTGGCCACCTGAAAATTCAATGATTGCCACACCTGGGGGGGGGGGGGGTAGGGGAAGGGGACGTTTCTCAGGCATGCCGCTGAAAGATGCCACTTGAGGAAAGAAGCCACTCAGAGAGGCTCCTCTTCGCGGTGTGTCTGAGGATGACGGCAGGGACGCCACAGAAAGAAGCTGCCCAGAGCGGCCTCTCAGAAATGGGCATCAAAGGGACGTCCCGTGCCCTAGCCACCCCAAAATAAGCTGCCCAGAGTGGCTTTTGGTAGCAGGAGTGGCAATTTCTGTGGCGCCACAGAGGATGCCGAGTGCCGCTCCAAATGGGCTTGTGTGCCACTGTTAGCACACATGCCGGGGGTTGCCCACCCCGGAGGATCACAAAGCTTTTAACAAATCTTTCCTCTAACTATTATTATGTACCATTTACTATCCTGGTTTCCATCATGCTTTACAGCCTAAATTGATTTTTGTTTTTTAAAGAGCTTTGGGTCTTTTAACTATTTTTGAGCCCGGATGTGCACAAAAGGTATTTGAAATGCTTTTCATCTTTGTTCAAATACATGGCTGAGCTACGGCATGGACAGCCTAACCCAGGGGTCGGGAACCTTTTTGTCTGAGAGAGCCATGAACGCCACATATTTTAAAATGTAATTCCGTGAGAGCCATACAATATGTTTAAAACTAAATACAAGTAAATGTGTGCATTTTATGTAAGACCAACACTTTTAAAGTACAATAAGTCTCTGAATTCTTTTTAATAACGTTGTTATGCTGTTGCTAACCAATGATGAATAAAGTACTTCTTACCATTAATGCGACTTCTGGTGCTGCATGGTTTTGCTGATGGCTTTGTAGTCTGGTTGATACGTGGTAAGGTTAAGCTTCATGCAGGCGTTGAGACTTCAAGTTGAGACTTGAGAAAGAGAGGAAGAAAGAAAAAAGAAGGCAGGCAAAGAAGAGAGAAGGAAAGCAAAGGAGAGAAAGAAGGAAAAAAAAGGAAGGGAGAAAGAAAAAAGAGAGAAGGAAGGGAGAGAAAGAAGGAAGGGAGAGAAAGAAGGAAGAAAAGAAGAAAGGGGAAGGAAAGAAGAGAAGGAAGAGAAAGGAAGAACGCAAAGAAAGCAAGCAAGCAAGCCAGCCAAGGCCGCCGGACCCTACCGCGGCCCTGGGTAGCCGCCAGTGGGGGGGAGCTCACTTCAGCCCCGAAGGCCGATCCCAGTCCCGTGCTGGGAGGCCGGGGCCGTGGATTAGCCCGGCCCCGCCAGCTCCGGCCCCGCCAGCCCTGGCCCCGCCGGCCCCGCCGGCCCCGGCCCCCTTACCTGGCCGGAGGCTGGGAGCTGCAGGGACGGCCAGCAGAGCTGCTTCTCTGCCAGGCCGCTCCCACCCTGAGCACGCTCTCTCTGAGCATGCTCAGGGCGGGAGATTTGAATCTCCCCAGCCCAGCCACAGCAGGAGTCTGCGCAGCTGGGAGGGAGCACCGGCGGGGACCCGAATGGGGGCGGGGCGGGGTCGGCTTCGGGCGGGGAAGTTGAGGCGGCCGGCGGGTGGGAGACCGGGAGCCTCCCCGGCCGCGGCCACTCCGCTGCCCCGGTAGATTTGGCAGCGAGCCAGATGCAGCCATCAAAAGAGCCACATCTGGCTTGCGAGCCATAGGTTCCTGACCCCTGGCCTAACCAGTGAATTCATTTGCATGTGTTGATCCCATTGGTTAAAATATTGGAACGGTTTTGAGGTTTGATTTGGTTTGGGGCTTTTTTTTTGTTTTTATTTGCTATTTTCAAGAGGTTGTATTTCTTATGGGGTTTTTGTAAAGGAAAACTGAATCTATCAATAAAGTCCTGAATAGAGAGCTGGTTAATTAAAGCTTACCTGAGATTTTCAAAAATCTTCTGATAAAGTCCCTCACAAAAGGCTCTTGAGTAAGCTCAGAAGTCACGGCCCTGGTGTACACTGCAGGCACTTTGGCTATGTCTACACTGGGGAATTTGGGTCGACATAGAATCATAGAATAATAGGGATGGAAGGGACCTCACGAGGTCATCTAATCCAACCCCCTGCTAAAAAGCAGGACCACTCCCCCTAAATTATCCCAGCCAGGGTTTTGTCTAACCGAGCCTTAAAAATCTCCAAAGATGAAGATTCTACCACCTCCCTAGATAGCCCATTCCAATGCTTCACCACCCTCCTAGTGAGAAAGTTTTTCCTAATATCCAACCTTGACCTCCCCAGCTGTAATTTGAAACCATTGCTCCTTGTTCTGTCCTCTGTTACCCTCGAGAACAGCCTAGCTCCCTCCTCTTTGGAGCAACCCTTCAAGTAGTTGAAGGTTGCTATCAAATCTCCCCTCAGTCTTCTCTTCTGTAGACTAAATAAGCCTAGTTCCTTCAGTCTCTCCTCATAGGTCATGTGCCCCAGCCCCCTAATCATTTTTGTTGCCCTCCGCTGGACTCTTTCTAATTTGTCCACATCCTTTCTGTACTGGGGAGCCCAAAACTGGACACAGTATTCCAGATGTGGCCTGACCAGTGTCGAATAGAGGGGAATTATCACATCCCTCGATCTGCTGGCAATACTCCTACTGATGCAGCCTAATATGCCATTGGCCTTTTTGGCAACAAGGGCACACTGTTGGCTCATATTCATCTTCCCATCCACCATAACTCCCAGGTCCTTTTCTACAGCGCTGCTACTTAGCTGATCGGTCCCCAGCCTGTAGCAGTGCATGGGATTTTTCCGTCCTAAGTGCAGGACTTTGCACTTGTCTTTGTTGAACCTCATGAGGTTTCTTTCAGCCCAGTGTTCCAATTTGTCCAAGTCTCCTTGGATCCTGTCCCTGCCCTCCAGAGTATCTACCATTCCCCCCAACTTGGTGTCATCCGCAAACTTACTAAGCACGCAGTCTATTCCATCATCAAGATCATTAATGAAGATGTCGAATAGAACCGGCCCCAGGACCGACCCCTGAAGCACTCCACTCGTTACTGGTTGCCAACCAGACATCGAGCCATTGATTCCTACCCGCTGAGCCCATTGATCTAACCAGTTTTCGATCCACCTTACGGTCCACTCGTCCAACCCATACTTCCTTAACTTTCCGACGAGAATGCTGTGGGAAACCGTATCAAAAGCCTTGCTAAAGTCAAGGTATATCACGTCAACGGCTCTTCCCGCATCCACAAATGCAGTCATCTCATCATAGAAGGAAATCAGATTGGTCAGGCACGATTTGCCCTTGGTGAATCCATGTTGACTGTTCCTGATCACTCTATTTTCCTCCAAGTGTTTCAGGATGGATTCCTTGAGGACCTGCTCCATGATTTTCCCAGGGATTGAGGTGAGGCTGACCGGTCTATAGTTCCCTGGATCCTCCTTTTTCCCTTTCTTAAAGACAGGTACTATATTTGCCTTTTTCCAATCCTCCGGGACCTCCCCCGTTCGCCACGAGTTCTCAAAGATAATGGCCAGCGGCTCTGCAATTACTTCCCCCAACTCCCTCAGCACCCTCGGATGCAGTTCATCCGGCCCCATGGACTTGTGCACATCCAATTTCATTAAGTGTTCCCTAACCTGACTTTCCATCACCGAGGGCCACTCTTCTCTCCAGTCCGTGTTACCCCGTGTAGTAGCCTGGGAGCTGGCCCTCCCTGTGAAGACTGAAGTGAAAAAAGCATTGAGTACTTCAGCCTTTTCCGCATCATCCTCCACGACGATGCCTGCCCCATTCAGTAAGGGACCTACACCACCTCTGATCCTTTTCTTGTTGCTGATATACTTATAGAACCCCTTTCTGTTATCCTTCACATCTCTTGCTAGCTGCAACTCCAATTGTCCTTTGGCCTTTCTGATTTTATTCCTGCAGTCCCGAGCAATATCTTTATACGCCTCCCTTGTCATCTGTCCAAGCTTCCACTTCTTGTAAGCTTCCCTTTTATGTTTCAGCTCCCCGCAGAGTTCCCTGCTAAGCCACGCTGGTTGCCGTCCACATTTGCTGTTCTTTCTGCACATCGGAATGTTATCTTCCTGTGCCTTTAACAGGGTTTCTTTAAAATACAGCCAGCTGTCTTGGACACCTTTCCCCTTCAGATCAGCCTCCCATGGGACCCTGCCCATCAGCTCCCTAAGGGAGCCAAAATCTGCTTTTCTGAAGTTCAGGGTGTGTGTTCTGCTTCTTTCCTTCCTTCCATTGATCAGGATCCTGAACTCTACCATCTCATGGTCGCTGCTGCCCAGGTTGCCATTTACTTCTACTTCCCCGATCAATTCTTCTCTGTTTGTGAGCAATAGGTCTAGAGGTGCAAGGCCCCTAGTTGGTTCCTCCAGCATTTGTACTAGGAAGTTGTCCTCAATATTCTCCAAAAACTTCCTGGATTGCCTGTGCACTGCTGTATTATCTTCCCAGCAGACATCAGGATAATTGAAGTCCCCCATAAGAACCAGGGCCTGCGACGATCTGGAAACTTCTGTTAGTTGTCCATAGAACGCCTCATCCACCTCCTCCTTCTGGTCTGGCGGTCTGTAGCAGACACCCACCACAACATCCCCCTTGTTGCATTCTCCCCTAAACGTAACCCACAAACTTTCAACCATCTTGTTTCCACTTTCATAGTGGAGCGCCAAGCAGTCATACAGCTCTTTTACATATAGCGCTACTCCTCCCCCCCTTCTTCCCTGCCTGTCCTTCCTGAACAATTTATATCCATCCATGGCAGTGCTCCAGTCATGCAAGTTATCCCACCACGTTTCTGTTATTCCAATTATATCATAGTTCCTTGTCTGTGCCAGTACTACCAATTCTTCCTGCTTGTTTCCCAGGCTCCTCACATTTGTGTACAGGCACCTAAGATACCGGGCCCATTGCCCTACTTTGCCCTGTCGATTCTCCCTCCTGTCGCATCTTCCTCCTTGCAATTTCTCCCGGTGTCCTCCTTCCCCACTCGCCTGAGGTATTATGACTTCATCAGGAAATAAAAAACAATTATTTGATCCCACCCCCCAGTTCCAACTACCCTCTCTTTTATTCCTGCTGTTACAGCCCCAGCATCCCCCAAGTTCCATCCCTTCCCCCAGGTTTCCCTCAGTTTCACTTACCTGTGGGCCTCGGTCACCTTCCCCCTTCGAACCTAGACAGACCAAGCGGTTGCAGCCAGGAGGGAGAGCGGGAGACCCGCACTCCAGCTGCTGAGCAACCGGCAGCTGGAGCATGGGTCTCCCGCTCTCCCTCCTGGTCAGGGTCCCAGCATGGGCTCCCTTCTCCCCGAGACCCGCGCTCCCTTTTGGTCGGGACTGTGGGGCTCCCTTCGCCCCAGGACCACGCTCCAGCTGCTCAGCAGCTGGAGCACTGGTCCTGGGGAGAAGGAAGCTTGTGTCTTCCTTCTTGCCGGGATGGAAGGGAGCCCTGCGGTCCCTTCTTGTCAGGACCTGAGTGGTCCCGGCGAGAAGGGACCGGTGCCCTAAGTCGACTTAGGGCATCCACACTACTTAAGTCTACTTAAAATGTCGACTTTATACGAGGTGTTATAAAGTCGACTTTGAATTTCCTTAAGTCGACTTAAGCAGCAGCTTAAGTTGACTTAAGGAAATGCCAGTGTGGACGCAGAGTAAATTAAGTCGACTTAAGCATGCTTAAGTCGACTTAATTTACTAGTGTAGACGCACCCTTTTTGGTGGCTGTGAAATGGAGGCATGTAAGTTACTTAAAATAACTTGGATGGAGGTCAAAGCGTAACTTTCTTTGACTGCCTAATGCCTACTCACTGTGGTGTCTGCAGTGTGCTGAGTCAGTGGGAAATGTCCTTCTATCGACTCAGCGCTACTCTACTTGAGGGGGTGGTCTTCAGGGATGGACTTTACAGATCCATTCAGTTGACCAGGAAGATCGATCTGATGGCGATGAATTTGCCACCATCAGTGAAGACCTGTTCTTGGAGTGAGTGGTAGAGTACTGTCAGAGATTAGGAATTGAATAAGATACAGAAAACGAAGAACAAATTATTTTTTGTAGTATGGCAAAAGATTGACAGTAGGGTACCACAGGGTTCTGTGCTAGGACAGAGAAAGCAGGGATTTGGAAGGCAGGGTGAACTGTAAGGCTAAGTGTACACTTGCAAGTTAGGTTGACTTAAGAAGGCTTCAGCCAACCTAACTGAGTTCCTGTTCACACCAGGCTTTCATTAAGTCGACTTAAGAAATTCCTTAATTCAACTTAATGAAAGGTTAGGTCCACTAAATAAGAACCGCTGGTTAGGTCAACCTAACCCTTAAGTTGACTCCTTAGGTTAACCTAAGCACAATGTGGATGCTTAAGTCCACTTTATTAGGTCGACCTAAGGGCAGTTAGGTCGACTTAGCAAAGTGGACTAAGTCCCCATTCAGGGAAATCACTTTAAATTGACTTAATAAGGTCAACTTAACAAAGTTAACCTAACTTTTTGTAGTGTAGACATAGCCTAAGATGGCAACGCTTGCAGATATCATACACTGATTGGTAAAGATTAGAGAAGGCTTGGAGGAACTCCAGAGGGACTTAAGGAAGTAAGAGTTGGGTAGCATGATGGCAGATGATATTTGCTATTGGAAAAATTCATGATAATGTTCACTGGGAGGAATAATTTGAACTGCTCACATACTTTACAGGGCTCTAACTGAGGAAAATGCATTTAGCAAAATCACTTGGTTTTTCTAACTTTCTTGTGCATGTGAGGTCCCCTATAGGTCTGATTCAGCTCAACCTCATCTAAAATGCTCACGACTTACCTCAGCTAGTGCAAGGTGCTATAATATCCCTTTGGGGAAGCATAGATCTGTTATTCAGGATTAAGCTTAGGATTCCAGGTCAAAGCATCAGCAGTTCAAAGCAAAGAAAATAAAATGTGCAGCAAAATGAGGGCTCTCTTAACAGCTATCCAAGGGGTCTGTCATCACAATAACAACTTGGTTCAAAGTGATTTGCTATCATCGCTGAACCAGAGCAATACACACGCGCTGAGAGTTTGACCCCTACCTTTTGCAGCTTTCTGAGAACATGTCTTGTGTGCAATCCTTGCTCTCCGCCCACATTTGGCAAGGTTCTTTTTAGACATTTCCCCCAGAAATTAAAATTTCTACATTGAAGTGCTCTAAAATCCACATGCAGGCACTTAAGTATTGTCACAGAAACTAACTTCAGTTAAACAGAGGAAAGATAAGACGCCAAGAAGCTGTTAGGGTAATGTTGTTGTCCTGAATAAAGAGACTGAGTGTGATCAAAGGAAAGCTTAGTTGCTTAGTCAGTAGGTCAAGGAGTTCCAGATACAGAGAACCCTAATGTGAGCAGCTTATAACATTTCCAGATTCTTACAACTTTTTTGCTGTAGCACTAATGATAGTGGGGGTAGGAGGATGATGACATAGTGAGTGGGAGGGAAGAGGGCACTGGACCAGTGTGGAGATTGGGAGGGTGCAGACCCTGCATCTTTGTCAACTTTAATCCCTTTATAGTATGCTCTGGCATGGCTACTAAAGGACCAGCACACTCCAACACAAGGGCAATTATTAATGCAAGAAATTGTTCAAGCAATATGGTTTTTGGTAACCCAGCTTAATGGCTAGGGCTTGGACAAAGCATGTAAAATTCCAATCTGTGAAACACAATGCTAACAACTGCATGTTCTCTTCTGACTGGTCTAACACATGTTAATGTAGAAACGGGTAGATTAAAACACGCTAGGGAATTTTTAGTGCACAACACATTAGTGAGCACTAGAATTGCAGCTGTCTGGTGTTGACTAATGCAGTATGTAAACAAGTTCTTAGCCACTTTTACTACTCATTTTGGGATCACCCTTACTAAACCATTCCTATTGGCTATTGCCAGCTCCAGTGGGAGGAGTTAAAGCTGCATTGCTGAGTGGTATGTACTTTAATTGTTCACTTCCTTCTTTTCAGGGATTTTAGTTTAGCCAAAATCCACATTCTGGAGGGGCACAAAGCATTACTGGGCAACCTCAACACGACATTAATGAAGCTTTGGGACTTTCAGTTTGATGAGATTGAAAGGTGATGTACTTAAAGCTGATGTAAGGGAACATTTGAACAATTGCATAATGAATTTGTGGAATTGAATTCCACAAGATCTATCACTGAGGCCAGGAACACAGTAGGATTCAAAACAGGGATTGGATATCTACATAGATAATGAGAACACGAACACGCAGCAAAGTAAGATACACATTTAAAAAACAAACCCACACCTCTGGATTTTGAGACATGTCAACCACAAACTGAGAGGTGAAGAAGAAACATTCACTATGGACAGGTTATTCCATGGTGGCCCACTACAGGATCTCTTCCACCTTCTTGCAAAGCATTTGGGTATTGGCCACTGTCAGTGACAAGGTGCTGGATTAGACAGAACACTGGTCTCTCTCTGATATGGCAGTTCCTACAATGCTGCAAGTACTCCACCTGTAAAACTCTCACTATAACCAGGGGGAGGTCCATGTGTGGACCGCTTCAGTGGGATACCATGAGTTTCTGGCCTCCGGGGGGCAAAGCCTACATATGTACCTCCCCAGCCTCGCCCTCTATCCCTCTCCCCCCACAGGACAGGAGGGGTCCCAGGCACCCACAAGATGGCACCGCCCCCTAGCTGCTGTAGCCATGGGGAGGGGTCTCATTGTGGGAGGAACACACTACTTACCTCCTCCTGCTCGGGGAACTTTCTGTGACTCATTGCGGCCAGAGCCAAGCTCTGCCATCACCAGCACTTATGCCTGCTTCTCTCACTCCAGCCTGGCACTGGCTCAGGCAGGATGTCCTCACCCCTGGTCTGGTGGGGCTGGGCTGGCTCTTCATGATGTGAAGAGGACATAGGAGGCTGTGAAGAGTGGCTGCATTCAGGCACCCCTCAAAGCCTCCTGTACCCCCTGCGCATCATGGACTGGTCTGGCGCCCCTCCCACAGGCTAGTGTCCGGGGCCTGTTCCCAACCTCTCGTCCCTCTGCTCAGTATGCCACTGGACCACTTGAAGGATCAGTCCCTGTTATATCACAGACTTGGAAATATAGCCCTGCAGTGATTTCATAGCTGAGAATATGTGATTTCATGCCTCCACTAATAGTGTCTTTCTCCTCTGGTGATTGATTGTGTGTGTGTATAAGATCCAGATCTTAGATCGTTTAATTGATCTGAAAGCTAACTACTCAGGTCAAGATAGGCAAAACTGTTTATACATTTAGAAAAATTGGTTTCCTACTGGCCAGCTGAAGAACTGTTCATTAAATCATAAGCAGTAGGCTGCTTGCTAATATTTTCATTCATCTTTTTTGCTACAAATTCATATTTGTTATCAACTTATATATGATTACAAATTTGTCTATTTTTAATACCCTATAACGAATTGTTAAGACACTCCTGTGTTAATGTACTATCCCAGTGCTTGTAAATTCAATTCAGCATTTGTAAAATACATATATAGCTTTTTTTCTTTAAAGTTTAGGGGATGACATTTGCAACAGTTTCGCCATTTCTAGTAAATAATAAACTGAATGAGCAAATGAATATCATTAGAAATCTACTTTCATGGACAGTTTAGCTTGAAACAAAAGGATTTCTTCACACTGAGCCTCATTAGTCTGATTAATGAGTTGGTAAAATGAAGCATGAAAATGAAGCATGACATTGCCATGATTTGATTGTACTAAATGTCTAAATTGTGTTGCTTTAAAGTGAAAAACTTTGATAGTGGTCTTTCCCAAGCAGTTCAAATTAAGACTTTGACGTAGTCTAGTTTTATGGCCTGTAAACACCCCAGCTCCAGTGCATTAAAGGGATATGAGTCTATAACTCCATTGAGTTTAATACAAAATAAATGAATACAAGGGTAAATGGTGGTGGTGTTGTCATCTTAAGGAAACATTGGACAGAAAATGTGATGGACTAATGAATGAAAATCTGCACTGATTAAACTGAATATAAAAAAGAAGAAAACAGTTTTATGGAGTCAAAGTTTAGTTCGCTATCCTGAAGTGAACTCCCTTAGCATCCTGGCCTTCCTGCATGTCTGCAGCTGTGTTTTTATTACATTTTCTTGCTTATTATGAAAATACCATTTTAACTGTTTGAGAAGGCCTGACATTTGCCTCTTGATTGGAGATCTTGACTATTTCTTTACTCATTGACTCTTTATGGTGCAGTGGACACATTGGGTTAGATCTACAAGTCGTTCGTTTGTTTTGTTTTTGTTTTGTTTTTAAAGCATCTAGCTTTCTTGATTAAAGTGCTGTGTAATGAAGTGTTATCTCTCTGCACATTATAGTCCTTAACTTGTACTAAGCCTCTTTTATGTATATGGTACCCTCCCATACCAAAACTCCGGCTGGCTTTCATTTTGTGCTTTGCTTGAGTGGGCTTTTTGGGGGGATGGGGGATTTTCAAAGTCTTTTTATTCTGTAGCTGGTGTTTTGACTTCATCTTTTGATGCAAGAGCACTGTCAGTTTCGAAGTTGAGGAGGGACAGTATGAATAAAATTGGAACTCACTAGGGACTGCTCCTCTTCCTTAATCTACATTTTCTTTTTTAAAAGCAGATTCAAAATGATTTCTGAACACTTTAATGGTCAGGGAAGACAAGCTGGCAATATGCAGCACGACACTGAAGCAAACTTCCTAGTCACTCTGAAAGAGGCCAGGCTCCGGGTTTTAAAATATAAAAAACATATTGAAATACTATCCAGTGAACATCACACAACAAGAGAGTGGAGGAAAAAAAATGTGTGACAATAGGAAAATGAGACTGTAAAATATCTCAGTAACCAGTTTAAGTGAGATGTAAGATGTGCTGAAAAATAAAGCAGTCAGTGCATTTGGGTAGTGACAGAATGTGAAAGGAAAATGCACTGCTAATAGATGAGTGGTTTCATCATGCTTCTCAACGCAGTTTACAGTAAGAAAACCATTTCCCTGTATAAAGTAGATGTGTAATGTGCACCTCCCAGTCTACGATTTCTTCAGAGAACACTTTGCCATGCTCCTCCCCACCTCTTCCCTCCTATTGTGTGTAGAGTGAAATTCACATCACCCACGCAACGCCTGAGTAAACGGGGCTTCATCTGACTTGTATTTGGGAAAAGAATCTTCCTCCCCCTGACACCTAGGCATTTACAGCAACACTGCCACTGCACAGCTGCTCCTGCAACCTCTGGAGCCACTTAACGTGGGATTTGTGGCCAGTGCATGAACATACTTGGTGGCACCAGTAGCCACACTCTAGAAAGACACACTGCTCTGCAGCCCATGAACAGTCCATACTGCTGAAGAGCCATGCCCAAGGGACTAGGAAAGCTTCCCTGAATGAAATGGTTGTGTTGCTGTTCTGCCTTTGTAGATCTGCTGGATTTATTTTCCTGGAAGGAAGGAAGGAAGGAAGGAAGGAAGGAAGGAAGGATTTTGTACATAGGGTTCAAAATATTGCTTGACAGATTCCCATGGGAAAGTACTTTATGGACTTCTCACCATTCTTTTCTCTGCTGTCTTGCAAAAGCCTTTCCTTCTCTTAAGCAGAGCATGGCGCACTTGCAATCCATTACTATGGACCTGATTCCACAAGCTGTTTGTTTGGGATCAGAATCCTGTGCATACCTGGAGCTCAAGGGAATTCAAAGGGGTTCTTTATGTGGACAGAGCTCTGCTCAATAGAGCAGTACAGAGCTATACAATACATGGTTTGAGTGGCACCTGTACCAGCTCTCAGACCCTGAATGTGGCAGATTGTCCATCATACATCCTCTAGATGGGCCTTTGTCTGATAGCACAAAACTGTGGAATATATACACAATGGAGTAGGACAGAAAACATTCTGGGTAACAATGTCACTTTTTTAGTCCATAGTTGATCACTTTTTTCAGTACAAAACTTTGGTAAAAGAAACTCTGCCCTAGAGAGACTATGCCCCAGGAAGAGAGTTGAATGAAAAATGGATTTATTTTTTTTTCATTTGGCAATTTTCAAAAGGTGGATGGTGTGGGATTTTTTTTTTTTTTTTTTTTTTTTTTTTTAAGCTCATTTTGGGTCTGACTAGAAGTGAAAATTTTCAGCAAATTGAAAACATGGGGAAAATTGTTTTAGATCAAACAAAATTGAAATGCTGCTTTTTCACAATTGCTTAAATATTTTTGGATTTTTAAAATAAAATTAAAGGAATTTTTAAATGAAATTTTTGCTTCAAAGTGAAAAATTGAAATATATTATTTTGAAAATGTGAAAAGGAAACATTCCATTTTTTTTCTCCAGAAATGAACAACTTGGCAACATCAGCATGAACTTTTCCAACTTTTTGTTGGTTCAGAATCTGCAGTTTTCAGCTGAAAAATTTCACCCATATTTGTCTAAGTCTCTAAAGGAAGAATCAAGACGAGAATATCCAGTCAAGTTCAAATAATGAGTTTAAAGTGTTTTGGGTGTTTTGGGGGTTTTTTTGTTTTTGTTTTTTTTGTCCTGGAGTCCCCTGCCAATTACTTGAGATTTCACGGTCACATTTTCCTATATTTACAAAACTTTTCCTTTTTCCTTTTGTGGGGAGGGGAAGAGAAGAGAAAATGGCCTTCAAAATGAGAGAAACTGACTTAGCTGCTTAGGGACAACAATGAAACTGACTATATGCACGGGAACATATTCTGACTAACTTTCTCACACTGAGTGATACACTGAAGAGTCAGGTACTACTGAGCATGATTCAAGAGGGCAGTATCTGGCCCAAAGTAAACAAACAGTTATAGTAACTTTAGATCAGGGGTTTGCAACCTGTAACTTTTTGGCTGCCCCCTCGTGGCTCCAGACCTCCCTCTGCCACCCTGGGGGTGACCCATTCCTGGCTCTGCTTGTTCCTACCTCTGGGGGACCCTATGGGGAGTCTACTCCAGGCTCCAATGCCCCTCCAGGGAACCCTGCAGCAGGCGCCCTGGCCCAGCTCCCAGATCCTCTCACCCCCTACCAGAAGGCTACATCCATTGTGGCTCTCAAAATGTTTGGTTATTGAAGGAATTTTTTTAAATGGCTCTTCTTATTTTTGGGGTTGCCAACCCCTGCCTTAGATGGTAAATATTATGGTACAAATAACAGAATTTTCATGCAGATGGTTGAGGGGTGGTGGTGTTGTGTTGTTTGTTGCAGTAGACAGTGAATTTGGTATCAGTGTTTCTTTTTAACTTACCCAGGTTTTCTGTGGATGTCTATCATGATCAGACGGGCCCTAAAAGTGCAGACACAATTTTACCCAAAGTTCTTTAATAACTATTTAAAAATAAAATCAAACACAACAAAGTGCATGACGTACATGTGCATGTTGTCCTAGCTAACAATGTGTGGTTAAGCAGGAAATGCACTGCACTATGGGTAGGGAGAGCAGAGCTTCATCTTAACAACTGTCCTTGCACCTAAAATAGTCAGAGACGTGTGGTCTCTTTTCTAATTAATTCTTCCTTTCTTTGTTTTTTGTTGTTTCTGTTTTCTGTTGATACAATAAAATAATATCTGACAGAACTCAAAGGCTGCAATCGTTGGCCATCAACAGTAGTAGTAAGGTGGTACAATTAGCCTTCTGTGTTCTTCTGGTGGATGACTCATGTGATAGATCCCAAAATGAACAGCTACTGTATCCATTATTTTATGCCTCATTGAATTCAGTATAATGAGCGTTGTGTTGGTTTTGTTTTTAAGAATTATGTACCAGCCACATCATATGATACAACTTAATTCACAAATGACATAAACCTCTAACTGACAAGCGGGTCCAGGCTTCGAAGGATGCCAATGAACTAGTGCCTTTGATTTGTGTTTTGGCACTTGCGGTGGTTTGAATTTGCTCTTGACCAAACTGAATATAACTTGTCTTGTAGGAACATCTACAGAAATCAAAAGCAGGACTTTCATATAGTATGCTGCCTTCTGCTCATTAGTATATCCCCACTGAAGGCAACTAGGAATACAGTTTGTCCCACCGTGCTTTAAAATGTGGTTTTATGCTCTGAAAAGAGATTGTGGCACTCCCTGATGAATGTGTCTATCTGACATACATACCAACTGGACTTCACTTGTAAATCAAGGTGGGTGGGTTGGTTGGTTATTTTTGTGATGCAGATGAATTACGAGTGCTCTCTGATGCTGGCTGACCAGCTCCGATTACGGGCTGGTCACTTGTGTGCGAATACCAAAGAAATGCTAAGAGATCAGTGTGTGTTCAAGCTAATTCACTTGTTAGTATAGCTCGAAAGGAAATACTAACATTGTACCCACTTATCTATAGATCTGTTGGTTGCTAATGGTGTTGTATCCTCTTATGTTTCCTGTGATTGCTATTCTTGTACTTAACTAACCTCTCGAGACAGAGATGAGAATTTACTTGGTGTGCCAAACTTCATGAATATTAATGAATGATACCTGTATGTGTCCTCTTATTTATCCCTATTGTAATGAATGGCTGGCAATTGTATTATGTAAATTGCTGGAACTGGATTACTTTGTATGCATAGGCATTGATCATATTTTGTCTGGAATACTCTATGCAGTTCTGGTTTCCCATGCTTAAGAAAGATTCATTCAAACTGGAACAGGTGCAGAGAAGGGCTACTATGATGATCTGTGGAATGGAAAACCTGCCTTATGAGAGGAGACTCAGAGAACGTTGCTGTTTAGTTTAACAAAAAGAAGGCTTTGGGGAAATATGATTGTTCTCTATAAATTTATCAGAGAGATTAATACCAGGGAAGGAGAAGAGTTATTTACATTCAGCACCAATGTGGACACAAGAACAAATGGATATAAACTGGCCATCAGGAAGTTTAAACTTGAAATTAGACAAAGGTTTCTAACCATCAGGGGACTGAAGTTTTGGAACACCCTTCCAAGAGGAGCTGTGGAGGCAAGAAACCTATCTGACTTCAAGACTGAGCTTGATAAATTTATGGAGGGGATAGTATGATGAAACAGCCTAATTTGGCACTTAACTGGGATCTTTGACTACGAATGGTAAATATGCTCACTGGCCTGTGACGGGATGTTAGGTGGGGTAGGTTCTGAGTTACTACAGAGAATTCTTTCTGGCTGGTGAGTCTTGCCCACATGCTCAGGGTTTATCTGATTGCAATAATTGGGAATCAGAAGGAATTTTCCACTAGGGCCGATTGGCATAGGCCCTGTAGGTTTTTCGCCTTCCTCTGCAGCATGGGGCACAGATCACTTACTTGTGGATTTCCTGTCCCTTCAAGTCTTTAAGTCATTATTTGGGGACTTCATTAACTCAGTCTTAAGTTAGGGCTCTATTATGGAAGTGGGTGGGTGAAGTTCTATGGCCTGCATTGGCCAGGAAGTCAGACTAGATGATCGTAATGATCTCTTCTGACCTTAAAGTCTAAATCTACAAGATAGTAGAATGTTAACTTCTAAGAGTGGTTCATTGTGCATTCCACAAGGGGAAGTTAATCGACCCATACTGTGCTGAAAACACGTGTCAGACTGGCTTCAATTATAAGAAGGACTCCTGGGAGTGATTCTTTCATTACTGAACTGCTTGGATTCTGACCAGGGGAACCCTAAGTGATTGGACAGAGGTCTCCAAAGCCATTTTGGGAAACCTTAAGGGATTTATGGAAAACTAGCAGACTGGCATCATTTAGACTGAGCTTTGATTAACCTGTGATATATTTTATCTGCTTTAAATTCAATAACTCATTTCTCCTTGCTAATGAATCATCAGTTAGTTTACTAGAGATATTGACTTTAGCATTGTCTTTGGTGAGATCTGAAGTATACTTTGACCTGGGATAAATGACTGGCCCTTTTGAGGCTGGAAGAACTCAATATGTGATGAATATTTGTTTTAATAATCTTTAATCATTAAGACCTATTTGTCTGGATAGTATGTTTGGTTGGTGTGTCTAACAGGACTATCCATGGTTCTATGGTATAGTAATCCCTAAGTGTACACTTTTTACTGGCTTGGTGAAATCTAATTAGAGAATATACCAGCAGTTTGGGGTATCTGCCCTGTCTTCTATGTTGGCAAGTTCCATTCTTTTTTCTTCAGTAGGGAAGCAAAGTGCGTGTTGTAGATGGCTTTTCTCTTGTTTGTGAAGTCCAGCCATGTGGAGGTAGGTGTTATAGGTTGACTTTGTATTAGTTTCCAGTGTTGAGAATTCATTTTAATTTTCTTCTCTTTGCCCTATCTTCTGACATTCTGATCTGAGATTGGCCTCCCAGATGTGAGGCACGTGTTTTGTTTTTCTGGTTTATAACTCTTCAACAGACCAAAAAAGGAGAGATTCTGTAGGTCAGATTTTGTCCATTTTCACCAGAATCTTTAATGGGATTGTATCTGTAGTGGCCAACACCTTGGTTTACATATAGGTGATTGAAGCAAGGATCTCCAGAACTAAGAGAATGAGCTATCTGTTAATAGCTGAAGTTGTAGCAGACTCGTATCCTGTGTGGATCAGAAACAGGGAAGGATCTGTAATGTGTAGTGGATTACATATCCGTATAGCTGAAGATTGAATTTGGTCATGCATATGGAACTTAGTTCACAATTTGCTGTTGATGTGAGTGCCAGAAAAGAATTCATCTCCCTCTTCCATAGCTCTGCAGTGCCCACAGGAGTAAAAGTACTCAAGTTTTATTGCTGCCATTAACACAAGTAGCTATCACGAAATACACACAGGGATGGCGAGTAAGAAGTTGCCATTTTTAAACAGTCACTTTGATACTAAAAACATGTTTAACGGCTTCTGGAATCACAACCATCCTGAGAAATTGCACCCCCAGCGACTGACAGCAGAAATGGGCATGTGTCACTAAAATGTACTCCTCCTTAAAAAACCCACCACAACCAAGCTTCTATAGACATTAAACTTCTTATGTGCCAGATACTGAAGTCAACATGGTACCAAAATATGTGCAAATCTTGTTACAACAAATTATCAGATGGCAAGGACAGATCTTGCAGGTAAGTAGTGGGGAGCAAATATCAATGTGTTTTTGTTTTATTATCATAGAGTGACTTATCAGAACTGCTTTTGGCCTTGTTTGACACCATCGCTTCCACTCAGTCTTGAGAAGTGTTTCAGGAAAGTTCCTTGCTGAGCCCCTCACTATGGGATGCCAGTGATTTAAGATACAATCTACAAGCAACCCAAGTTTTCTGCAAAGTGAGAATATTAGGAGAGGAAGAGCCAAAGATTGTACAGTGTAATATAACAGAGATTCTCAACCTTTTTCAATAGACTATGACCAATTGTCAGGGAGCCCTGAATTTACATTCTCATCATTAGAGGTGATCCATCTCTAGAACTTGACTGAAGCACAATGATGGTCTAGTGGCCCTGTGCTGCTACCTACACTACACCTGATCTGTGGAGAAGCTGAGAACTTTGATCACAAAGCTGTTGCTCCAGCACTTTCCATGTTGGATGGGGCCAACATCAAACATTCAAAAATCAACAGTCAAGTCTCTCAAAATCATGAGATTCATCAAGTAATAAATTCTCTTTTTGTTTTCCTTCCTTTAGGGGGGACACACTTCCAAGCTTTTCTCTACAACCATGAGAACGAGAAACTCCCTTTTATAATAATGAAAGCTGTCTCATGTAATGACTTGACTCTAGGAGCTGGGGCTTTATGGAAAAAAACACCAAATAGTATGAGACTTGTGAGATTTGCTGAAACTGCACGTGTGTTTTAACACTTTTTAAAAATCAATCTGCGGGTTCCTCTTTAAGCCCTACTCTATTGCTAAGAGTTGTTTTTTCTTTTTAAAAGAAAGCCATTTTGATATGATCACACCAAAATGGGGTGTGTGCCAGTGGCTAAGGCTTCCCATGGTGCTTTGCAGCTGCAACTGACTAAGAAACAGTGCCTTTTTACAGAATGGTGGAACAATGAACAGAGCACAGCATAGCTGAAACCCATTACTGTATTCCCTCCGAATCAGCAGACCCCAGTTTACATGGATGATGTCACAATGCTAACATACACACACAGAAGTAAGCAAAAGGCAGCTGTAGTCTAGCACACTGGCTTCTGCAAAAGGAGAATAATCACTGGTGCATGGCAAATTTTATTTCCATTTTAAAAAAAACTTGTCGTTTCCCACTAGGAAAGAGTTTCCTTTTCCTTTGGCAAGATTTCAAACAATAGCGAGTTCCCAGAAATTTTAAGACATGGGATTGTTTTTAAATGAAGTAAATAAATCTGCATTTGAATATCAAACATCTGGCATGAATGAAATTAACATTCTCCCTCCCTCCCCCTCATTAATCTTAAAAAAGCCTCTAGAGAAAACAATCAAAATCACACCTAAGACACTGTAAGCAAGATGGGTTGGACATGAGGTTGAAATTTCATGCTTTCATCTGTTCTCTTGTGCATTTAAGCAAATAAATGCCAAATTACCTACCGTTCAGACCCCAATGGTGCTTAGGAACAATGGAGCTGGATTAAAGTCGGTGTGTATCTTTGCCCTGTCTGTCAAGTGATTTAAACCAGAATACCCACAATAGTTTTAGTGTAATTTTTCACATGTAATTGTCATTATGTTTCTGATAGCTGCATTCACATGCATAACAACAACAAAATAAAACAACAACAAAAACAAAACCTGGATAACAATTCACGTTTGAAAAAGGAGAGAGAGTGCTATTGTGCAATCTGTTGAAAAGTATGTGGTGGAGAGAAATGGTGGGAAAGTTAGGGTTAGATAGCCCTTGACCCTTTGCACAAATGGTTACAAGATAATGCAAGAAGTTTTCCTCCCTCAATGTGCATTGCATGCAAAGGCCAAGAACCACTGCATCAACTGCGCTCAAGGCAGTGTAAGGGCAGTTCCTTGTAAAACAAACTGCGATTTTCTCCCCCAAAGCTCATGCGATAAATAGATTTGTTAGTCTTTAAAAATACCACCAGACTCTGTTTTGCTGAGCTAGACTAACACGGCTATTCCTTTGGAATTTGACAGTTCCTTGTGTGTCCTGGTCTTTACAGGCTGGGACCATGATCCCATCTCCCTGCAGGTGATTTGCAAAGTGGGCATGCTGCTATCAAGAGAGGTACATTTGACACCTCTCCTCCTGGCATCAAGGAGCATGGAGGGTGTTCATATGCCCTTGAATCCCTCCTAGGACAGTACCTCCTTGCCCCCTACTCAGGGCTGAGCCTAATAGATATTGTAACTTCTTAGAAACCTCAATAATCCTTGCAGGGTCACAAGACCTGCTAAAGAGCCACCACCACCTCCTGTGATTTTAAGGCACTTTTCTTCCAGAATGGTCCCCAGGTTTTTAATGACATTAGCAATCTCTAAAATGTAAGATGCTCTGGGGGTCAAGATATGAAAGGAACCACTGCCGGAACATCTAACTTCACACAGCGATGCTAACTGATCATTTAAGATAGGAAGAGTAGAGGAATGTTGTATCCCATTGATGCTGCAGGGAGAATTTAAGTAGGGAGAAAGTAAGGATCTATGTTAGAATTAATCCAGCAGATTTGGTCAAAAACTAAGAAAAACATCATGGAGTTTGCAAAGCAGTATATGGACTGCTGTTTCCATCTCCTCTAGCTAATGACTGAATCCCTGGAAAAGCTCCCACTGACATTAGTTGACTTTGGATCAGCATCAAGAAGATAAAGTGTGTGTGGAATCATCTCATTCATTGTCCACAGTCACACTATAGATACCTTATTGTTCAGACAGCGGGGTCACTGCACAGAAAATAGGAACTATTTCAAAAGCAAATGAACTTTCTTGAGGAGTTTGGTAAATGAGGTTGTTTAATTAGAGTTGTGCATGCTTTAAGTAGTTTTGCTATGGAAACCTAAAGTCATCAAGATTCCTTGCTATGCAACAAGAGGAAAGCTGAAGCTAGGTTGCTTTATCCTTCTGAAAATTCAACCAACCTAGAAGCAAGAAATAAACATGCTCAGTTGTATAGAGAAGACCAATACGGTGCATCCAGGATTTAAATGAGTGCCCCTAAACTAAATGCTGATGGCTCATTTTATTCCCCCAAACACAGAGTGTGCTTCAGTGAGGTTCTGCTCTGAAAACTGTCTATGTAAATGACATCTTGTTGTTTCCACCTGGAAGTCCCATTCTGCTTTGTTATATTGGTCAAAAGCCATTAACTTTAAAGGGCTCGCAATGGTATCCCAGTAAGCAGAATTTGGCCAATAACTTTTCATACCAAATTTGCTCAACTTACATGTTAAGACACCAAGTGGTTTTTAATGGCCAATGCCTCAATTCCTCCTGCTATCCAGACATAGACAGGGCTGTCCTTGGGGGGAGAGGGGCGATCGCCCCGGGCCCCATAGTTATGTGAGCCCCCCGCTGTCCCACTCCCAGCTGAGGGCAGTGCAAGGCCCCCACACGGCCACACTTTGCCCTGCCCAGCTGCATTTGGCTAAAGGCAATAGGGTGGGAAGCTTTGCCCGGCCTCTGGCCAGGGCCGGCCCTCCCTACCCCTGGGGTGGAGCAGGCAGGCCCAGGGGTGGGGCAGTTCACAGGGCCCAGCCTCTCTGGGCTGGGCTGGCCTTCCTCACATGGTTGGCCCCGGCCAGCGGAGGGGCCTCAGGACCCATTCCCTGGCCGAGGCACCCAGCTGAGAACTTTAATCACAAGTCTGTTGCTCCAGCACTTTCCATGTTGGATGGGGCCAACATCAAACATTCAAAAATGAACAGTCAAGTCTCTCAAAATCATGAGATTCATCAAGTAATAAATTCTCTTTTTGTTTGATGGGGGTGGGGGTGGAGTGGGGCCCCCTGAGACCTGTTGGCCCTGGGCCCCGCTCCCCCCTAGTGACAGCCCTGGACATAGAGCTGTTTTTCTTTTCAAGGATGGGTGGAGGGCATGTGTGTTGTGGAAGAGGTCGGGCGGGATTTAAAAAGGATGTTAAGGTTTCTAGGCTAAGCATTCAAAATTTAGGAAATGCCATGTTAAAAGCATATACATGTTGGGTTTTTTTTCAAATGGGCAAAACTATGTATTTTTCCTAATCTCATTCTTGGAAATGACTGAACTGTTTCAGCTGAAAATTTATTAAAAATTCAGTCTGAGGCAGACACCTGGCATGTGATGTTTTTGGCCCAAATGGTAACTGTTTGTCAAAGTTATGAATAACTAAAAATGGACTTATCATGGTAAGTTTGATTACCTAAACTATGGATATCAATGTCAACTCCATCGATAATGTTCTGAATTTAGGCCACCTTAATTCTAGCATTTCTGAATTTTAGTGCTTAACTTTGCAATTTTAAGTTATTTGCATGAGAGAGAGAGAGGTGCAATGTTATCAATCATCACTGACGACACAGCCTCTATAATCGGAATGTAGCTGGTTTTGTTTTATCGTGGCAGAAGCATCGAATACAATTCTATTTACTCATGTCTTCTGTAGCTTTATTAATTTTGCAATAAACACTGGGTTTTGGCAGAAAATTAGGAAGCTGTGACTTAGAACGTACACAAGAGGAATAACAAGGTGCTATATTTAGTGCTTTTTGTTTTTTCACCATAAGCATGTTTTCACTTCTCTAATGAGTTGGGACAATAAAACAGATATTTATCAATTTTTGCAAATTCAGAACTTGAGGTTTTTTCCCAATGGTTTTCTGCAGTAGTCCAGTGATTTTTTTTTTTCCTTCTGATGTTTCTATCATTTTTTCACTGCAAAGATGACCATGGATTTTTCAGCCCTGCTTGCTCAGGGAAAATTGTTTTTTGAAGGGTCAGTAAAACTTACGCTGGGTTCGGTTTTTTGGTTTTTTTAAAAAAATCTCTTCCATTAATCATGGTAAAAAACCATTGTGTTGCTTTGGTGCCCAGGCAGGTAAAGATCTGTAACAATGTTGCAAGAGTGCTTTGGCAGTCTTGTCTATTTAACGTGAGCGACCACGAAAGACTGAGACAGGGTAAACATTAATAACATCACCTTTGTCATGATTCACCTAACTTAGCCTCCTGATCCAACAAAACACTCTAGCACATGAGTTGTCCCATGGACTTCTGGGGTACTAAAAAAAACCCAACAATTTCCCCAGCAATAAGTCCTGTCATTAGATTTTTCTTTGAAATCTAAATTCCAGAGCCTCTGAAAAACAGGATATCAAACAGCCTTCACTGCTACTGACCTTGAGTCATTTCCCAACTGAGTGTGTTTAAAACTGGTGACCCAGAAGTGAAAGCCTCTGTCTCTCAAAACCCTGCTTCAGCCTGACACATGGGAATCTATATTCATGAATACTTGGGAATAAAGAAATGTCTTGAGCCAGTTGTTTCAAGGAAATAATAGACTAGAAAAAATTCTGATCATTTGCTGAAGGTATCTAAGATTTCATATTTGGTTGTCCCGCGAGACAAAGTATTTGTCCTAGTTCTTGGAGTTCGGTCTCATTCTCACTAATGAATTTGAGTGAAACATTGCCCATAGGATTATCTAAAGACATTTCTCTTTATTTTATACTGATCTATTTTGAGTTGTTTTGCCTGGGTTTCACATTTCCAGTCTCACCAAAAAAAAAAAAAAAAAAATTGGATCTGTCTGGTTCTCACATGTTCTTGTATGTTTTTTTCCCTCTTAGTTCAGTAAAATGCCATTGCTGTTAGCATTGTGAGGACTCTAGGGCTGCTCATGCAGAAAAGCATTGAATCCAGGCATCTGGTGGAGCTGCTTGCTGTTGAATGTTCACTGTAGTTCCACCCATGAATGCTTTGTTCTTGGAACCCCTTCAAACCAAGAGGAATAGCCTGATAGAGCTGGAGAAGAACTATTCTTGGCCTCTTTGCTCATCTCAGAGGGTGCATTGCCACTTGCGTACATGGGCTTATTTTGATTCAGCTCACTGGAGAAAGCTAACATTCTGCCACTGCCGTGCTATAGAACAATCACAACCATATTTCCACCAAATCCAATAGAGCCTCAACAGTGTGTAGCCACATGTATACAAACCTTGTTAAACATGCACTGTCATGTGATATTGTAGAGGTAACTGCTGACCTAGAGTGCCACTCTCCTTTTTTTTTCACCACACTCAATCCTTGTGTAAGGTGACTGTAGGGCTAAAGCAGAAGACTTTGTGATGGACAGGTAGCACATGGCTTTCACAGCCTTCCCCCATGAACAACCCGACCATGAACTGATGCTGGGCTTCATGCCCAAAGCACCAGCCGGAGCCAGTCTCCTGTGGGAACCAGCTGGGGCCTGATAATAAGGTGTATTGCTGCTTTGCAAGGCTTGGACTTCTTATCTGTTTTTTTATGTTAACTTGGCCTTGAGCCTGAGCATATGAAGAGAAAGCGGGTTTGATCATCACCCCGCCTTCTCCTGAAATGCCATATGTCAGCATAGCCTCTGAGAACCAGCAGACTTCACCTCATGGATCATGGACCAGGCTGCTTTGGTAACCTAGGACCAAGATGCCTTGGGACCCTCCTCAGGGTCGTCCGCAGCCATCGGGGATCCCCAGCTGCTGAAAGGACATAAGCTCTCACCACTTCTTACTTTGCTTTGCTTGCTTGCGATTATTCACTCTGGCATTCAATAAAAATCATCCATCTTTTCAATGGTCTTTGACTGTGTCTGGTAAATCCACATGAACCGTCCCTGTGGCGTTCAGTTTGGGGGAACACTGACCTAGCAGACTGAGGGTTTGCATAGTGTCAAAGCAATTTAAAAAAAATCCTAGGCCACTCGGGGTAGAGGGTGGTCCATGGCATTGAAATTATGGCACTGGGGGTTGCTGTAGGCTGCTGAATCAGACATCCTTATGTTTAATGGTAGCTTGAGGGATCTAGATCTCATTTCTCTGTAGCTTCACTTCTAAATACTCAAACATTTACCCCTTCCAATTTGTCATTCCTACAGGCGAGTTTTTTTGGGCATCAGGTCTGGCATGGGTTTCTTATGGTGAACCTCGCAGCAATCTATTTTCTATACTTGCAAAGCCTCAAATGAGATATTTCAAGAGATAGGTAAGAGACTTCAGTTATAAGGATGATGAATACTATGATGAATTTGATTGTCTTTCTCTCATTAAGAATGCTCCTGCCCTGACCTACCTCAGCCATTGTGCCATGTTCTCCAATATGTTCTGAAGGAAAGATGCTGATGTACAAAAATAGAGAAAGAGTACACTATTTCTGCCAGTGTATGACACCATTTATGCTCACTCAACCGTTCCTGTTCTGGATAGAGCATGACACTGGAGGGATGCAAAACCTGCTTCCTGGGAACCCAGGACGTCAAGGGATTACCTTCAATTTCAGCTGCCTCTTCCCTCATGAGAGCTTACCGTCCCAGCGATAATGATAATCTTAGAGGTTGCTAGCATCATCCAGGAAGGGAGCACAGTGATTTACTATTTCTTAGAAGCATTTTAAAATGATTTAAAACTTTTAAATGTTTTCTAACTCGCTCAAGTTCTGTAAACCTTTAGACTGAGTAACTACAGGATGCTGTTGCTTCCCTTAGTTCTCACTCACTTGGTTTACTTTATTCGGGGCAGATCATCACCGACAATGGCAAATTTGCTGCCATCACACTGATCGGGAAATCGAATAACTCCAGCCCCTCAACTGGAATAGTGCTGAGTTGATGGGAGGCCATTTCCCATCAACTTAGCACTCTGAAGACACTGCCGTAAGTAGGCATTATGGCAGTTGAAGGGAGCTACACAAGTTATTTTAAGTCCCTTGCATATCGCCCTGCTGCTGAAATCCCCCCTGCAATGTAAATAAGCCCTGAGACCAAAATACGACCTGTGGGCCAGATCTGGGCCACCTGACATTTCTGGCTGGCCCTCCATGACTTCCAGCTAGAATCTTCGCTGCTGCTCTAGCCCCAGGACCCCCTGCTTTTCGCTACCCCACCCCATCCCAGCTCTGGGGTTGGCTCTCTGCTGCCCCCTGGTCCCAGGCCCCTCTGCCAGCCAGCTCTCTGTTGCTGTACGGGCTGGCTCGCTGCTGCCACCCTCCTCCCTGGCTGGCCCCCTGGTAAGCTCTCTGCCACCCTGCTGACCCACCTGTCAAAATTATTGCTCACCTCTGCTTTAGACTGTAAAATTCTACCAGGTCGCAAACACATCATTTGTGAAGGGCCTAGTACAACAGGACCTCAACCAGGATTTAGAAGATCGCCGGCTCCCAGAATATAAATAATGGTATGAGAATACTAACAGACATTCCTAGTTCTTCTGAATCAGATGCTCACTTCACCGCTGAGCAAGTTCTACTGTGACTGATTTTGGAGGCCGATACATTTGGCCAAAGAAATAAAAATGCTGGTTGGCAAGCTGGAGAGATGTAGCTCAGTGAGCTTTTTGACTAAAGACAGGTGCATGCTCGGAGCACCCTGTTGCTGTAGCCTGGATGCCCGTGTACTATGCTGGGGCTGTGGGGACTGGAATAAACTAGAATTGTGGATGCATTATGCATTTTGCCAGCATGGTTGTGGCAGGCAAGGAATCATAGTCTTCACAGCCTTGACTGACTTAGCTGTGCTGGGAGAAAGTGTAGTCTAGATCTGGCCTTACTGATATGCAGAATACCATTGTTTCAGAAACACGCATCAGCATGGAAAGGCAGTGGTAGCCAGCTGACATTTCAGAGCGGTGATGAGAGTTAGAGTCCATCATTGAATGGCATATAGGTGTGGGAGAGTGAGCTTTCGGTGTTAGTACCCATCCCAAGCATCCACGCACCACAATAGCCTGCGGTGGCTTTTTCTGAAGGGTCCATAGCTAGCCATCAGTTCAGATGGCATTTGGAAGACTGTGCATGTTCCTGCGCCTGGCTAGGGTTACCAGGTGTCCTGTTTTTGACCTAGGGCAGAAGGAGAACCTAGCAGTCTGGTCCGCACTCTAGAAGCTGAGTTACCCTCTCTAAGAGAGGGGTGGAGCTGCTCTACTTAACTGCTTATGTCTGATGGAGAGAACTGGCCAGCTCATGGATCTGGATCTGAAACGTAGTTACTGGTATGCCTGCCTGGGGGAGGAGGGAAGACCTGTCCCATTGTGCCTGATTTCCCAACCTTCGTCCCTCGCTCTGCGGAAAGATTGACCCCTCCTTCTCCACCCCGTTGTGCCCCAGTTGCCACATCCTGACCCCTTGCTCCAGAGACCAACCCTGCCATGCCTACTCCCTTGCTCCAAGAACTGACCTTCCTCGCCTCCTTGCTGGGCTGTGGCCCAGTTGGCCAGGAAGGCAGGAGCCTCATCAGCCGTTCCCATCCCATCGCTGTGGGAAATTGGTGAGTCCCAGGGCAAGACATGTGAGCCATAGGAGGGGCAGGGCCTCAGGAGAAAAGGTGGAGTAGGTTTTCAGCAATTAGAAAGCTGGCAACGCTACCAGCTGCCTTCTCAAGCTACGGGTTAGAGAGGTGCTACTATATGGCTTTAAGATTTATTTAGTAACTTGGTTGGCTGTGTTATGTGTAAATGTTCCCTCTGCCACTGCAGTTTTGTTAATTGATTAAACTTGCTTTATCACTTTTCCTTGCCTTGTTTTGAGCTGTTTAATGCTTTCAGTAAGTCCAATTAAGTGGAGAAGGAAGAAGTTTTACTACAATGGGTCTTAATGTGCTTCTTGAACATATGAGGAGAGGTCAACGAGGAAAGCCTTACTCACATACTAATACTCTGATCATTAACACGAGTGCATCAAGAGTGCATTCTTTTAATTTACCCCGTTATAATAATCCATTAGATTTCCTTGTAGTGCAGGGGTCAGCAACCCCCAGCACACGTGCCAGAACTGGCATGTGGGCCGAGCCTGAGTGGCATGTGGCACCGTTCAGGCTCCCCCGCTGGCCCCGCAAACTGCATGGCCAGGAGCTGTGGTGCACCGCTGAGGGTCCCTGCTAGCCCCGCCCCCTGCTGTACGGAAGGAGGGGAGGAGAGGGGAAGGGAGCGGGTCACGTTGCATCGCCTTGGCCAGCCCAGAGTCGTGCTGCTTCTGGTAGGGCAGAGCTGGCCCCGGCCATGGCAGGCAAGAGGGTGGGTCAGCCCGGCCAGAGCCGCCACTGCCAGCGGGTGGCCTCCGGTTCCTGGCCCTGGCTCCCACCGGCAGCAGCGGCTCCGGTCGGCCCGACCCACCCTCTTGCCAGCCATGGCCGGGGTGGCGCGGCTCTGGGTGGGATGGGGCGATGTGACCCGCTCTGCTCCTCTCCCCTCTTGCCGTCCAGCAGGGGGTGGGGACAACAGGGACCATCAGCCCCGCGCCACCCCTGCAGACAGGAGCTGGCCTCGGGGACAGGAGCCGGAGGCCGCCCACCAGCTGAAGCCTGGTCCTGCCCCCTTTTGGCACTGCCCCTGGCACCTACTGAGGGTGCAGTGGGTGGGGCTGGCACAGGGGGGCGGCAAAGGTTGCCGACCCCTGTTGTAGTGGCTTGCTTTTGGGTCTACAGATGATGTTACTGCCTTATTATATGTATAATGGACACTTGTTTTGCTCACTGCGGCTTCTGTACCCACAGGCAGATGTTTGTCTAAGGGATCATATACATACCAATACAATATGCACCACACAATGGTCCACAGGTGACAAAGTTAGATAAAGGAACCAAGTTTTGACCAGATATTTGAATGCGGAACTGAAGGATGCTTCATATAAGGGAAAGTCAAAAGCTCTTCAAAGTAGGCAAGCAGTATGAGAAGTGGCTCAGGCTGAGAGAGAAAGAGGATGTCTGGGCCTGAATGGTTACTGATGGGATTATGTAAGGACAAGTCCCTGCACCATTAGGGCTGGTTCCCCATTTGTAAAATGGAGTCAACATCTCCCTATCCTACAAGCTGCTGTGATGGTTTGTTAGTTTGTACGATGTGTCTGTAATGTTTAGTAATAGTGTACATATTGATGCGACAGCCTTAATGACTGGAACTGCTAAGTACTTGCAACTTGTATGGGCTTTAGATGGAACCGGAGGGGCTCTGTTTAGTAATCGGTTTTCCTGCATGGTCAAAACCTTATTTAAATGGCCTGTCCATGGCTGTGCTTTGATAAAAGCCTTAGGAAAAGAGCTGACAGGTCTGTTGGCATTCCTGGGTGAAGAGGAAGTTTGAATGATGGTCCTGACACCTGAAAACACCCTGGTAGGCTAAATGGTTGTTGCCGATGCCAACCACCACAAATCAAAAGGTAAAATTGCAAAGCTTGGTGGGTCAGTGTCTAAGCTCATTATCTATAATATTAGTTGAATTAAACACCATGGCTATGTCTACACTGGCAAGTTAGTTCGAATTAAGGAGGCTTAATTCGAACTAACTAAAGCCATGGCTACACTAGGCTTTCATTAGTTCAAATTAAGGGCTTCCTTAGTTTAAACTAAATAAATTTGAATAGGGTATTCGAATTAACCAATGTGGCCATGTTAATTCAAACTAATTTCTTAGTTCGAATTAACTAGCCATTGAAATGAATGGGGATCGCTAATTCAAACTACCGTAAGCAAGTGCTTGCTTAGTTCGAACTAATGTTCCAGTGTGGCCATGCTAGTTCGAATTAAGCTAATTCGAACTAACTAAAATTAGTTCGATCTAATTAATTCAAACTAATTTTAGCAAGTGTAGACATAGCCCATGTGTATGAGCATACCCATTTTGGCCACTAGCTCTTGATTAAGGCATTTCCCTAAATTCAGTGGGCCATATAGTATCGTGTGTTTAAACAGAAGTCCCTATTGAAATAAGTTCCAGATTCAGTGGCATGATGTGTTCCAAGACGTGGGAATCTATCTTTAACTTTCGGCATGCTGATGGCGTGGTCCAGAGTCCATTGAAGTCAGTGACTGGAGAAGTTGATAACACAACACTGTTCTTTTCCCATATGGGTGACTTTTGTTCTTCTTTCAGGCTTTTAAAGATCAATGCAAACCTTCATTTTCTATAAATAATTTAATAAATACTTTGTTTTACAATGATACATCAAGTGACAAATTCATAGCAAACAAGAGTCACAAAGAATTTAGGGTCAGTATACTTTAATAAGGTATCAGTGTCAAAATACATTTCCTTATCAAGTTAAAAAGTTCCCATACAGTTATTATATTGCCAATAAGAATTCAGAAATATAGATAATTAAAATAATGATGCTAGGTTTGGTTAATATTAAGCATGGAATATCTGAGTCTCTAGGAAACGGTTAGGGTATAACATCTTTAATGTTGAAACTACACAAACAGAAATAAGAGTGATAGTTAAGTGTCATTAACCCTTCAAGCACTTAAGTCATTACCACTGCAGATTTATCAAAGCTGCTTTGCTAAGTATCATCAGATGCTTACATTTAGTTAGCCTGCGTGCGCGTGTGTTTTTTCCCCCTTAGCAATAGGTTCCTTTTTAAAAGTAACTTATTTTTGGTGTAAAGTTCTTGGAAAGGCTCATTAAAGACAACTTTTTTTTTAAAATGTACCAACTACAGAAAAGGTTTTCAATTATTTTTTCAATGTATAAAACAGAATGTTAAGTATCACTTAACCACAATGACCTCTGAAGTGCTCAGTGAATGCAATACTCCCTACCTGCAAATGTTTGTGCATAGTACAAAGGGATTTGATAGAACATAGGCTTCATGGAATTGGATGTCTGAATAGAATGGCTTTGAGTCTGAGGACAACTTTATGGTCTTACTTTCAACTGATATAAACTGTCATTGATATACAGTAAGTAAGCTGTTAGTTTAGGGGCAGGAGGGCTGTTATCCTTACATGCCTGCTGTGGTGCGTTTGGTCCTTGCCCTTTCATGTCTTGGTTCTCCAGTGAACATTTAGGCTTTATACAGCGATTTGTTTTGCTGAGCTAGACTAACATGGTTACCCCTTTGGAACTGGTCAACATTACACTTGTTCTCCAACAAAGGGAAATGGGTTTACAGGAATAAAACTGAAATCCTTGCCCTTTAGATAAATTCATGACAATAAGAGTTGTTTTTATGGTGGCTTTGAAAAGGTCTAATTGTCTTTTAATGACATACTGTAAAGTTATGTGCACTTGAAAGGCTATCAACAATACAAGGAAAGCTAAAACAATTAAACCCCTCCTACCCCAACACTCTTAACATCTTATTTTATCAGGGAGACTCAGTAATAAGTAAACAAAGGGAAATACTATTATTTTTAATGATTTACTAGTGTGGATTATGCTGCTGTCTAGCACATTACATGCAAAAGAAAAAAGCAAATTGAATTGGTAATTAGCAGTGTTAGTACTGGCCTTTGGAAGATCCTTACATTCCTGCAATATTGGCAACACCATCCTACCAGCTCTAGCCAAAAACAGTTAAGTGTGTATGCTTCTGGTTCTATGTCTTAGCTATAACAAAAGTACCAATCTATAATAAACACTAAATCCAGACAGAAGTTTCAAAAATTCAGTTACATTTTGTTAAAAAAAAAAAAAAAAAAAAAAGAAACCCCATCACAAATGAAGACATAGCTGCAGAGGCTCTGTTAGCACAAGTCAGTGTAGCTTTCTTTACACCAGTTTCAGATCTAATCACATGTTGGGGAAAAAAAGTTACACTGCGATTTTCACAGATATCCTCAAACTCTAGCACTTCACCTTTCACATTTCTTTCAGCAAATAGTATTTGATTGAGGAAGAGAAAGTCAGAAGATTGTGGTGTGGGTTTTTTCCAAAGACATTACATTTACAATATGATTAGTGCTGGGAAATAGAGACTACAAACGCAAGAGGGGCACAGAATTTTAATTTAGACGGTCAACACAAACTGTGGCTGGAGATCAGATTTTTTTCTTTGCTTTCATTTATCTATCTTTGCAATATAGGAGCCAAAGTATTAGACACATTTACACCACAGTTTTAGGAGCATGAATGCTGAAGAAAATTTCAAAGAATATAAATTACAAGTGAGGCAGGAGGGGAAATCATATACATTTTCTAAACACTTTTATTGAAATAGAGAAAAATACAGTAGTTGTATATTTTTTAATAAGAATAATAAAGTGAGTAACTTCAAAAAGGCCACTATTTGGTAACATGGGCAAGTTCAATATGTAAGTAAAATCTTGTAAAAGTGTATTGGGTATTAGAAATTGTCTACTTGAAAAAATATATTTAAAAACCGAAGCTGTTTTGAACAGTATAGGCCAAGGAATATTGCAGGGTTACTCAGGTTGCCTGGTCAAGAGCTCTGAGCAAATCACTTCCCTGCAGAAGCGTAGAACTGCCCAAAACAGGGACGTTAACCTCACAGTCATATCTGGTCAATTCAGGCAACAAATAGGGTTCATAAGATTGCCCAAGCAGACGACTTGTCACACCTGAAATAGAATGTTAAAGAAAAACTGTAAAATTGTGATTAATGTCTAGCTAACCACAGAGTAGGAACTGTTAACTTTTTCCCCACTGAGTTTTCTTTAGTATTCTATAGTTTTCTTTGGTATTTTATTATATTCAGGCATATGAAAACAGCATTACATCTTCCAGTTCAAATCTATTATCTGCCAAACATTTAAAACAGAGTAATCTCACACATTGAAATTTTAAAGTGAAACATATTTTGTTTTCCTTGTCATTTAGATTTAGGAAACCTGTAGTAAACTGCTCCATTTTCTGAATGTAATATAAGTACATACACCCATGGGGCTTACTGTTGATGGGTGCTAGTGAATGCTTATGATAGGGGGTGCAATGTATAAGTTCATATTAAGTATAAGAGAGAGACACACACACTACACAAAACAGTCTCAGCTGAATTTAGACGTAGTATGAAAGTTTGTGCATATGCTATGGCCTATGAAGATAGGTATTTGAGATCTATGCACAAACTTTCGTTGGAGTGATGAAATTCTGCATTTTGTATATTATGAAGCGATATGTATTTGGTTTTAAGAGTATTATCCTCAATCTTCCCTTTATAAGCCATCAGTCCTCATATCTGTATTGAAACCAAAGAGCAAAACTCTTTTCTCATTTCTCTGTGATAGCCTCTTACCTGACTTTTTATGAATCGGCGGAACATTAAAGTTCTGATAATGGGAACTGTAGAACTGTGGGGAGAAAGCTGCTTTCTGGTTATCACAAGGGCTTCCACAGGACGGTTGCTGCTGCAGTTGGTTCATTGGATTCGCTGGGTGGCTCAGGCCTCTTTGTGAGTTTCGAATAAACTCATCTAAAATTCAAAATGACAACCGGTTTTTAAAAATGACTTCCTGTGTCAATGTGCCAACATATCGGCCGGGAGCACACGTGCCGGGATTGACCAGCCCAATGTCCTGGACTATAGCAATGAAAGTACAACTGGAAAACTTTCACCGTACTGCCTCAAGGTCATTGCAGCCCACCTTCACTGTGTAGTCAGTCACAGACTCCTTGGAGCCAAGGTCACATCCCTGTGCTGAATGAGCGTGGCCATTTTGTAAGTGAGCAAATTTTATTAATTCAATCTTTTTCCCTTAAAGGAGTAATGTGCCCACTGGATTATTTATAGACGTAGTGCAGATGAGATGATTTGTTTCTTCCTAATAAGAATTCATTCAGAAACTTCATTCAGTAGGTTTAGCTCACCACCTTATTTTGATCACACAGCCTTAGCCCTGAAGGGTTCCTTCTTCAGAACCACGGACTGGCTAAAGATACTGCTGACCGAGTTCTGAATGAACGAGAACACAGTAGACCATTCCACTGTGACTGTCCTAGAGGGGGAGGAGAAGAATTGGAATACTTGATCCCCCTTTTACTACTTCACACTTAAGTTGATTCTTTAAACCAAGGACTCACACTTGTTGGTAAATTCAAGCTATGACAAGTTCTATGAAAAATGACTACAACATATAATAAGCTAGTTTCAATTCCCCTATAATTACCTCCATGTAATAACTGGAAGCAATATTATAGAAGTATCTCTCTGTGGGTTCTTTGGCCCAGATCCTCCCCCCATCAGATTCTGAATGGCAGCACTTAGAACCTAATGCTCTGTTGCCCTGCAGCTTGTGTAGTCATTTAGATCAGAGCAAAGTGAGTTTTTAAAACATGGTCAAATCAGAATGATAGGACTCTGATCATCATCTGGTGCCCTGATGTAAATAACTATGCTAGGTGCAAGGCAGTGGGGTGCATCAGGCCTATGGCTTTAGGCTGCCTTCATTTACAGGACAATCCAACTCCTAGCACTGATGACTGAATGTACATAAACTGTGGGTTTATGGCAGTAGCTCTGCGTTTGGTATGAAAATGGTAGGAATTACAGTAATCCCCGCAGCTAGTCTTGTTTCTAGTTAAATGGTCCCAGAATTATAGAAATGAACATGACAAAATCAATTGGTGTCTTACCAGTAAGGACACTTGTGCTGAGGGACTTCTTTTCAGAAACCAATGAACCATTTTCACCTTTGAGAATTTTCATCCTTTTCCACATTAAATGAGATGGGTTAATGGCTGATGAATCTCCCTGTGGTTGATGGATAAAGGAACCAGAAACAGACCTCAGTAATCAAAATGAGCAACCTTTTGGAATGGTCATAATCTGAAGTGTTTGCTTAAAAGAGATTACCCCACTCAGCTGTTGAAATGCTTGCTCTTCATATTCCATCTGTCGCTTTAGTTTCAAAGTGTTGGCAAGAGCAATTCTTGCAGGGTTTATATCTATGCTCCGTTGCTCAAAACTGTCCAGTGACCTGTCAAGAAAAGACCTCTCCTTTAATGAGCAAGTAGATAAAAACAAGATTATTTTTGTCTGAGTTATCTCTCAAGGTACTATATTATAGTTCATTTAGCATATGACAGTGGGACAGGCTGGCGTGCAAATATAGAATTTTTTCTGAGCTTTTAACACAGTTCTCACTACACTTACTTACACGTACTACTTAATGCTTGGAAACTTTCAATATCAAGTGACAACCAAAGCCTGGGTGTTCAGTATCTCACAATCAATAAGAAAAACACGGGTAAACCAAAAATTGTATGACAGAGTAGGTCAAATTATTAACAAGGATTAACCTGCCCTCCATTCTTGCAGGCCCAATTGTGGGCCACATATTAGTGTTTGTGGACAAATATCTAGCTCTATGGCCGCATAGGCAAAAAAAGACTATTAACGGCCTACAATTAATTCATTCTGCAAATAACTGCACATCTAAAGCTGCATGTGCATGCAACCCATAGAGTCAATTTTTTTAGAAAGTGAAACCCACCATTTTATATATGTTTAAAAGTAAAATTATTAACACTAAGGTACTTTGAGCACAGGTCTTCCTAAAGAGCTTTATGAAGAGTAGCTGCTATTTTTATCTCCATGTTATAGAGGGGGAATCTGAGACACAAAGGCTATGTCTACACTGGCAAGTTAGTTCGAATTAAGGAAGCTTAATTCAAACTAACTTAAGCCATGGCTACACTAGGCTTTCACTAGTTCGAATTAAGGGCTTCCTTAATTCGAACTAACTAATAAATTCGAATATGCTATTCGAACTAAGGGTTAATTCAAACTAGTTAGTTCGAATTAACCAATATGGCCACGTTAGTTCGAACTAATTGTTTAGTTCGAACTAACTGGCCCAATGAACTCAATGCAATTCGCTAATTCGAACTAAGTGCCATGAATGGCACTTGCTTAGTTCGAACAAAATTTTGCTAGTTAATTAAGTTAATTCGAACTATCTAAAATTAGTTTGAATTAGTTAGTTCGAATTAACTAATTCGAACTAACTTTAGTAAGTGTAGACATAGCCAAAGAAGTTAAGTGAAGTGACATGTTTGAACTGGACCATCATTTTCTATCCCAGTTTTTACCTTATGCTCGTCGGTAGTAATAAATGTAAATGAGCTGTATTGAAAATCTGAAACTTAAGGATGATTTCTGTTTTACAACATGTTTAAGATTAATAGTGAAGCTATTTACCTAGGGTAAATAATGAAGCTATTTACTTGTGTATATGGCCCCCATCACTGCACCTGAGCACATCAATCTTTAATGTATTTGTCCCCCACCCTCACACATCTGTGGGATAGAGAAGTGCTATTATCTCCATTTTACAGATGAAGAACTGAGGCTCAGAGACTTGCTTGATGTCACGCAGGAAGTCTGTAGCAAAAGTAAGGAACTGAGCCCAGCTCTCTGGCAATCCTGTAACCTTTGAGCCGTCCTTTACCCTGTCTGCCCAGATCAGCTGCTTACACTGTGTACAATAAAACAGCTTTGCAAAACTGTTGTGTGGGTTTTGTGATGTAGGTTTTCACAAATCCACACATCAATACTCTGATGACAATGGTGAAAAGAGAGCCCTATCCTGCTCCCATTCAAGTCAATGGAAAGACATCATTGTTGATTCCCAGGATAGCAGAACTGGGCCTCTAAAATTTCATTCACATTTTACAGTGGACAAATAGACCTTTTCAAGATTAGCAGCAGAGTCACACCTAACAACTTTTGTGTTAGGACAGATTTACCTTTTCTTATATAAGGACATGTTGGGAGAGTGCACTGGTGGCCCAGATGATGAACTTGCTAAGGACCCACAGTATTTATCCATTAATCTCCACTTAGTAGGAACATATTGTAATGGCGGATCAGGTGGCCACTGGGTGCTTGGTCTTCCAACCATTGAAGCCAGTGGGGTGTTGGCTCGCACCTGGTAGGGTGGCAGTGATGATTTGTTCACATTGTTGAAGAACACAGATGACAGTGACCCATGACAAGGGTTTGTGTTTTTATTTGACATCTGTTGGCAGTATTTCTCCAAGAGGAAATGATTCTGAGAGGCAGGATCAAGGGGCTGGAAAATGTTACTCATGCTACTTAAATTCTGCTGGGTATTTTGTGCATTTTCTGGGAGAGGGCGTTCTTCTTGGCAGATGGGGCTCAGCTGGAAATCTTCTCCATCCATGGGAATGTAGGGAGCGAGGGTCTCAAGATCTAGCTCATTGAAATCGGTCTGTACAAAAGAAGAAGAAAAAAAAAACCTCAGTGTACTGAGATGCTAATCACATGGCAGTTAGTGGACCTGGAAGATGACATTTCAGTGAATGTAAAACTGAAGAATCATTATACATGCTGTATTGCTGGGGTCACCTGAATTTACTTAAATGAAATGCCCATCATGGTCAATGCCTATTTAAAGATGCATGTCATTTCCATACTGAAATGTCTGTTTTCATGAATTATATACTGGTTTCTGATATCATTGTGGATAAGGTTGCAGGGCAGATGAGAAATGGGCAGCAGGACTGAAAGTCAAGTGACACACACCAGCCGGGCTCCCACATGCATAGCACTTGTTAAAGGTCAGTGCCCAAATGCAGTTTGGGACATTAATGTGGGTTGCACTGGAGCAGCTGATGCACTGGGCTTTGAATAACTTGTCTGCCAAGGTTCCAGGGAGGCTCATAATTCACATACTGCTTCTGACCAATGAAAAATATATTATTCGAAACCGAATTGCATAGAAAATGTGTATCAAACCCACAAAAGGCCTACTAAGTCATAGACATTAACACAGTGATTTCCATATTTTTCAGGAGGGTGCAGAGAGCATCTAAATGCAGCAGCGTCCATGCAGAACCTAGAGGCAGGAAGAGAGCATGCTTCCCACCCTCCCATATCAGCAGCACCCTCTTTTATTTTCATCACAGCAACAGCCCCAGTTCTAGCCCTTGAAGACCCCAAGAAGGATTCAGATGACCGTCAACAGCAGGAGAAGGAGCTGCAAGCAGGGCAGAAGAGGTCTCAAACTCCTGAAGTCATCTGAGCAAACTGATGTTGAATTTTGAATGTATTCTGGTAATAATTCTTTCTATTGTACTCCAGCTCTCACACCATATTTAACCTCTTTTCCCTTTGCCTGCCCAGCATTTCACGCTCCTTCCCTACTGTTGCTGTCACTGCTCTGTTATGTCAAAACTTATACCGTAGGCTCCTGAGGGCAGGGACTCTACCTTTTCTTATCTTGAATACTTTAAACAATAACCCTCCCTAGCTATGGCATGTACAGAGGGGGTGTCTGTGCTCACAAAGTTGCTAATAGAAGCATAGGAGAAGTAGTCTGAAAAGAAGTCCCAGTCCTTTATTTGAAAGCAGCTTTTGCTCCATTACCATTTTTAAATAAGTTATGAACCCAGAAAAGGAGAAGGCAGGGAACTGCAGTCTGGAGTGATGTTTTTGATTTTGCCATTTAGACTATGAGACATATGATGTCTGTGGTTCCACCTGTCCCCACCTTGTTACCTGATGGAGGACATGATCTTTGTGTATTTCCAGCATGTTTCCCATTGCCGATAAGGCTAGCTGGAATTCCTTGTCACTATTGCTGATGTATTTAGTCTGAATCAGTATTTGGTGTTTTGAAAAGCTATTTCTCACTGTTTAGTTGAATGGTATGGCTCTATGCCAACTGAAATAGGAATGAAAAGGTTTCCTCATAGTTAAATCTAAAATTCACTTGCATACTCCCACAACTGCTGTATGTGTGCTGTTTGTAGCAAGTGGAAGGCATCTGTATGTGCATACACATTTTTGTGTGTGCGCGCTTTTGAAAAATCTTATCTAGAATAGGCCAGGTTTACCTATTTGTCTGGATCATTTTAGGAAAGAGCAAACTGGCCTCACAGCAGGAATTTCTCCTTCTAGCAGTAGCAGCTCCAAGTAGAGATGTCTGGAGCATTGCCTCTGTGCCCAGACCAATTTTCAAATGTTAAGATAGTTTTTAAGCTGGAGATGAAAAGGACAAAATCTTATTTAGGCCCCTGCATCATGTATCCTCCTCTAGGAGGAGCAACATTAAATTCCAGATGGTTTCTTGCTGGCACAGGATCTGAAGGAGATGAACTCAATCAGCAAATTTTGCAGCTTGCCCCCTTTCCATTCATCTCCATACTCTTTCTGGGCTACACTGATTGTCTCTGGAACTTTCTGAGGAATGGGAACTGTGAGCAGCACTGAGTATCAAGTGCCCTGTTAGAATAGAATCATCATCCATAGCAGTGATTACAGGGACATGGCTTCATAGTTCGTGGGAGCAAAAATACTATTGCCCTCTCACCTGGGAGTTGCACTGGTTCTTCGACTCTGTGTCCATGGCAAAGAGCTTCTCAATGACCTCAATCTTAAGATCTTCGTCTAAGGAACTGTAATAGTCTCCTGGGCTGCTTGGCTGCACAGGAATAAAAGGGGAGCCTGTAAGAAGCCGCTAGATGACCCCACTATTGGATTCTGTAAAAAGCACCATGCACGGTACGGTACAATAATGAACATCGGCTATGCAAAACAAACATGAGTCTGGATCTACAGCATTCCCACAAACCAGATGTTACACTGAACTCTCGAATGCACAAAATAAACTTGAGTTTGGATCTACAGCGTTCCCACAACTCAAATCTTACACTGAACTCTCATAAATGCACACTGTTCTCCAACACGATACTACTTTTATCACTAACAAATGGCAAATGTATTGCAGGCAACCGTGATAGCAATGGCCTGCCATATGGATACAGCATTAGCACTCCACATCTGTTGCAAAAATAAATGTAAACTGACAGTGTGAGACATCCCTTGTTAAATCTCTCTGCAGGGAAAGGAGTAGACAGGGGCTCAGCTTTCCTCTTCCTGGTTTATGAATTAAATGGGGCCTCCTTCAGGAATAGCCTGCTGGCTATGCTAAGCCAGCACGTTCCAACTTCTAGTTTAGTCAGCATAAACTCCCGTACGTTCCAGTCCATGCCTACTGCCCCTCATTCTGTGGTGCACCATCCAGCTTAGCTTAGAGGAGGGGTGAGCAGCCCCCCCCCCCACTTGTGCCAATGCTGGCACCCAAACCCATTTGGGGTGGCAGAGGGTGCCGCTGAAATTGCAGCAGTGGCTCCTTTCAGTTATGTGCCTGGGGACCCGGTAGGCTGCGCAGAGGAGCTGCTCTGGGCGGTTTCTTTCTAGGGTGTGCCTGGGAACCTCTCCCCTGGCCCCACTCCAGCTGTGGTCACCGCTGAACTTTCAGGCAGCAGCCGCTTTTTTTCCCAGCAGAGGGGGCCGCTGGCACGAGCTAAGGGATGGGGAGGAGGGCCTGGCCCACGGATCAGAAAAAAGGTTGCTGACCCCTGGCTTAGAGCAAACCAAGTTTTTCGATTGGAGGGTATATAAATGCATGGATGACAGGCAGCAGCAGCTCACTGAGGCCAGCACAGATGTTCTCTCTTTTTTTGAGGAGGGAGAGAAAATCCCTGGTGCTAGCCAGAAAAACCTGAAGGGCCAAGACTGGTATATGCACCAGTAGTTACGGCTACTGCTTCTACCTAATAAACACATGAGTAAGGTGATGTGCCAGGACTTTTGTTAACAGGATATTGATAATGGCGGCACAATTTTATAGCAGCCTTTTACTGGCTAATCCACCAAGAATTAGTGGTGGGTTGGTGTAGCTGCTATACAGTAGGTGTTTTCATGGGAGAAGACTTACATTGCTTGGAGAAAATAAAGGATTGACATGGGGAGGGTTAGCTCCCATTTATTACCCTCATTACTGTTGTTCAATGTATATAGAGTACAATGTGTGTATAGTTGCTTGGGTCATGTTATGAGAATGGAGATTAGACCATTACAGTTGATGGGAGTTGCATTCAAAACATCTATCTCTATTTCCATTGCAGTTTGTAGATTAGACAGGGTTTATTTTTTAGTTCAAAGGCCTTTCTTACCGTGGAACAGCTGCTGTTGCTACTTGCACTTGGAGTACTGCTGCCCGGTGCAACTTGGGGCATCGTAAATGATGGCACAGTCAGGTTTTCACCTTGGGGAGTACGGGTCTTCACTTCCACCGGCCATTGTTTGTTTAGAGTCAAAACAACAGCTTTGTCATAGATAGCGGCTTCCTCAAACTTCTGTGTCCCTGTGTAGGCATTAACAAGGTTGATACATTCTTCCAGCTTGACAATTCAGCTATTTACTAAAATTGCCATAGCAACACAGCTGTGCACATTCCACATTTTAAAGTTTTAGTATAAATCAAGCAAAAATAATAGGCCAGATTGTCATCCGGCTCACAAAAATGTTACATTGGTGTGAGTCCTTTGACTCTAATGGAGTCACACCTGATCTGTACAAGTGCAAGGGAGAGCAAGATCAGTTCTATTGTGGTTCTTTGCATTTGTCAAAACAATAAGAATTCTGTGGTTAGTTTTATTGTATGCTGCTTGATGCTCCAATACTAACCAAAATCCAGAGAAATAATGGCATCTCCTGGTGTGGGTGCCAACTGAGCAAGCTCCTCCGGTTCTTCCTTCAGTTTTGTGAATAAGAAGTCACTCTTCTCAGTCACTGGGACTCTGCCATCAAAAACGGTATTCATTGTCAGCAGGTGAGGCTTAAACAGCGATTCCGTCTGGTCCATTGAGAACACGATGTCATTCTTCTCAATTTCACTAACAAGGCAATTAGATCTGTTAGATATTTTGCACTCTAAGACAGTCAGTATATAGAGAGTTAACTAACTTATAACTTTAAAGGCAAAGGCGAACATTTTAAAACTGCCACTAATTTTGGGTGCCTAACTTCAGACAACTGTGCTTGATTTCTAGTGCTGCTGAGCTCCCACAGGTTAACTTGAAGCAAAGAGGAATTGCAGTAATTCTGAGGTGGATGATTTACCGCTCTTACTCCAATTGTATAGGTGTGTAATTGATAGATTAATGACCCAGACCAGTTTCACTCCACAATATTGCAGATTTTGGCCTAGCCTACGACAACAATATTTAATTTTGCCAACAGCAGATCATTTTGTGGTCCTGACTTTGTTGAGACAAACTACTTCTTCTTGGTGATATTTATGAGAGATTACGTTTAAAACTTTTTTCCTCTACCTGCTAAAAATTATTGCCTGCTTTGTGTTTTACACTCCATACGCTCCATGTAGGTTTTATATCTGGTCCTGCCAACGGAGTAGAAAGTCTACTGCATGCAAAGAAAAGCTTTCTGCAGGCATGTTTCAATAGATTTTGTATCAGTGTTTTGGCATAGATGTTCCATAAGCACTTTTTGGGTGCTATGTAACTTACCTGAGAACATAGTTGACACTGACAATACACTGAGGTTGTAGGTTGCGTGTATTGTAAATGACAGTTCCTTGAGTCTCCAGCCATACGTATCCACCATGCTTTGCAAGCATTCGGTATTGGCCAGTTATTACTTGCCCTTTTGCACACACTAGGAAATGGGACAAAAATATAAATAATGTAGCAGCATTTATAAGAATTCAGTATAAAAACAGCACTTCACTTAAATCAGTAAAACTGCTTTTGAGTTCTAGTCCTGTAAAACGATGGCACTATAATTAAAGCTGTTTGACGGCAAAAATCTGATTATGTTTAAATGTTAAGGCCAAAATTTTCAAAAGTGGCAACTATTTCCTGGGGTTCAATGTGACAAGAGTTCCTTCAAGTTAAGTGCCCAAAATCAGTGGCTATTGATTGCATGTGTGTATATATATATAGATAGATAGAGAGAGAGAGAGAGAGAGAGATCAATCTAAGACCAAGAATAGATGCCTTAGTCTCCTGCAGCCATATTTAGGCATCTAAAGAAGTGGATTGATTTTCAAAAGTGAGGAACACTCATCAGCTGCTTTTATTTAGATGTTTATTAAGTTAGGAGGCCAACTTTAGATGCTCCCCACTTTTTTTTTTTTTTTTTTTTTAAATCTTAGCCTAAATTATATAGATTTTCCTTCCTTGGTGCCTTGGAATTATGACTCTATGATATCGACTCCGGATATTGTTTTGTTATTGTTGCAAATAAGGGGGCATGGTGTTACTAAACTGCTATTTGTCTGAAAGCAAAAGGGAAAGGAAAAAAACATTTAAAAGCTGTCGAAGTGACATTAAAATGAAGAATTATCACTGATACTGTTTTGTCCAGTAAAGAAAATGGAGAATTGAACTATTCTATTTTTCTGACTGTTTGGGCTATGCAATTGTCATTAATGCTCTATAATATTTCCTTTTATCCTGCCAATCTCCAGCTAAGACTTAGAGGAAGGTCAAACAGGATAACACAATGCTTTCATATAATATCTGGAATTACACAGAAGACAGAACCAAGTTATGTAGAGCAACACATTACACAAAAAAAGTGAAGTTCAGGTTGAGAGTTTAACATGGATGCTTTGCAGATGAAATCCTAAGCTATCCATAGAACTCAGAGATGAGCAAACTGTTTCAATGTAGAGTTCTTGGCACCTGAGAATTTAAGGTTTTAGGGTACTTTACTTAGTATCAATCTTCCATTTTCCTGAACACAGCTAACATGAACTGTATCACCCAATGGTTTTTCTCCCAAATGACAATACCTTTCTATTCATTTTAATATAATATTGCAATCCTTACTAGCACATAAGCCCTCGCCAATGGGAGTAAAGTTCGCACAATCAAGCTCTTTTGGCAAAATTTCCCTTTTAAGCAGCTTTTTAACTGCAGTAACATAATATTATTACACTTAAACTAATGTATTAAAGCCCAATTGGACTCGGACTTGACCTTATGGTCTGTGTATAGGAAAGATCCTGCATACATGGCCATTGTAGAAACTACTGAAATACAAGTCTTTCCTGAACAGCCACTCTAGAACCATGCCCATTAAATGAATGGAATAAAATAAGGGTGGCATACGCAAAGGTATTTAGGTACCTAATTCCCTTTGATTCCAATGGCAGTTAGGCACCTTTGTCAATCCCAACCTACATGTTGGTGAGTAATTTGTAGTGTCTTCCAGTCTCTGGAGTTTTTTTTTTTCTAGGTATATTCCATCATCCTTCATTTAATTTATTTAGACTTTTTAATTTAGACAAAATACAAGATTATTGTTTTTAATTAGATAGGTTTTTAAATGTGAGGAACAAAATCAAAAGATTTTGACTTTAATATGTTTCAATGACTGTTCTGCTCTGCTTGTGAAGCATAATTACATTGGCTTTTTAATCATCAGCTCTTTAGCAAGAGTCATAATAAAGGTGCCTATTCTATTACAGGAAAGCTTTTAACTGCTTTAATCTTTTTTTTCCTCCCAAAGCACATCATGTTCTGATACAAAGAGCAGCAGAACGCTTTCTTTGGAGTAACACTATATAAATTACTAATGCACCTGTATTTTGTCTTTGTTACCTAACCATAAGCCTTAAGTTCCTGACATCCAAGTTGCTAGAAAGTGAAAATCTTCATGCACTTGTATTTTAAAAACGGTTACCAAATATTATACCTCTGTCTCATACAGCATTAATTAGATCGCCACAGTGAAGAATGAACAAAAAATATCTTTAGTTACTTTTTGTTTCCATCAATTGTTTCCATTTTTTTAATTGCTGACATACATTTGAAATAGATGGAAAATATGATGCAATTGGATTGGGTTGTCAGACTTCTATGTACTTCCCACTGACAGAGGGCCCAAGACAGCTCCCCATGAAAATCAATGGCAGAATTCCCAATGTCTTTAATAGGAACAAGACCAGGCCCTAAATAGAAATAGTTATAGAATATTAATTGTTTGGTTGGACATATAACTCAGCAGTGAATCTTTTGTGCAAAGACAAAGATTATAATTTCTTCCTCATATACCTTGTAAAGGACTGGGTATGTTAAACCCTGCCAAATTAAATTCGAATTTTGCATTTGATGGCAACCTACTAAGTCTCATACTGTATATGAAGATACATTTGTAGCCAAGAAAACAAACAGTACTATGATTTATTGCAGCACAGGATCATTACCTCATGTCAAAACAACATTACAGTATTGTAAAACTGCAACAAGTGTGCCAGCAGTGTTGTTCATTGGGCTAATAAATAAGGGGAGCAGTTTCTGTTTCCACCATAAAGGCTTATTTTAGGTCTGTTCATTCAACCTTCAAACCCCCTCCTCCCCCTTCCACTCTTTATTATAATGGTGGATTTTTACCATTATGTAATGAAAAATAAATCCTGATCTAGGACTTGATTTTTTTAAAATGCTACATTATTGTTAGCATTGTTCTATTCAGAATCAGTGGGTATAGTATAGTGTGATGATACCTGTCTTCTATAGAATGCACGGTTAAGTTAAATAAAACTTGGATGTCTCATGTATTTAAGCATGGAATTTTATTTTTGTTTTGCATTTTGAATTATTACATTGTAGCTCTCCTAAGACAAGTATTTTGTGAAGCACAGATCATAACAGCTATGAGATTTCGCCAGAAGAAACTTTATCTTAACTATCATTTTTAGAAATTCAAATATGTGTAATCTCACATCTGGTCTGTTAACATTTACTCATTGTGTGTTAGAAATCACTGAACATAACCCAGTTTCTCAAATGGTCATAAGGGTTCCATGTTCAATGAGGGCTTGATGGTGCCCAGGTGGCTTATCATTCATGACTTGCTATTCATATGCCCCAATCCAAGTTATTCACTCTTTGGGCTTGTAAGAAGTTCCTGGAGGCATTTGCCCCAGCAAGCTGCAATGGCCTAAGTTTTCTGATGATCTAAAGTAACATAACTCTGGCTGAGGTTATTGGAGTTGCACTAAATTTACACCACTATTGAGTTTGAGCCAATGTCTGCAATGGGCAAAATGCATCATCTATGCTACCCTGGGACTAAATACAGTGTCCACGCTTCCCCACACACCTTCCGAGTCTGTAGGGGTACTCTTAGTATTACTAAACAAACAAGGAGACTGGTGGCACTAGTAAAGACTAAAAAAATTATTTAGCGCATGCGCTTTCTTGGGAGAAAATCCCACTTCACTCTTCAAGCATCTGATGAAGTGGGATTTTCTCCCATGAAAGCTCATGTGATAAATTTGTTAGTCTTTAAAAGTACCAGCAGACTCCTTGTTTGTTTTGCTGAACTAAACTAACATGGCTACCCCTTTGGATCTTAGTATTACAGGGCCTGAGCCTACATATTTATTACTGGATGTAGTGCTCACTGCTGTGAACAGCCCTACAGTGCTGCAGTGGGATTCTTTTTGTTAATACAAACTCCTGGGTCTTCCCATTGACTTCAATACGCTTTTGGATTAGGCCTATGTTGAAGGCTTAAGTGACAGATAGGCTTTGTGCTGGTCCCGTGCATGGAATTGATCTAACCGCATTAGTTAGCATTGGTGGCCTGTTTTATTTCCTCTCTGGTGTAATTGCAAAAGTAACTAAGGTTTCTACTGTTGATCTCTTGGATTTAAAAACTGCTTAAAGTAGCATTTGCTAATGATACCACCTAATGAGATATCTCGGTATACATACCTGACTTAAGCAGAGATAATTTCATTAATTGCTCTTCCCTGTAAAAGAACTACTTGGTTTTAGAGAATTTGAAATTGTAACAAACACAAAGCCACATGAATGGATTGACAGCAACAGGCTAATGGACAACAAATATAACCACCTCCTCAGAACATTCTAATCGAAACTAACATCATTCTGCAGCACAGAGGACCCTCTGTACAGCCAAACATTCTTATTAATGAACATCTCACTACTTAACCTATTGGGGGTGGCTAGACTAGAATCCCTGCCGTTAAGGCTAATGCAACCCTCTCCCCTTTCTAGTTATGCAATTGCCTGCCGACACTAATGATTATGTTCTTCAAACACATTAAAATCACACTGAAAGGTTATGGCATCCAGTGGTAGACCACTATCATTTTATTTCCACATCCAACAATGTGACGAAGTCTTTCACAGCAAATGCATTTAGTAGAAATATGCAGGACCTTCATTATATTGCTATGAAAGGTCTATTCTAATGCACAGACAGTTGCCAAAAATTGTATATTAATCTGAACAATTATATATTAGTCACAAGTCTAATCGTTGACAGATTAGTGTTGAGGGTCACCTTGAACAGAAGAGAAGAGAGTTGGAAATTTAAAGTAAGTGCAAAGAGCTAGAGAAGAAATGATGTGGTTAATTTAATTTACCAAGAGTTTGTTTTATATGTCAAACACAGTAATTAAGACACCAAAAAGACAGGTCAGAGTTTTATATACCGATTAAAAATTATAATTGTACATATTTCTGGTCATTAGTAGTATTTTCTTTATGGAATCCATTAACTCTGGTTGAATGTGGCATTCCAAAATACATTCATGTGGTCACATTACACACATAACACTCTTCAAAAAGATTGTCATTTTTCATTTTTATTTGAAGCCATCAGCTGCAGCATGTTAGATAGTCTCAATAAAGTTCCCAAGAGCTGGAATCAGATCCTGTGAATTGCTGTTATAGTGGTATAGAACTTGATTGAAAATAATTGTGATGTAAAAACCAAGCAATTCACCTCACTTACACAAAGCACACAGGAGATGACGCAAGGGAACAGAGAAATTGTCCAACTAGACTGGTATCCTGTTTTCAAAAGAGATGATATACAGGAGGCACCTGACCAATTATATCTTCTTGGTTCCGCTTTTTTCCTGACCCACCAGTTGGTGATAAACTTTCATATCCTGGAGCCTGAGAATTTGGCATCTAATCTAGCTAACATAACTGCATTATTATTTTTATTATAATAGCAACTAGAGGTAACAGTCAGGATTCATGCCCCATTTTAGTAGGAATGGCACAAAACACAGAGTGAAAAGAAAATCCTTGCTCTGAAGATCTTATCATCTAATTTAAGGCACAAAATAACAATAAAAAAAAATAAGGAAGGAGAAGAGGAAGGAAAATGAGATAAATGATACTGAGAAGAACATGCAGATATATTCATTTTTACTAATTTGTTATTATTTTTAAATTATATTTTACTACTAAGCTATGTGTTTCAAAAGTATATTTCATCAGGTGTATTTCATGGGTTAATTTTAGGTCATATAAATTGTTTCTTTTTGTTTGTTTGTTTGGGGCTTGGTTCACTGAAAGTTCCCTTGTTATGGTAATACAGAATAGGATAAAGAAAAGTGGTCAATTGGCTGTCTACATCTTTTATTTTATATATCTTTCACATATCTCCTTTCACTTTTGTTTCCCTAGGCCATAATCTCTGGTATTTTAAAAATTCTCCTATGGAACTCTTCCCTCCTGTTATTGCTTCATCATACTCCATGATCTTTCATGATCATTTCAAAATGATCATATAAGGGGTGAAATGAGGTGATGATAAGCATGCACAGTATTCACTGTGAAGCATTGACTTATACAATGCCATTCTGCTTTCCATATAATGCTCCATCCTGCTGACGACCAATGTCTATCGAGGAGATGCCAACATTCAGCTGACCATGTCACAAATAATATGGAACCATCTAAGTTTCCTCACAATCTTCTCTACTCTGAGTTAACCTAAATATTTCTGGGGTTCTTTTCCCCAAGCTATTTGTTTTGGATGGGAGAAAGAAGTAAAGTGACGGGGAAAGAGAGAAAAGCCCTGAACGAGATAACTTAATAGGTCTTTTCTCTTCCTAATTTATATTACATTGGACAACTGTGTCTAATGCTGATTGCTGCACTTCTTGCCATGCTTGAAATTTACCATTTATTCCTTCCCAATTCTCATTCCGTTTTTCAATTCTCAGCTGAGTCTAGCATCATGAGTTAACTTAGAAAAAAGAAAGGTGTGTCCTAGAATCAACACCCTGCAACTGGAACTAGTTCTGTTTCTAATTGACAGTGAAATTCATTTAAAGGGCCAGCTGTAGGGCTTCAACAGGAGTTAGAAAAAGGCCTATGAATCACTTAAGTCCCACTTTGAAAGCTTAGTGGTGGCCCTTTGAATTTTTCACTTACAGAACAGATGCCAGATACACACAAGACTCAACTACACACAAAAGTGCATTTATGCTCGCAACTTCTTAGGGTACGTCTACACTGGAGGCTCTGTTAAGGGGACAAGTCGACCTTGTTAAGTTGACTTAGAGAGTCCACACTGAACACTCCAGTCAACTGCCAGTGTCCACACTGGCAGGTGCTACGTCGACAGAGGAGTGGTGCATTGTGGGTAGCTGTCCCACATTCCACCAGGCCCCGGAGGCCAATGAGGTCGACTTAAGGGCGCTCCCCATCCACACTGGCTTAAGTCGACTTAATACGGTCAACTTCAGCGGTAAGTGGACCTTCAGAGGTGGTGTTATTAAGTCAACTTAAGGAAGCGCTTAAGTTGACTTAATAAGCGCCCAATGTGGTCATGGCGGTCTGTAGGTCGACTTAACCGTCCTTAAGTCGACCTAAGGCGCCAGTGTGGACATACCCCTAGTTAGGTACATGCATACAGCGTTTACATACAAACAACAAAGGACCATATCAACATGACTTACGGTTCTGATGACTTTTAGTCATATTCTCCGAGTCCAAAGCATGATAGAATTCATATGCAGAACGACCCAGTAGCTCTTCTGGGTGATATCCAATCAATTCAGTAATTCTTGATCAAGGAAAAAAATGGTTTCATTAGATGGATCTCTCCTATACCACATTGTCAATACATATTTTAAGTGCTGCCATTAGTTTAAGTCACCATAACAAAAGAGCTGAAACAGGATGGCAAAGAATACAAGCTATGATTTCTTTTTTGGAGCCTATTAGGAAATATCATATTCTTAATGCTCTGTTCTTTTTGCACTCAGGGTATATCTACACTGCAATAAGAGACCCACGACACATTCACAGTTGGCCCAGATCAGCTGATGTACGCTCAGGAGGCTCAAGCTGCAAGGCTATAAAATGGGAGTGTAGCTGTTCGGGTTTGGGTCTGGCTTCTGAGACCCTCCCAGGGTTGCAGAGCCTTGGCTCCAGCTTGAAGCCTGAGCCCCGTCATCCTAAGTCAAGTGACCCAGGCTCTGAATAGTGGTACCATGCATTTTTTAACCCCAGTGTAGACATACCCTTAGAATACTTTGACCATTCATTTCTATAGTTCACATTCTGAAAGCAGCCATTAAAAACACTAATCCTCTCCACCCCCAGCAGCTTCATAACATTAGAAAAACTCACAACTGGCAAAGCACAGCTTACTAGTTGCCACACTGTCTGCTATTTCCAATGGGCCTGACCCTCCACTCCTCAAGCACCCCAAATTCCCACTGATTTCACTAGGAGCACCATTTGCAAAGAATAGAAGGTCCTGCCCTCTGCCTACCTACTGTACGAACATAAGAATGGATAAACTGGGTCAGACAAGTGGTCCACCTAGCCCAGTATCCTGTCTTCTGACAATAGCTAATGCCTGGTGCTTCAGAGTGAATGAACAAAACAGATAATCATCAATTATCCAACCTCTGTCACCCATTCCCAGCATCTCGCAAAAACCAGCTAAGGACTCTTCAGAGCGTGATTTTGCATCCCTGCCCATCCCAGCTAATAGCCATTGATGGACCTGTTTTCCATGAATTTATCTAGTTCTTTTTTGAACCATTTTAATAGTCTTGACATTAACAACATCCTCTGGCAAAGAATTCCACAAGTTGACTGTGCATTGTGTGAAGAAATGTTTCCTTTTATTTTTTTAAACCTGCTACCTAATACTTTCATCTCATGACCCCTAATTCTTGTGTTATGAACCATTAATAACTTTATTTACTTTTTCCACAGCTGTCCTGATTTAATAGACCTGTATCACTCCTTAGTTGTCTCTTTTCCAAGCTGAAAAGTCCCGATTTTATTAACCTCTCCACATACAGAAGCTTCATTTTTTCTATATCTTTTTTCAATTCCCATATGGCTTTTTTTGAGATGTGGCAACCAGATCTCTACCCAGTGTTCTAGCTGTCGGTGTACGATGGGTTTATAAAGAGGCAATCTGATATTTTCTATCTTATTATCTACCCCTTTCCTAATGATTCCCAACACTGTTCGCTTTTCTGACTGCCACTGCACATTAAGTGGATATTTTCAGAGAATTAGCCACACTGACTCCAAGATCTCTTTTTTCCATGGTAATAATGTCTAATTAAGACCCACATCATTTTATATGTAGAGCTGGGATTATGTTTTCCAATGTACACTACTTTGCATTTATCAACATTGAATTTTATTTGTCATTTTGTTGTGCAGTCACCCAGTTTTGTGAGATCTCTTTGTAATTCTTCAAAGTCTGCTTTGGACTTAACTATCTTGAGTAGTTTTGTATCATCTGCAAATTTTGCCACCTCACTGTTTACCCCTTTTCCAGATAATTTATAAATATGTTGAACAGTACTTGTCCCAGCACAGACCCCTGAGGGATACCATTATTTACTTTTCTCCATTCTGAAAACTGCTACCTTTTGTTTCTTATCCTTTAACCAGTTATAGATTCAGGAAAGGGCCTTCCCTCTTATCTCATGACTGCATATTTTTATTAAGAGCCTTTGGTTAGGGATCTTGTCAAAGGCATTCTGAAAATCTAAGTTACATTTTATCCACTGGATCACACATAGCCATATATGCGATGACCCCCTCAAAGAGTTTATACATTTCTATGCCTAAATAATTCTTATAATTTTCACTTTAAAAAATGAAGAGTGGCAAAGGATTAGCTTATTATTTTGGTATTCATTTTTCAAGACAAAAAAACAAAACAAAAAACCACAGAGTAAACTCATGCCAGGACAAATAATATTTTAAATAAATCAGCTTTCTGCTTCTGCAGTAATGTTTCTCAACAAAAATTTCATGAGAATCTTAGCATGTGGCCTGGGTTACGTGGATCAGGATGCCACAAACTAAGCAGGATTTACATAGATAGGATTGTGAAAAATCTGATCTCCAAAATGAGAAGTTTCTTAAAGAACCTTAATAAGTATTTAGAGCCAAGGAGGATTTAGCTGTGGATATCAGCTATTAAATTTGAAGTGGATGTAACAATCACATGAAAAAATGTTCAGAAATTCATCTATTAAAAACAGGAAACAAAGTAGACCTCAGTTAATGAGAAAACCTCTCTATACAGCCAATAGCACAGCAGTCACATCTACTGAGGAGAACCCAAGGAACCTCTATAGTTTATTGTGTCACCCAATACTCTTGGGTGACTTCTTCTATTCTTTAAACAAACTGCAGTAAAAACTGGGAAATTAACAGACAACAACAAAAAAAAAACCAAAACACAAATGACTAACTCCTATGTTGTCGTAAACATTACAAAGCCAGGAAATTCAGACTTCAATGAATAACCAGTCTCCTCTCCCTTCCTGCACGTAACTGCCATTAACATTAATGTGCATAAGTGCTGGGTCCCATAAGCCGAATTAAAAGGGACTGATTCTCCTCTGAATTACTCTAATTCAATGGTAGTGCAATTCCATTGCTTAGAGAGGAGTGACACAGGGTTATAAGCCACACAATAATGAGAAGCGTCAGCTATCAAACCACACACTGAGTCAGGTGCTTTAAAAACAAAAACATATGACCCACATCCCCTGTGACCCTTGATTTTGTCCTAGAAAACTCCATGTGCTAGATTCTGATTTCAGTTGGGCTGACGCTAGATTTACAAGGTAACTGGGGTCAGGTCTGGCTCCTTTGCAAGGAACCTACTGAGCTGTTTCTCTACAGTTCTGGGGGTGGGGAGGGGATCCACGATTGGAGTGGGTAACTTGTCCCCTGCACTCCCATTGCTAAACATGGACATCATGAAAAGAGCCATCCAGTGCACAAGATAAGGAACCCACCCTTTTCTATGAGAACACAAGTATCTACCAAGGTGTTGATTCTGCTTGTTGTAAATTACATTTCTTCAAACATGTCAGAGGGGTGTGGTTTCGAAAAACATTCTGCTTTCTATTAATTCGCTTAGTCAGTGAACAAACATAGCATTGCCAGCAGACCCCATTAAAAATTACGAGTTAGGGCTCCCCAAAATTATAAGAGAGACTTAAGAATGATGTTACTTTCAAATAATAAATTTAGAGACTTTTTTTGCCTTCTGGTTTCTGAAACTTTAAGGAATACTTGGGTTGTATTTTCAAGCTTTTATTTGCAAAAAAGATAGGGCTAGAAGGTCACTTTTTGAATGAAAACTGAAATTCTTACAATCAGTTATTTCCAGGACCTAGAAGATAGAAAACCAACTATCATGAGACTCTCAAAATAAGTGTGAATGTTCCAATAAAAAAAAAAATTAAAGTCTGTGGTCTTCAGTTGAGATGAACTGATGTAACAGGCCACAGACAGCGCTGTCCCATGGGGGGAGTGGGGCCCAGGGCCAACTGGCCTAGGCAGGGCCCCGCCCCCCCCGTGCTGGCGGGCAAGCAGGCCGCTCCGCCCCCCCCCCCCCCCCCCCAGGGAGCCAAGCTCAGGCGGGGAGGCTGAGGCCGCCGGTGGAGGGAGCCGGCTGCAGCCGGGACCCCAGGCTGCTGCAGCCGGTGCCCCAGCCAGGGACCCGAGGCCGCCGCCACAGAGGTGGGCCCCAGCCACCTGCTCCGCCCCGGGGGTGGGGAGGGCTAGCCCAGAGGCTGGGCTTAGTGCTCCCGGCCCGCAGAGCAGAGCAGAGTGTGGCTATGGGGGGGCCGCGGGGCCCAGGGCGATCGCCCCATTCGCCCTCCCCGGCCACAGAATTTGGTCAAGTGCTCTAATTTGAATATTTAGTGCTTACAAATTTGAGCCATTGGCCTTAGTTAGTGATATAGAATCATAGAAACTGGAAGGGACAAATCAGAGGTCATTGAATCCAATCCCCTGCATTCAAGGCAGGACCAAGTACCCTCTTAAGCCATCTCTGATGGGTGTTTTTCTAACCTGTTTTTAAAAACTTCCAATGATGGAGATTCCACAACCTGCCTAGGCAACCTATTCCAGAGGTTAATCACCCTGACAGTTAGGAATTTTTTTCTAATGTCTAACCAAACCTCCCTTGCCGTAATTTAAACCCATTGCTTCTTTTCCTAAAATCGGAAAACAATGCAAGTGGGATTGCAACCCCATCACCTGTTGGAAGTTTTTAAAAATTCAGAGTTTGGATTTTAACCCTAAGCCTGACATATGGATTTAGGGAAAGAAAGAAAGAAAGAAAGAAAGAAAGAAAGAAAGAAAGAAAGACTGTAACAGTAAAGGGAGGGATAGATTCTGATCTCAATTATGCCAGTGTAAATTCAAAATTACTCCAGCTTGAATTGGAGTTACACCAGTAAAATTTATGTGGGAGTCCCTCATGCTGTAGTAATGCCTAATTTTGTCTGCAATTCAAACATGCATTTTTAGCCAGCTGCATGATGATTCTGTGGATTTTAATCCCCTAAATCCTCTTTCAATGTGTTTCTAGCTAGCTTCCTCATTACAAAATTACTCTTGTAGTTCCATGTCACAGCATCACTTTGGTAGTATGATCCTCCAGTGAGGATGTCAAATTGAATTATATCAAATGTAGTCTTTGGATTAAAATGTTGTGTCTCTGGCAAGGGATATGGTGTTTTATCGAGATCAGCCAAATGTACAAACAATATTTTAAAAATAAAAGCTGTCAAGATGCTAAGTGTCAAAGAACGGCACTCAAACTGCGAAGGAATAAATACCATTGAACAATGAGAAATCCTAACCCTATCCCAAATCACAGTGAAATAATATCCAAGTATTAAAGCTTAAAACAGCTACTTTTTTTAATTGGCCGATTCAACTGTACACCCTTGTTACCTAATCTGTTAGAGTACCAGGCTTCACTACATTTCACTTTAAACACTCTCCAGTGCAGTGTGAGTGTACTAACTTTAAAAAAAAAAAAAAAAAAAAAATGAAGCAAGAGATTGTTCCTTTTTCTCCCCCCCCCCCTAAGAAAATTAAAATATGTTGAAAGACCGTCATGGATTAGTGTGCATTACAAAAATTCTGTATCTGCTAATTGTTACAGGAGTAATCTTTAGTTTAAATAAAGTGGAAGAGTCATTTAATGCTTTTGGGGAGAGGATGTTGGAGTGGTACAGATCATTTTCAAAAGCTTAAAGATAACTGGCTGCAGCCTTTGCAGAGACAGAAATTAAATTAGCCAATTCCATGTCACATTAGGTGCCAGATGTGATGCCAAATGTGCTGCTCATGCTACATCACACACAACCCAGAACTCCATTTTAAGTTACTGGGCATTTTGTGAAAGAACACAGTGTGCAGTAACTAGATGGAATGTTTGTGTCAAAAATGCTATTTGGCAGCTGCTTTAGTTTCGTTTTTGAGGCAAATCCTCCAGTTGCTCTGAATAGCTTACAGAAGAATCTTCTGATGGTACAGAATCCCACATGAACACACACAGAGCACAAGAAAGGATAAAGTAGCAAGCAGTTAGCTTGAACCAACCAGCCATAAGGAGGAAAGCATTTCTCTGGGTGAATGATGTAGGAGGGAAGGGGAAGAAAGAAAAAACAGAAGATATCTATGGATGGTCCATGCAACTAATTGATCATTACACAAAGTCCTTTGTACTTAGGGGTTTGAACACTGGGCAGAAAATTGTTTCTCAGTTAAGCGGTGGAATGACTAAATAATACAGTTTATTACAGTATAATTTTGGACAGCATGCCTGCTGATACTTGTTTGTGTTCTTAGTTAACATATTTCATTTTTAAAGGTTAGAGAGCTGCAAATTAGAGGAATTGTAGTAATTTTAGCAGAGGAAGGTACAACTAATTGGACAGCACTTTGTTATCCTGTTTAAAATGTAAGGATTCATGGAATTTTTCTTTTGATGCACAGCCTCTTGTGTTTTATGACCTGAATCCTTCTCTCAGTGAAATCCAGACAGCAGTTTCTCTACTTTGCTATTCTGGCAATAACATATATCAGAATCTAGCAAAACATCAAAGAAAGATGCATAAGTCCCAGAGAGCAGAATCTGGCCCAACTCTATTAAATCGATGTAGTTTTGAGAGCTGTTCTACTCTTTCCTTTGGAGCACCCATTTTTAATTGTAGTCAAAACATTGTGGGATGTTAGTTATATCCAGCAAAGAAGAATGGCTTTCATGGTTAAGATATAAGACTGGAAATCAGATGATCTGGAATCTATTCCAGGATTTCTCAGAGACTGCCTGTGTGACCTTGGGTAAGTTGCTTCACCCTTTGCCACTTAGTAAAATGCACACATGGCAAATTCCCTAACTCTAAGGTTGTGGTGAGGTTAAGCTCATTAAACGTGAACTGTAAAAGACTGGTTTTAATTAAACTGGACTTACAACCTGTTTTGCTTCTTTATAAACATATCAAGACAGACCAAAGACTTTCTTATTTAATACTCCCCCCAATTTTTACCTTCGAAATATTAAGCATTTAAAACATGACCATATTGGAGGACCACTGTGTTGGTGATACTTTTTCTTAGCTACAAGTGATGAATATATGTTCTTAACACCTTGATTTCAGGTGGACACATTGTGGAAGAAGCTATTACTCAGTATGTATAAGGAGGGCAGTGCAAGAGCCAGATCACTGTGCCCTTTATGGGAAGGTGTGATTACCCAATTGGGTCATCAGTAAGTCCCCTTTAAAGGAGCTGGGCAAAGGGAAGTCAAAACAGATTAACAATAAGTATCTCCCCTTTGCAAAGGAGAGGGAGTAGCTGTAACCACAGTTCATAAGGCCCTTACCTTAGAACACTGGTCCAGAGCCCCCAAACTTAAAAAGTGTCCTCCTTCTGGACAAATTCCTTAGATGGGAGGGTGTGAACAACCATTGTCTCCTTAATGGCTCATCAGGATACTCCCTTGGACCATATCACCTGATAGGTTCCTTAACATTAAGGAGACAATGGTTGTTCACACCCTCCCGTTTAAGGCATTTGTACAGAAGGACACAAGTTAAAGTATGGATATAACATCAAATTCTTAACTTCTAATCAAAATAGAATTCCTAGACATAAACTATATAATCATTCCCAGCAAATTACTACCTTTCTATTGATACCAAACATGACATAGTTCCTATGGATTATAGCATTTATGAGATATCCATAGAAAATAATATCATAAATGCTTCCCTAAATCCAGACAGTGTCACACACAGGGCTCTGCCCTGCCAGGGTCCCTGTACCCCTTTGCCCCATTGTACACAGGGGGTGCCCACCCCGCCACTGTGGACCTGCCCAAGGTCCCCCTAGTCCCACAAAGTCGACCTAGAGCATCCAGTGTGGACGCTCTAGGTCGACTTTGTAAGTTCCCCTTTAAGTCGACTTTAATTTTAAGTGTAGACACACTAAGTCGACTTAACTAAGTTGACTTAAAGTCGACTTAGTTAAAGTCGACTTAAAAGTGCAAGTGTAGACATAGCCCTGGAGCCTAAGAGAGCAAGCACAACCCATTTCAATCCATATGAGTTCTAATCCTGTCTCTCCTGTTCAGGTTCCTACTCCTGTTTAAATACCGCAGTCCCAAGGTATGACAGGGGTTCTCTTTGATTACACCGACCCTGTCCCTTAAAGGGGCAGTAAACAGGCAGAATGTGGCTGTCCTGGATTAATCCCATAAAAGTGCTTAGAAATAAAGAGCCTCGATACAGACATTTTTGACTAAATTCAAGACTTGCATTAAAGGAAATGCTCAAGATTTGGACAAGATTTTTTAAAAGTGCTCAGCTCCCATTTAGGTTCTTCATAAGAGTGACCATATTTTCATATATGCTTGGCCCCAGCACAACTCAATGAGAACAACAGGAAGCTCTGAATACTGAGATATTTGGAAAATTTGGCGCTAAATAAGTTGGGTTTAACCAGTAGGCAAAACTCCTATTGGACTTCAGTAGGATTAGCCTTTCACTCTGTAATACAAGTGTGTATTGAGCCAGTCTGCTTAGGAAAATTTTGTTATTGTTGTTGTCTTCCTTGCTGATCCTATTACACGCTCATGGAAGTTACAGATGAAAAAGACCGCCTACACAATTAATTTGGTAGTCTATCTTGTGTCACCTCCAATGAGATGAGGGACTGTAAGATTTATGCACCATGTAAGTCAAACAGAAAACTAAACAGGCATATTAAAAATAGTTTTAAATATGTACTAGGATTATATGTCCTTTCCTACTAGTTTTACAGTTGTGTAATAAAACAAATTTGGGTTGTCACACAATCAAAAATGTGCCACACATATAGGCCTGTTTCTCATTAAGTAGAGCAGGTAACTAGAATTGGTTTAGTTAAATATTACATTTTTAAAATGTACTGTATAACAACCGCTATCTCCATCTAATGGCAGGGTATGGGAACCCCTTTCATTTGCTTATTTGCATTCTCATCTATAATAAAATATATTAAAAATTGAGTTCAAACCCTTGTTTAGTATCCTCTATTGTTTGCACACATTAAGTTATTTCTGATTTACACCAATGTAAGTGAGAGCAGAATAAAAGCTCAAATGTTTCTTTTCTTAGCTGTCAAACTGGCTGGGCTGCTTAGTTATTTCCTATGGCCTGCTTCCTAACTGGGACTAACGTTGTCTAAAGTCCATGTTTCTTTTAGAATAACAGGCGTATATGATAATCCAATTTTTTATCCTGAAATAGATTTATCTACCACATATCTTCCACCCCCCCCAAAAAAACCTGTTCCAATAAACATGGGGGGGAGGGGTGAACAGCCTACAAAGGTTATCCAATATAGTGCAAACAGTCACTGTGAAGTTATGACTCTCCAAAGTGCCCATTACTTTGAAGGCATCCCCGAAACCTGTTTTTTCAGTCTATCACTGTTAGGAAACCTGTATGTCACCCACCCTTCCAAATCCAGCCATGCAGGCCCAATCCTCTCCTACTGTTTGGGATAAATACCTTCTGCAAGGTTTTCTTCCTCTCACACGTAGCATTAAACATGTTACAACCAATCTGTTTCTCGTTCTTTCCTCCTTCATCCTAAAAGAATGTGGTTTCTAAAGATAATGCCAAGTTTCATCCACATTCTCCTGATGTTTGGAAGTACTGGTCCAAAGTATGGTTTCTCTTTATTTAGCGTGAAACATATAGGTGCAAGATATGCCAGAGCCGCTAAAGAAATTTTGTTGGGGTATGGAACTCTAATCCCACATCCATATAAAGCTTTTATGTTTGCATCACGACCTTTTCATCAAGGAATACACACATCGCGATATTTCTATCTACACATCTTCCTAGTGGCTCCACAGGAAGCTACTGAATATCAATAATTCCACTCAAGGGGTAGAATAAATTATTACCCCTAAACTGTTTTTTGTTGAGCTAAAGATACCTCCCCACTGGAGACCTTCCCCAATGCAAAAATCTTATGCAGCTGAAGTAACTCCTTATTTGAATTATTAAGGTGTCTAGCTGATCAGCACTTCCACATTACAATGAAAACAATACTTCCTCTAGCCACTTAGCTAAGTAAATTAATCAGGTGTTTAACTAAAATACAGTTTGAACTCTGGTTTTTATTTTTACGTTTTTATAGGTCAATTGTTTATCTTCAGGTCCATGTATATGAGCTTCAACCTTAAGGTAAACAATTCCATTGATCCTGAGAAGCACAGCTGTGTAAAGTGGATGAGGTGGTCCTCAGGGCATTCTGGACCTAACTCATTGAATGCTCTGAAATTAAAGACTTTAAACTTAACCTGAGGTTCAGTAGAGAGCTTCATGGAATAAGCAGTGTATAGTGGTGATTTGGAGGAGGCAAGCTGCTGTATTCTGTGCCCCTTGAAAGCTTTTTCAAGTTTTAAGTCTTTAAATCAAAGCATATTGATTGCAATAATCCAATCTGGAGATAATGAGGTCATGTGATCCAAGTCATCCTGGTACCAGATGAGGCTCAGTTTCCTAGCTAGCCACAGAAAGTGTTTTTTTGTGGCTGATGCTGTGAGAAATTCCAGTGTGAGTGAGGTGTATAGATTGTTAAAATAATCAGGAGATAAACATGCTCAATTAGAGGAGATAGTAGAGTGGTGACGAACTAGTAGAGTGGTGACAAACTCTTCAAAGTATATTCAAAAGTATATCCCTGTAAATTTCACAGAGTAACTTTCATCTTGTTTGTACAGTAATTAGTTCCAGCCAATAGCTTCTCATCCATTTGCTGATACTGACCAGATGACACTGGGACAGCTGTTGTGTATGATACAAAGGATAGAGTTGATTGCTGTCTGGTCATAATTGCTATTTAATCATTAAACTTCACCAGCAGCTAAATAGGTCAGTGGATACTGAATAGGTCAGGAGAAAGGAGTGAACATTATCACTAGAGGAATTTTATTGGCACAGAAATGGTTGTCTATCAGCATCCTATGGGTACAAGACTCATTACAAATTCAGCCCATTTCAAGAACTGACATCTGTAACAAATTTCTTAGGCAGCAGAGGAACATCTCAAAATGACATCGCTAACTGAGAAGATTAAGAGCATAATGAGTATAGAAGTTTGCTCCTTATCCACTGGTAACAGGAGACCATCCTTCACCTGTTAAAACCAGATTTGTAAACAGAACTTCAACTACCATTTAAAATGCAAACTGCTTAATGAATATTTTCACAGCAGCCAACCAGTCAGTCTGGTATACTCTGTGAGACACAGTGGTATCAGCTGGTTTTTGTATTGCACATACACATAAGACTACTGTAAGAGAAGAGTCAACTTCCTAGTGTACTTCATGAGGCCAATTTTCCATTAGTGCCTGGTCATCAAGACAGAACTGTTGCAACATGCCTTTATATTGGACACCTTCTGATGTTCTGATATCATCACACAGAGATGTGGCAATTCAAATCAGGACAAGTTAATGTTGCATCAGCCTCTCATATATTCTGTATTTGGGACGCTTTTAATGACTTATAAGCTGTGACTAGCCTTTGAAAAAGCAGTTGAATGGCTGCATTATTTTTGCTCAAAATAGATTATGAGCAAACGTTTTTAAAAAAGAACTATCATAGTGCATCTAATTCAGACTTCTCAGAACAAAACATTCTACGTACAACTAATTCTGTTCATAATGTGTGTCGTTTTCAGAAGGCTTTTTCTTGTTGGTTTGTAATTCCAAGAGATGTTGAAGATACAGTAACTTCTCAAGGTCAAGGCTAAGCACTAAAACTAATTTGAAGTTTTTTTTTGTAATTGGTAGCATGAGCAAATATCAAATATCACTGACACAAAATAAAATTAGATTTATTCATAGATTTTAAGCTCAGAAGGAACCATTGTGATCATCTGTCCTCCTTTACAGCATAGGACATACACAGTTTCATCCAATGATTTTGCATCATTTCTAAATAATTTGTCATTGAATTTCAATGTTTTTCAGGATGAAGACCTCCAATCCTGATTTAAAGACTCCACATGACAGAGAATCCACCCTAAGTAAACTGTTCTAATGATTAATTACCCTCACTTTAAAATGGGCATCTTACTTCTAGTCTGAATTTGTCTACTTTTAGATCCCAAACATTGGATCTAGCTATGACTTTGTCTGCTAGATTTAAGAGCACTCTGCTAGCAGAAATCTCCTAGCAAGAAGCATAAAGGTTTGCTAGTGACCTAGGCTGGACCAGTCTCTGCATCACTGCTTGATCTGGGTATTTTGGAGCAGGTTAGGCTTAGGATTGACACGTGCCTCTTCTTTCAATTTCCTTTTAGACTGGATTTGTTTCCTTGTACAAATTTTTCCCCCGTGAAGTTTTCCCAGGCTGTTGCTTTTGATGCGTCTTCACAGGGATTCTTGCTGCTTTTTCATTTTACTGAGGCTGCTAAGGAGTTTTCTATTGGATGAAGTCTATCCACCGCTGGACAAGAAAACCGATCCACAAGAATTTCCTGAGGAGAAACTGATACATGCCTCGTATGAAGTTTCTCACTTATCTTTTGTCTGTGCTGACATTTCATATTTCTAACTGTTATCACCTCAATAAAAGAGGAACACCATACACAAAATAGCCCTCCACTAATATATGCATAACCTTGTTGCCCAGTCTTCAGAGAAACCAATGTCTCTTGTGACATGCTCAAAGGGAAAATCAGCTGGAAGAAGACAGCATATCAGTGATCTGAGCACCTGCTATTGTGTAACTAAAGCAGTGTAACCAAAATCTGCCCTGTAAAGCAACTCCTCCTATATAAGGACTGAAAGCTTCAAGTCAAGAGGTGAATTCTGTCTATATATAGTGTAGTTTTAAAGACAGTGAGTCTTTGAAGGGCAAGTATTAATGCCTTGAGGTCTCATGTTTAAATACTCACAAAATAGAATTTGGGAAAAACTGGTGGATGCTATAACATAGTAGAGTCTCCTGCCCACCTCAGGCCTGCCTCTGAAACAGACTGCTAATAATTATGAGACATGTTGCTCTTTTTGAGTCAGCACTGTACATTTTTTCAGTAGTGACGTCTTGTTTTTAATGATACTGCAACATCTTGAGGTTTTTGAATAATGTTTTTATATTGGCATGGTCTCAACACCTTGTGAGCTCAACCTTCAAAGGTGCCCCATAGGTGGTACGCAAGGAATTTCTCTGTGGAAGCTCAGATTGTGTGTCTGCACACACAATCAAGTGCATGTAGAAACTCTGAAGAAAATATAGAGTTCTCTTTTGACAGTCGGGCCCTTTCTGTTAATTCTAAGAGTTCCTCATGGATCCATTGTTGGAAATATATGTGTGCATGGTGCTCATCTACATGTGGGCTTCACAGTCAGTCTGCTCTTCCCTGTGGGGAGGCAAGACATTGTTAGCACCAGCCCTTGTATGCATTCTCTGAGAATTCCAACATCTTTTTTAAAAAAGAAGAAATTAAGGCCAGCGGCCTACCATCCAAGTAGAGCAGACTCATGTGGCAAACTTCAGAGTACATTTCTAATAATGATATGTTTGCTACTAAGTTCCAAATGAGCTCAGTTACAAGTTGCCTTTATACAGTCAACTGGTACATTTTAAATCTTTTTTACATTAAAAACTGCCAAAATTACTAATTTCTGTGGTTGCCTCATAACATTATTTAAAGTAATAAAATTCTTACAACCATTTAAAAGTCCTCAAAGCACCAAAGAAATTAAGTAAATCCCCAATCCTTCACATAGTCATGCACGTACTTAATGTTAAGCACATATATAGCCCCAGTGACAACCACTCTGACTTCAGTGGGATGCTTCTGTGTTTCATGCATGCATGTAAGTGTTTGTAAGACTGGTGCCTACTTAGTCAACCAGAACATTCTGCCCTAGATAAAATCCTGAATCGTAAAGGATAACATGGTGTCAGAGTTAGAAGAGGGTCACCAAGGGGGGAATGTTTGAGACAAGACTTTTGCACCAGGATCATTAAGACAGAATCACCAGAACAGTTTAAATGCATGATCTTGAGAAATTAAAAGAGGAACAAATATCAAAAATTAATTGCCCTTTACTTGACAAAAGAAATGTAACCCTGCTTTACAGCTGCAGCAAACCCATTACAGACTTATTACAAATTCTCCATTGGAGAATACTTTACCTACTGGATTAGCTGGCTGGTAACATACTGACCCAAGATATCCAGAAAACAGCACTTAATTAGTTTCCACAAAATATGAGAAGAGCACGAGTAAGGGCTGTAAGAGCAAGCCCATATATTAATTCCCTTTTTAAAAACAAACAGCAACAGATTTCTGTTGCCATTAAAGTTCTTCAGAACTAACTAAAGGGCTAATGCTATTGCTCCAAACTGGCTCATCTTCTACCAGTGATCTTGCAATATTCTACTCACCAAGGGAGAAAATCTTAAATCTGAGAGTAAAATCTCATTTTTCCCCCTTATCACCAATCATCATGTTAAAGGACCCACATAATAGATTTTGACCCCTATTCAGAGATGAGCATACGTGAATCAGAGGGTACGTACATTGGTGTGCATTACACTTCCTTCCAGTCCTCTCTGGTCATGCATGATACACTAATTCAGATTCACTCTAGACTCCCCCCCAAAATCTCACACACATACCAACCTGGATTTTACAATCCTACCCTCCCGCCCTTTGCTGTACATCATTCCTCATTTGGCTGTCTGTGTCTAGATTGGTAAATATTAATGACAGTTTGCCAAGGTTTGGTGGAGACTTCAGTCACCATGGGGAGGAAGGAAGGAAAGGGAACAGCTATGGCTCTACAGCATTGTCCCTCCACTCTATGGCTATGTCTACACTTACTAAAATTAGTTCGAATTAGTTAGTTCGAACTAACTAATTCGAACTAATGTTAGTTAGTTCGAATTAGCTTAATTCGAACTAGCATGGCCACACTGGAATATTAGTTCGAACTAAGCAAGCACTTGCTTAGTTCGAATTAGCAATCCCCATTGTTTTCAATGGCCAGTTAATTTGAACTAAGACATTAGTTCGAATTAACATGGCCACATTGGTTAATTCGAACTAGTTAGTTCGAATTAATCCCTTAGTTCGAATACCCTATTCAAACTTATTAGTTTGAATTAAGGAAGCCCTTTAATTCGAACTAACTAAAGCCTAGTGTAGCCATGGCTTTAGTTAGTTCGAATTAAACCGCCTTAATTCGAACTAACTTGCCAGTATAGAAATAGCCTATGAGCCTTAATGGAAACTCCTCGTCTAGTGTTGAGGGTGGGTTGGAGAATTATGGTGCAGGAAACTAATCACGCATTGAAGGAATCATTCCTGTTGAACCTGTGGATTTCCAATTAGAAATCCAAATGGATAGTTGCTCAGAGGATCATTAAGTTGTGCTGGTTCCTCTCCAGGACTGCAGGAACAGCCAATGGAAAGTTAGTGCGGAGTAGTTTAGTTAGTGCGGAGTAATTTAACCTGTTCAAATATGAAAAACACTATGAAGGAAGATTATGGTTTCCTGTTTATTCGCTGTTATGTTAATAAAGATAAATCAAAAACCTCCTAGACATGGAACAGTCAGTTGACTCTACCTGTCATCACAGTAGGTAAATTTCATGTCCATGCTATGGCGACTCAGGAAAGTCTTGCTGTCCAGTGGGATATCAAAATTTGATGGGTGCTGAATGGGTTCACACATTATTATAAGGCAGGTGAGTAGAGGCTCCTTATACCCACACAGATTGTGAGGAGGGCAACTGTTATACACCTTAACTTGCCCAGTGCAGTGCAAGACCTGAAACAAACAATGATTTCATAACAGGGTGTTAGTTTTAAATGTACTGTCTGAAAAGCCACTCCCACTTTCACCATGAAAACTTTTTATGGGAACAATGTGATACCTTCCATGTGGCAGATTTGAGGTTTACAGTTCTGCCTCTGTTGGTAACAGTGCACTTCATCCTCATGAAGAAGTCACGCTCTGTGGACATGTCTTTGCTTTTCTTTCCAAAACCTGGACCTAAGACGAGAAAAAAAGGCAAATTCTTAACTAAAGTTTTTTTGTTGTTGTTTTTGTTTGTTTGCAGGGGGCAGAGTTGTTTGTGCTGGTTTTTTTAAATATTTCTTTTGTTTTTAAGCACAAAGTATTTGTAGAGTGTTTGGTTCTCAGCTTGCCACCTTCTAAATCAAGACCTATGCCCTGCACATTCTTGTTTAAGTAATATTTAGCACTAATGTGAAAAATAAATCCCCTCTTAGGATGAAATATTGGACCTTTCTACCATACCCGTCTCCTTTCAACCCATGCTAAGACCCAAATCCTGCAAACTACTACATGTGGGCAGACTCCTGAGCCTCAAAGAATTAAGCAGTGCTCTGCACAAGTTCAATCATAAAATTGTAGGACTGGAAAGGACCTCAAGAGGTCATCTAGTCAAGTCTCCGGCACTTATGGCAGGACTAAGTATTAGCTTGACCCTGACAGATGTTTGTCTAATCTGCTCTTAAAAATCACCAATTATGGAGATTCCACAACTTCCCTAGATAATTTACTCTAGTGGTTAATTACCCTGACAGTTAGGAATTTTTTCCTAATGTCCAACCTAAACCATCCTTGCTACAATGTAAGCCCATTACTTCTTGTCCTATCCTCAGATGTTAAGGAGAACAATTTTTCTCCCTCCTCCTTGTAACAAATTTTTCTGTACTTGAAAACTCCCTCAGCCTTCTCTTCTCCAGACTATACAAACCCAATTTTTTCAATCTTCCCTCATAGGTTATACTTTTTAGAGCCTTAATCATTTTTGTTGCTCTTCTCCAGTTTGTCCACATTTTTCCTGAAATATGGTGCCCAGTACTGGACACAATACGCCAGCTGAGGCCTATTCTTCATACAGTAGAGGGCTGAAGAATTTCTTTTTGGGTCTTGTTTACAACCCTCATTGCTAATCCATTCCAGAGTGATGTTTGCTTTTTTTGCAACAATATTATGCTGATGATTCATGTTTAGCTTGAGATCATCTATGACCTCCAGATCCCTTTCTGAAGTATACTTTCCTAAAGAATCATTTCCCATTTTGTATGTGTGCAACTAGTTGTTCTTTCCTATGTGGAGTACTTGGCATTTGTCCTTATTAAATTTCATCCTATTTACTTCAGACTATTTCTCCAGTTCATTTTGAATTTTAATCCTACCATCCAAAGCACTTGCAACCACTTCCAGCTTTGCATCATCCACAAACTTTATAAGAGTGCTTTCTAGGCCCTTATCTAAATCACTGATGAAGATATGGAACAGAACCAGACCCAAAACTGATCCTCATGAGATCCCACTCAATGTGTCCTTCTAGTTTGACTGTGAGCAATTGACAATTATCTTCTGGGAACAGTTTTCCAACCAGCTATGCACCCATTTTATATTATCTCCATCTAGGTTGTATTTCCCTAGAAATAGTGTACCCATGCAAAACAGTTTGCATGGCTTTGGGGTGTAAACATGTAAATGGTATGGCAGCCATCTACATTTTAACCTGCATTTTACCCTGTGGTACATAATATTTGTCAATTATTGCAACTGACGAAGTTGCACTTCTTTTAGGCTGGTAATAAAAAAGCACCAGAACACACAGTTCTTAGTGCTGTTATATTTAACCAGTGTTTCCACTGTTTTTAAAACTTTGTTGTTGATGATGCCAGAGACTATTTCAGGTATTAACATTCCTGTTGGCCCATGGGCACTATCAAATTTCATCTATTTGTCAATTATTTTATTGGGGTGCTTAAAAGGCAAACAAGAAAAATACATCAAAGACTTCAATTGTTTTCTTACCCATTTTCAAACTCAGATTCTCTCGAATTTCCTCATGGTCACATGGATGAGTGAAATCAAATATGCTGTGTCCTGTTAATTCCACCTGTTCAGAAAACAGTGCATATATTTAGCCAAAAGCGAGGAGCATAAATAAAGTTTCATAACAGAGAAAATTATTTTGGAACGCTGATTCATTCAACGTGGTCAGAGAAAAAGGCAAAAGTAGAACAACATGCCTGATCTTTTCTTGATAATCACTTCAGCTCTTCCCATTCTTTTATCTGATTCCCTAGAGTCTGGATTTCTCTGGGGCGTGTTTGAGGATATTTTGGCTAGTAACAAAATAATTCTTAAGCTTAAAACTTCAAGCTAGATAACCTCAACAAACTAACTAGTCAGTGTAAATATATCTGTTTAAACCAACTGAAGATTTGGCCCTAAAATATTAAAACAGACATGAGAGGCAGCCTGTTCAAGACAAAGTGTGCCAAATTCAACCCTGGTTTGTGCAACAATCATGGTGTGCATCATATCAGCAATTAATTTAGCCCAATCTCCTGCATCCAGTTTTAATTTGGATTCCATATGGTATAGATCCATTTGTGCACTTTGATTTAACCTTTAAAGAGACTGGTAACTCATTTGACTCATGAGTAGGGCATGATCCAAAGTCCACTGAAGTTAATGAAAAGACTTCACTGACTTAAAACGGCATTTGGATCCAACTGACAACATACATGTAAATTAGACTGTATATGGGAGAGGGGGCAAGGGGACTTGGAAAACATGGCACCACAGCTCTCCCACAGATGTTGCAGCAGAAGCTCCTGAATGCCATTTGCAAGGTATGCAAGGACCATTGGATTACAGCAAAGATGGATCCTACGGCCCTTAGATTTGTTTCGCCCTGGCCAATCTTCTCTCAGTCTCTGCAGGACCAGTCCCCTTCCATGGGGTACATGTAGTGCTGAGCAATCCCTGTTCAGCCATTCCACTCCTTGACACTTAAGGCAGTTAATGGCCCCCAAACCACAGGTGAATCTTAGCATAGGCAGAATCAAAGTGTAAAGCAAACACAGATATTTGAATGTACAGTTCATTAAAAGGTCATTTCCCTGCCAACGCAGGGGCCTCTAGCTCTAGTGCACATTGGTTCCGCCTATTGTCTCCCTGTGACACATAATAGTTTGGTCTCCTGCAGTCTGAAATATTTTGGTCTAGTTTCAATGGTTGGAAATTGTGCATGGGTGCTGTCGGTGGCCCGTAATAAACAGAAAGTCAGACTAAATGATCTGATGGTCCCTTCTGGCCTTAAATTCTATGACTATGTCTACACTAGAAAAGTGAAGTTGACTTTGTTAAGTAGACTTTAATAAGGTCAACTTTAAGTTGACTTAAAATTGACCTTATTAAAGTTGACTTAACAAAGTGGACTAAGTTGACTTAGCTTTAAGTCGACTTAGTCCACTTTGTTAAGTTGACTTAACCACCCTTAAGTGACTTAATGAAAGCCTAGTGTGGACGTGGCTTAATTTAAGTCGACTTAAATTGCCAGTGTAGACATAGCCTATGACATTAAAAAGACCCATCTCTCTAACCTCAAAGTAAACCACTTCCCTATCTATCACCACAACATCACCACCCACTCTCTTCCCCACCACAAAATCTGGGAATATAGGTCAATCTTGTAGCCACTGAATCTGGGTGTCAACAGGCCAAATAGGAAGTGGTGTTCCACAGCTGAGAACCCTCCACTGAGAACAATCTGTTTTAAACTGAGGGGCTACCAGCTTTAAGGTGCTGATTCAGAGTGCTGCAGTGTCGCACAGGGCTACATTTGCTCTCTGCATCTTTCAGGGAATGAGATTGCAACTTTATTAGGCAAAATTTGAGTTAGTCAGAAGCACAGGGGAGCCAGAGAAATTGTGTTAAGGTTTCTATGAATTACTTTTCAAAGGCATCTGTTTGAAAGTGGTAGGGAACGATTTACCTGCGTGAGGCCCATGTATTTGTTGATGTTCTCTGACAAAAAGATCATGTCCCCATCCTGCGTCACCACAGCAACAAATCCCTCCAAAGCTTTCAGGTACAAGTTGTCTATCTGTTGGTCTGTCTCAGTGTCACTCTCATTGTCAGCACATACTGAAATACAGGGAAAGTGGCCAATAAATAAATAAATAAATGAAATTCAGTTTTCAGAGCCATCATTTTTCTGCTGACTGTGTAATCACATCTCTATAGCAAAATGTTTTTCTGGTGTCAGAAAGCTGTTTATAAAAAAGCCCTTCTGTGTGGACTCTCTTGAGGAGGAGGGCAATTGGTTGGATGAGAAGGGGACATGCTTATCAATGGGAAAAGTGAAGACAGCTTTTGTAAAGGTGAAGAAACAGTTACTTACCTGATAGTAAGATGTGTTGTTCAGGTCTAGTTCACTGTTGGTGCACACGCACCCCAGACTTTGCGGGTCCTGTCTGTATCTTGAATGCCCTTGTGCCTCCAACCTAGGAAATAAAGGGTGGGACAACTGCAACCGTTCCTCAGTTCCTTCACCAGTACAGAAACCAGGTGTTCAGTCTCTCCGTGGTAGCAGGGAAAGAGGGTGGGTCATAGAATAGATATAGGCAACACATCTCAAAGAACCACAGTTACTGTAAGGGAAGTAACTATTTCCTCTTCTTTGAGTGTTTGCAGATATATATTCCATTTTTGAGACTCACTAACAATGGTCTAGATCATAAGAGATGGGCACTAACAGTCTACCCAAACAATGAACAAAGGGTGGCCCTATCAAAATTAGCATCAGATTCTCACGCCTCCACTGCAGAATTAATGTTTGTTATGCAGGTGCACTGGACCCCAAACTGCTTTATCTTTTTCTAGTATTGGTACATTTCTCAAAGTTGCCACAGAAGTTGCGTGCACTCTTGTATGGTGAGCTGTCACTCTCACTGGTGGGTCTAGATTTGCTAACTCAGAGCACAATCTGACACGAGTAAAGATCCAGTTAGAAAGTCTATGTGTTGAAATGGCCTGACCTTTCACTTTGTCCCTATGAGCAAGGCACAATCCGGGGGATACCTGAAATGACTCAGTTCTGTCTACACAGAAAAAGAGTGCCTAAGACCATCAAGGACATGAAGCTTAGCTTTACCTTTGTTTGAATGTGGTTTGAATGTGGGGAAGACATAGGTAGGTATATAAAACTTTGTTTAGATAGAAGTCAGAGATTGCCTTGGTTAAAAAAAAATTTGGGGTGAGGTCTCAAGAAAATCTGTTTGCTATGAAAAACTATACAAGAGGGCCTTCGCATTAGTGCTTGCATCTCTCCTAGCCTTATGGAGGACATTACTGATACCAGAGAGGCTGTGTTGGAAAGATAAAATAGGGATCACACAACTAAAGGCTCCAACGGTAGGCTCATTAATTCTGTCTTTAGATCCCAAGGAGTGAAATATTCTCTGATTGGGAGATAAATCCTCATGAAGTCTTTTAGGAACCAAGGCACCAGAGGACATGAAAATGTGGAATACCCCTATATTGTTCTGGGGAAACATGCACTGAAATATCCAGGTGATGACTGTTTAGCTAATACAGAGAAGATGAAATCTGGCATGCTGCATTACATCAGTACAGGAAGCCACTGTGTCCTAAAAGTCTGAGACAAGTCTTCACCAATATCTTGGAGTGAACTTGTAGGTACATGCACACATCTTGAAATCTCTCTTATGGAAGACAGACCATTTGAGATATTACTTGTGACTGGAGAGGCAGTAGTCCTGGAGGTTGGATGGTGAGATTTTTTTAGGTCTAAGAACCAAATCTGCCTCAGCCATGCTGGATCTATAAAATGACTATCCTCCTGAATTGGACTTAATATTGACTTTTCTTTGCACTTTTTACTTCTCCAGGTCTAAAAGAGAAAAGAGACCACTAAATACAGTCAGCTCTGTATTGATACAACTTTTCTTAGAAGAGGTTAAAGAGACTAGTGCATGTTCTGTACAAGATAAACATGCATTTCTTATCTCCAATGCCAAGCTGTCACAACTGCTAGCTATTTGTGAGACTATCCTTGACTTCACCAAATGGTAGCCACCTTTACTATAGTAGGAAGAATTGCCCGCCTGAATTTTTATACCTTCTGTGGGCAGGGCAAACTGCTAGATGGAAATAAGTAACCTAGAGGTAGAGAGCTGTGTACCAGTCAAATGGACTTAGGGTTAGAATCATCATGGCCTGAGTCACCACCCAGACTTGTGCATAAAGATGTTCAGTTGTCTCAGGTCCAGGATAGGGCACCAGCCCCCTTTCTTCTCAGGAATAAAAGTAGAACAATTCCCCTTGTTCCCGTGAGGTACTTTTTCCACTACTTTGATGTCTAGAAGTGACTGCACATCCTGATGTAGTCTGCTCTGAGGAGATAGGCTCTGAAAATGTATGAAAGTTATATCTTGGAATTAGGGTGTGCAGTGGCTTGGAATTGAATGGAATAGCCCAATTCTATGATTTTTCAGGACACAGCAGTCCATAGCGATGGTGCTCCAGGAGACATGAAAATGAAACAGAAGCTTCTCAAATGGAGGAGATATAACAGGAAGATCCAGAAGAACATGTACACTGCTCCTGACCAAGGAGTCAAATCTCCTGCCTTGATGAGAAGAATGTAGATAACTTCCTTTTGTGGAATTTTTGGCACTTTGTAGGGGTTTCTATTGCCTTTGTTAGGTATCTCTCCTGTGGCTAAGGCCTTAAGTGCTTCCACTTAGATGCAGAAGTATAGATTCCTAATGACCTCAGTGTCACATGTGAATCCTTCAGAAAATGTAAAGCTTCATCATTTTCACATCCCTCAAATGAAGATCCTCAGTTGTAATTTGTACCTCTTTAGGGATCCCTGATGAATGCAGTGAAGAGGATCTCTCCTCCTGGCAACTGAGGTAGCCATAGATCTGGGAGCTTCATTTGCAAATCAAGGGCTGCTTGGAAGAGTGTATGCATCACAAGTTGACTTTTGTCCATCAAAGACTTACATGCTTCCCTATTACCTTGGGGAAGCTTATCCACAAATTTAGATATGGAATCTCAATTCAAATAATTGTGCTTTACCAACAAGGCCTAGTAATTGGCAGTTCTCATTTGGAGTCATGATGTAGAATTTTTCCATACAAACACAATTAATTTGGGGCAGTTCTCTATCTTTTGGTGTTACTTTTTGTTGAATGTATTGTAGTCATCTGAGTCAAGGAAGATACCATAGACACTACAGACTCCTCAGGGAATGTGGACGAGGTAATCTTCTATCTGTGACACCTCACCAGAGCCCTGACCAGTCTGTTCAGCTGGCAGTGAAACAGATTGGGCAGGTTGTAGAGACTCCTGGTGAGATGGAGAAGGGGACATGGCCCTGGACAGCAATGCAGACACTGGCCTTGTAGCATGACTCATTCCCCATGGAACAATAAAGTCAATGTGCAGGACAGCATCAGTAGCAGGTGGCCAAGGAGGACAGTATCAGGGAACACTGTAACTCTTTGAGCATCTATGGGCTAAGATAATGAAGTCTTTGACTTCCTTTCAGGTATATACTGGCCTGAATGTGCAGACCCCTTGGAATGAATGAAACCTCCCTATTCTCCAGAGAGCCTGAGGAGGAGAATGAATAGTCATCCTGGAGCAGAGAAACTGTACCAGCTAATGTGCTGGCAGCACCCTCAGACTGAACTGTGGTCAATACTGCTTAAGTACCTCATACCAGTGTAGATGCTATGGCTGGTATAGCGGCAAGCACCTGCACTACTGCTAATAGCAGAGAATCGGGTACTGAAGAACATGCAGGTATCCAGTACGAGATTTTGATACTAAATATGTTGGTTCCAGAGAGAGATGAGAGGATGGCACCAGTATAGTGCTAGGTAGTCCTGGGAGCCTCTGTGCTGAGTGGTTGGTACCAGGCAATTTTAGTGGTGTCAAAAGAGCCAGTCTAGAGGCCCAGTAACTGGTGCCTGACTGGCTATTGGAGGTACCCTTTTGTGTTCTGGGCTCTCTTTTCAGCTAAGATTTAAGAAGACTTGGCGTTCCCAAGGAAGTACTTGAAGGAGAGACCTAGATCTATTCCCTCTGACTGTTTTTTCTTCCCCTTGTCCCCTGAGATTTTACCCAGCAAGGAGGATCTTTAGAAATGGCTGTTTCAAGTAAAAAAGCATAGGAGCCAACAAGGAGCTCTTTAGATAATGAGTGCTCAAAGGTGTCTGTCCAAGGCATTCCATTCTCAGAGTGTGAAGAGAGGCTTGCTGAACTCTTCAACAAACTTTTTCAGGTAAGATCCCAGGGCTCTTTCAATTCACTTAGAAACTGATTTAGAGAGTGGTGGGCCAGTCACTCATATAAAACAAGCATTGACAGACGTTACTGCTCCGAGTGAAGTGAACTGTTAATGCCTGGAACTTGCGTTCAGTCATTCAGACTGATCCTGCTAGAGGGCAACCCTCAGACAAAAAACTAAATTTCCTTATTACCGAAGAAGAAAGGAAAGGCCATCGAAAGAACTCTTAGCTATTTACAAAACAATGGGTAAGCTGCACAGTGAGCAAAAAGGGTACTGCCATGATGAGACAGAACCGAGGGCCATTGGTGTTACCCTCCCCTTTTAATCCTCAGTTGGAGGAACAATGATACACAGGGTGTCTACGTTGGAGCTCCCAGCCTCGGTAGCCCAACACAAACTAGCTCTCCTTGAGTTAGTAGGCTAACAGTAGCAATGTGAACTCTGACATGTGTTGGCATGGGCTAGCCACCTGACTCATGTGGTTGGGTAGGCTTGTACTCACAGAGCTAACCGATACTGCTGCCCACGCTGCTACATCCACACTATTTTTAGTTCACCTGTTCAACCAGAGCTAGTGCATCTGTCTACCTGCACTGGAAGACACGCTTCCAGCTGCAGCAAAGACATACCCTCAGAGCGCATACACAGCTCCCAATGGAAATGACTGACCAAAAGAATCTGAATTCAAGTGCACTGGTGACATGACCCACAACACCAGAATATACATGGAAAGCACAGAAAGAAGCACTTACTGTTTCCTTTATTATTGCTTAATATCACTACTTGAACCTACAGCATCTGTTCTCCAGTCAATGTGTCCATGTAGTGCTTATTAATACTAAGGAAATTTAGGGCCTTCATCTGCAGACACCTGATTTGCATTCGTAATTACTGAACCTGCATGCATACTAGGTAATGGCAGAAGCAAATGTGCCTGATCTGTCCACCCAGGTACCCACTTGTCCAAGCAGATTAGTGCATGCCCTGCATGAATCTCAATCCCTACATTTAAATAGTGAAACCAGTCTTAAGCGATCAGTCAAGGAGCAGATAAAAATCATTTGTTTAAAGGGGACGTTCATCTAACAAACAAAATTGCTTAATATGTTTGTGGCTAGTTTAGGTCAGTCTCTTAAGACAAAAGATGGCTGGCTAACAGTAGCCTCCTGCTCAGGTTGCACACTATATCAAGAAGGCATTCCTATGCTTTGTTTATTCTGGTACAGAAGAAACATGTATTCATGGAAATGGAAACTTATCCTTTCTCCCCAACTCCACTACTGATACAGTCATGCTCTGGAATTTTTCCTTCACATTTCCATTGAAAACACTGATTTTGGAGGTCTGCTAGAATACTTAAGCAGCTATAACTTTATACATATATTTATCTATTTCATATATTTTAGCAGGGAAGAAACTGAACTCAATTGTTCTTAATTAAACCTAGCTAAAGAGTTAATCATTTAAGATTAAAGGGTAAATCTTACTTATACCTAGGGCTGAACACTTCAACCAATCTAAAAATAATTGGTCAACTCATCAATGCAATATTGTCAGATAAGGTTAACAATGGTCAAACATTTAAAGTATTAATTTATTAGAACAGTAAGCACAGTAAAAACAAAAAGAAAGACTTTATGGTCTCCAATAGGCTTAAGCTTATGATACATACCTATTCTTAATTACAAAAAACAAAATTATTTAACAGTTATTTTAAGTTAGAAAATATGAAACAATTAAATGAAGTTCTAAAAAAATGGTAGAGGTTATTGTTCTAGCAACAAACATCATTCAAGACAAAACACTTACAAAAAGAGAAAAATGAGAAAATCGAACAGAAATAAAAACACACACAAAGGAACTATAAAAGACAAATGTCATTTTCATATGCTATTATACAGCAGACCAACTCACTGAGCAGCTTAATGGCTGTGCCTCTTTTCTTTTTGCATTTGGGAAAGATTTAATTACTCTGAACCCTCCTATCAGGGGCAGATCAGGGGCCACAGGGCCCCTGGACCTCCCCCATCAATGTCCTCCCTACACCTGTCCCCCTCCCCCCCGCCAGCCTAAGTGGCCCTCTGTTGGCAGGTCAGTGCTGGGGGGGACTAAGGCCAGAGACTGGCTGCAGCCTGGCTGGTTGGCCCCCAGGGGTGGTGGGGCCAACTGCTACGCGTGGTGTGGCTTCCACTATGGCCCAAAGGCCAGGCCGGAGGCCATACTGCACATGTCAGTCAGCCCCGCCATCCCTGGGCCGATAAGCCAGGCTGCGGCTGGAGCACCCCCGGCCCACCCCTGGTGTGGGCTGGCTGGCCCAGGAGCAGGGCCAGGAGCACAGAGCCTCTGGGCCGGGCCACCCTGTTTCCCCCCCACTCCTGCCAGTGCTGGCAGGGTGGAGGGCCCCACATTGTGGTGGGCCCCCGGGCACGGGCCCTGTTGGCCCATACAGTAATCTGTCCCTGCCTCCTCTCCCTCCCTCACTGCCTTCTGACTTAATTTCTGTATGTTCATGTAGTCGGTAAGCGCTTTGGGGGCAAAGAATGTCTCTTTTAACTTGTTTAATCTACTTTGTAATCTGTCATGGCCTGGCATACAAATACATATATACGTTTGTTCTGGAAGATTCCAGCCATTCAAGATGCTAAACTGTCAATTAGTTCACCTTTTCCTCCAACAGGTGGCATTAGCATGGTGTAGTAATGTAAGTGACCAAGATACTTAGGTAGGCTTGCTAACAGATGACACCATGATACATTCAGAATGGCAGTCCACTGCCTAAATCAGAGAATTCTTGCTAGAATATTTGACTACGGTCAAATAATAGCTACTCAACTTACAGGCCAATTGACGTTATTTGAGCTGGCAATTGACCAGCCCAGTCTACTTATACTTTCTGCAACTTCACTAGGTGAGGCATGAGGATGCACTGAGAGGTGTGGATAGGGAAATTTCAGTGGGTCATACACTGCAGCTCCCACATACTGGAATTGACCAAACCCGATAGCCAGCAGACCACACACCTGAAGGACCCAATCGGAACATACTCAGGTCGAATTCTAGAGCTCCCTGGAGAGCTTAGGCATCATGCCCTGCATGGGGGGGTTGGGAAGCAAGGCCAAGTGGTGTCATCATGGAGAGACTTTCCACCACTCCCAGCGCAGGACAGGGTGGAGCTCTAATGAATGAATATCATTCCATTTGTGCATAACGGTTTAGACAAAATGAATAAGAAGGGCCTAATTCCTTCTTTGTGCATCTCCTCTGATTGCAATTATGTCCACCAGGGATGGAATTGGAAATATACCCTAGATTGGGATAACATACAATAGATTGGAATAATATTCATTTTGACCAAAATGTCCAGTTAAAAACAATTAATGTAAGTGGCCATCTGCCGCCCAAGTGCAATTCTGCTACATACAATGTCAAGATTCCTCTTTCGGGAGCAAATAGTTTAGTCAGCAGCTGCCATGGCTGTAGCCCAAAACAAACCATATGAGTTCACAGCAAACCGAATCTTCTTGACTCTTCAAACCTCTCTTTTCTATTTTTTTGGAAGTTATTAAATTTTCATTAGCAAATCATCATTATTCAAATGCAGGAAGACCATTTCAAAACATGTTATATTTCTAAATACCCAGTACCACTAACAGTGTAAGGCAAATGCTTTATATGTAATATCAGATAATTACATGACTTTTCCATAGATATTATGTCACGTAGACATGCACAGAATGACTTCCTTGGAGCACTCACATAAGGGCTGCAAAATCAAGCCCTGGGGCCTCAGGTCAGCAGACCACTTAAGCACATGCTTAAATTTAAGCATAGACTTCAGCTCTTCATGAATCGGATCCTTAGAGACAATTTTTTTTAAAGTTCTCTTAGCACAGAAGGAATGGCTCAGCCTGCAAGAGAGTGAGGAGCCTCAACATCAGAGCTAACGGGAATTCTCAGCTGTAGTCATTAGCACCTTGCATGTCCTGCTGCTCCTCAATCCAAATCTCGGTCTATACATGTTTGTACTGGTATAATTATCTTGATTTCTTACCTATACTGTTTTACCAGTACAAGCCCTAGTGTGGATGGATCTATGCCATATAGAAGATGTCTTATACAGGTATAGCTCAAACTGTTTCCTGTGTGGGGAATCCTGGTCTAAGGCAACAATATACCAACGTGACCCAGTCTATACTAGGAAGGGGTTGTATCACTTGAACTACCCTGGTATACTTAATGTGATACAACTTCCATGTACAGACAAGTCCTAAGTCAGTGGCAAAAATCTGGTTCACTCCAGTGCAAGCACAATTTGGCAGACAGCTAGGAAGGTAAACAAAGAGACTTTGTAATTCAAGGATACCTCAAAAATGACTCCATTCTTTTCTTTTGTTTTACATTTTCATAGATTATGTATCAGTGGACTGCACTGAAGCATAAGCATGAGCTATTTCAGCCCCAGAGGAAAATGTATGAGCAAGTTGGGAGGGAATGAAAATAGGGGGTTAGAATGGAATGACTTTTTCAACTTATGTTTATGGTAGCTGTGATGTCACTGACTTTGGCAGAGGTAACGTGGCGTCTCCTCTCCAGCTTCTTCAGAGGTTTAGGAGTGTAATTATTAACCCAAGTTATGTTTAAAAAAATGGCTAGTTACATTTTGAAACAAGCATGACAGGTATTTTCCCTTTTGCAGAATTGCACAAAACAAGTGTTTCATTTTTAATAGAACCTTTTTCATTTCCCCTTTAATAATGATTGAGGCATGGTTGCAGTACCTTGATAATAGAAGTTTGAGACTGGAGCGCAAAATTCCTTTTTCTCATTGGTCTCCTTAACTCATACCATATAACAACTTACTATTTGTATTATGGCTGTACTGTGCGACCCCAACCAACACTGGAGCTGTGCTTTGCTACGCACTCCACAACTCATGATGAGACATTCCCTCCTCCACAGAAGTTAGAGTCTAAAACAGACAAAACAAAGGATGGGAAGGAGTACAAAAGGACAGAGAAGTGGCCTGCCCAAAGTTATACACACCAGATTTGTGATAGAGCCAGGGATACAACCGAGGTGCCCACAGTCCCAGTAGAATGCCTTAGCTATTGGCTTATGCTCCCTTCTGAACAGCACCGCCTAGTTGAGGTAAAATTTAAATCTTCTAGAGTTTTTTGATCAATTCTCCTCTGCCCACAGAAAAGTACAAACAGTCGATCGCCCGGAAACTTGAACTGTTATGGCAAGTGCTTGTTGTAATGTTTACAGCAGCCTTTTTTTATGCTAAAAATAGCTCTTGTAAACAAGCTTTGATTAATTCCCACTGTCAGGATATTTACTGCTCCCAAGCTTTAGAACACTTTTTCCATAGATGTTTGCTCATTTCCTTTAGTCCAACCTCTTGGAACAAATCTGAATGCTAAAAATCAGATTTCCCTTAAAAGATGTAACAGCTCAGGTGTCAAGAAGTGCCATATCCTACCTGAAAGAAAGTCCTGTGTTCCTTTGAACACCTTTTATCTTGCTCAGATGTGACTTTTTTAATTTAAAGAAGTATTAAGTGCACATGTGGTCAATTGGAAATTGTCTGCACTGGCACAACCAGAAAGTCAATCTTCAGGGCTCGACTCCTCCCCTGGGCCACGCAGGGACTCGGAAAGTTGTTTGGATGTCATGCTCAGCAGACGAAATCACATGCTGCCCAATAACAATTACCGATCTCCCCCTGCCAAAAACGGTGACAGGCTTTCGGCTGGCATGAGCGGGGTGAAGAATGAGAGTTCTGTGTAAGGATACATGTACTGTTTCTGTAAAACTACAGTATGAGGGCATGCAGGAGAAGGGTTAGGGAAAGGTTCTGTAACAGAACAGAATTCTGAAACAAAATAGCTTTACCAGGAGTATCATTTGACTTATTTTAGTAAAGCTTCTTGTTCAATAGCAGAGGAAATTGACTCTTTCAGTGGTTTTTGTCCTGACATAACAGTCCTCATGTCTGAGAAGATATTCTTCATTTGTTCAAGTAAAAGCTGCAATTTAACAGCATCAGCAAAAAAGCTCCCAGCTTCCTAAAGAGCTCACTTACAGACAAGCACATTGACAACTTGTAGAAAATACTTGCCTTCTTGCTGTTTAGTAACCTCATGGCAAAGCATTCAGAGCCACCTAATCCTGTGAGGTAACAAATACCTTCCATTCCTATGGCAATCAACCGAGGAAGTTCACAAGTCACTCAGCACCATTTAGAATCAGGCGTTTAGGCAGAGTAAGTCAGAAAAGAGTTTTCTCAAGTGAGTTACTACTACAGGCAATGTAACACAACAGGCTTTCCCACTCTTACTGGGTTAAGGTCGACTCAGGGAGTTATTTTTCCAATTAAGCACAGCAAAGCAAAGTAAACAAACATGCTATTTTTTAAGTAATGTTTTATGTCACAATGGCCTCAGATTGTCCAGACGTTCTAAACAATAGCCAGACCAGTGCTCTCTATGGTTTATGCTATCCCTTAAAATCATACAGAAAAGCTATTTTTTCCCTTCTGCTCCCCGCTGGCTTTCCGGCTCTGTTGTCTCCCTCCCTTGAAACAACTTCATACTGACTTCCTTGCTACCTCCCTTCTCTGAAACAACTTCCCGTCTGCTTCCCAGCTCCCTCCCCATTCCTTCTGCCGTCTCTCTCCACAGAAACAACTCCCAACAGCCAACTTCCTCTAGCCAACTGCTGAGTTTCTACATAGAAAAAAAGCATCCCAGGTGTCTGTACACTTAGAATGAGCAGGGGGAAAATGACAAAACAATCTTTGCCTGATTAGCCCAATGAAAGTGCCTGGCACAATGTGGGCCATATTACATAGTCCTGACACACACAACTCACTGATGTCAATGAGAGCTTGCGTGTGCAAGGAATCAGTGTTTTTTACCATGAATGTTGTTACAGTCTCAGCTTAATTGCTGGAAACACATATTAATACACAAAATTGATATTTAAGTAGCCCATTTAAAAAGGGACTAGACTCTGCTGCTTTCCAAGTGTTGGGAAGATGCCGATCTCTAGAGATCATAGCAGTAGCTTTAAGAAAAACATCTGTATGCGTCTATGTATATTTAAATATTTTGGTTTGGCAGCCTCCTTCGTGATAGTTATTAAACAATAAAACAAATTCCCTGGGAGAAGACATTGGCCAGGCTTCTTTTACTATTTACTCCTGCACAGAAGTACTAGGATTATAAATCAGATTTATACACCACTTTACACTTTGTAAATGCTGTACAAACGTTATAGACCAAAAGGAGACATATGCCAGTGTCAAGCCATCACATTTTAATCTGTGTATTAAAAGAATGTAAGAACCTGATTCGGCAAACTCTTACGCCTCTTTGGACCTCAACTCAGCTACAGCTATTTACAGCAGTAAATTTATGCAGGGATCAATTTGGAATAAACAAGATATATTCTAAAATAATCCCACTGGTTTGCTAATGTAAAGATGACAAAATTTATCATGTCAACATAATTAGAAGACATCTTGAAAAATCTTTAAGGTGATCGTATTTAAATGAAATTTCTACTAAGTTCCAGTTATATTGTGTACTGGTCTGTGCACAACATGGAAACGATTATAAAGCTATTGTTTTAGTTTGCTTCCTGTGATACTGATCTCAAATCAGGCTGTCAGACCTACAGCCTGTATTTCTAAACGTTAAAGACTTCCTTTCCAACATTCCCACGCAGAATTGCCTACTGTGAAAATCAAAGGGAAACATGTTTCTAAGTAAAGAACAATTTTTATAAAAGCAAAATCTGGTATTTTTTACCCTTTTGAACTCTGAGATATTCGGCCAGCTATTTCCTATTATGAGAGGACACAAGGGGCCAAATTCAGACCCTTCAGTGATTTCAGGGGAGCAGCAATATCTTACACAGAGGCGGGAATTTTCAGAAGGCCTCAGTGGAGGAGGGTGGTGTGAACAGAGTCCTGAACTGGGACTCAGGAAGCCTAAATTCTATTCCTGGCTCTTCCACTGACCTGCTAGGTCAATGGTTTTCAAACTTTTTTCCTCGGGACCCAGTTGAAAAAAAAAAAAAAAAAAATCTATACCCATGGCCCAACAATTACATCTTTGAGCAATGAATGCCAGTATTTCAGTGGCAGCAGAAGGGAGCACCGTGACCCAGTACCTGAGGGTCTGTGACCCAGTACTGGGTCCTGACCTGCAGTTTGAAAGCACTGTGCTAGGTGACCACAGGCAAAAGTCAATTCACCTCTTTGCCTTATTTTCCTCACCTGTAAAATGGAGGTAACGAGGCTGACCTCCAATGCAAAGCCCTTTGAGTTTATTATTAAGCATTTATTAATTATTTATTATTATGGTTAATGCTGGAGTTAGACACCCTCTGACTTTCAATAGGAGCTGGCTAACAGTCTGCTTTCGGTCCCTTTGAAAATCGCCATTACAGCATGAATGTGAGATCCAGCCTCAAGAGGTGCTCAGCACCCTCCATTCTCACCCATGTCAACGAGAAATAAAGAGGTCAGGCCCTGGCAGGACGAGGCCTATAAAACATATCTTGCAAATATTTTAATACCAAAATGTTTTTTTCTTAAATGACTGTAGCTTTTGGTAAAAAGAATCATAAGCTCGAATAACAACAAAAACATATACTCAGGTCCAGTTTATATAAAATGTCGAGCATAAGTTGCGTCCAGATCACAAGATAAAATGAAAAGGGGGAGACTGGGTTGAGGCAATCCACTGCTTTTCATGGAGACTTCAGTCCTTTAAATTCCCATTTCAAAGGTCAGACAGAGACCAACTGCCACACTAACATTTGTGCCTCTTATCAATCATTTTATCAACCTACCATTAGGTTCTTCATGTGCTATAAAAGGGCCAAATTCTGCTCTTGAAAACACTAGCATAAATCAAGGATCATTTTATTCAAGCTTCTGCAGCTAGCCTCAATTTAGACTGGTGTAACTGACAGCAGAATGTGGTCAAGTATCACATAACCCATTTTCTATTTTGTTCCGCACTACTTTCAAAATGTTTGCATGATGCACAGCAATTCTTGTCACACATAAGCCACAAATTGTATAGGAAACTAAAGTCGTCCATTAAAAATAACAAGATTTCAACATCTTCTAATGACCGCTACCATGCTATTGAAAAATTTAAAGCAGCCCAGGACAAAGAGTGTAAACTAATTCTCATCTTGTTTTCACATTAATTGATCGAAAAAGCTATGCACTTTATGCATATGCATTAACTGTTGTAATTATTATACAACAAAATTAAGTTTGGGACAAAAACAATATTTTCTTCAACAAAATCTTGACTGCTAGTAGTTTGTTTAGGAACAACGTCTATTTACAAAAACCTTGATTTCTAAATATCGTGTTTATTCAGGGCAAGAAATAATTTCCAAATGAGTATAGATTTACTGTAGGCTATTTCTTTCAATATATAATCCCTAAAAATATGTTTCTGCCTTGGGAATTTACTGGTAGGCTTTTATTGTAATGCATTCTTCTCACTGGTCGTAATGGAAAGGAAGCAAGAGGTTGATGCAAATAAAGTTTTGTCTCATCAAAAAGGATTTCAAAAATCTTTGCAGTTACGGACATTGTTGTGTTCCAAAAACAGTAATGTTTTTAAAATATTTATTTCAAATATTCAGGGCCAAATTCATCTGTAGATCACTTCATTAACATAAATAGATTTGTACAAGATCAACAATAATTTGGGTCAGGATTTTCAGAAGGGTCCAAGGATTTTGCAGGCTTAAATTGGGATATCGGAGAGTAGTGGTTTTCAAATCATGGGTCAGGACCCAGTACTGGGTCGCAGACCCTCAGATACTGGGTCATGGTGTCCCCTGCTGCCACCGACAAAAGACTGTAATGCATTGCTGAAAGAGGTAATTGTTGGGTCGCAGGCATAAATGATTTTTTTCTACTGGGTTCTGAGAAAAAAAAGTTTGAAAACCAGCCCCCTAATCTTAAAAGGATACTTACCAGCAACTACAGATCACAGAGCAGAAACACTAAAGCAGGAACACAGCCCTGCAGCAGACCACGCTGCCAACTTTGCCCTCATATCTACACTGATGACACCATCACAGGGCCTAATCATGCCACCTACTCCATCAAGGGTTCGTTCACCTGCTCATCCACCAATGTGATTTATGCCATCATGTGCCGGAAATGCCCCTCTGCCTTATATATTGGACAGACAGGACAGTCTCTGCGCCAAAGAATCAATGGACACAAATCTGACATCAGAAATTGCAACACTGCAAAACCTGTAGGGGAACACTTTAATCTCCCTGCTCACTCCCTCAACGACTTGTTAATAGCTGTGTTGAAACAGATGAATAACAAATCACAACTTCAAAGAGAGTCTGCAGAACTGGAACTTATATGCAAATTTGACTCAGTTGTCTTGGGGTTAAACAGGGACTATGGATTTTTCTCGCATTACATCAAGTGAATTGACCTCCCCCTCCTCTATGTGCTGTTCCCCAGTGTTTTGAATCCTAACACCTATTTTGATTTGCTGTTACAGCCTGACCTGATGCTATGTCATACACTCCCCTGCATTTAATTTCCTCCCACTCTGTAACTTTCCTATCTTCAAAGCGTCTGACGAAGTGGGATTTTCTCCCACGAAAGCTCATGCGATTAATAAATCTGTTAGTCTTTAAAAGTGCAACAAGACTCTGTTGTCTTTCTACAATAGACTAACAGGGCTACCCCTTCGAATTTGTCCAAATAACTAGTCACTTCTGAAAGTCTTGAGTGTCTAAAGATGCATTTTGTGTAGTAACAATTCAGACTTTGGTTAGAAGATGCAACTATCTTTGCTGTACAAACAAAAGAACCACCTCTATCTTGCTGCTGGATTTATAGTTAAATTTATATGTAGCTTGGAAAATAAAAAGTTGAATTATTAAAACACAGGCTATCACAATTGTGACTGATGACTTATTTTCAGGTTCATTTAGCTACTGGGTATTGGGGTACTCCAGGCAAAGTGATACAGTTGTGTTCACCACATTCTCATTTTAAAAGATGATTTAACATCACATACAAATCATGCCAATATCGGATCTTGTAATTATCAAATAACACAAACTTAAGCCTGACATGTAAGAAGGCACTAAAAGACATGTTTTATTCATTTATTTCTTAGTCTGCCAAGAAATATAGATTTCTTTCTTTTTGTAAGAGTTCACTTTGCCTTAGTAACTGCCAGGTGGAGCAGATATCCTTCTGTGATGAAAAGAACAACAAACTGGAAGTTATCTAATTTTAACTTTCAAATACATCCTTCTAATATAGTAATATTATCTTTCTAGTTGTCCTTAGAGAAAAAAACAAGTTTGTTTTTTCACCAATCTAGTCTACTCTACAACACCAATCAATAGCTCACAATCTTTAGGTGTTCAATTTTTAAAGCTGGTTAACTGGTAACTAGTTGGCATGGCGTATGGAGTTTTCAGTGGGAAGAAAGTTAGTTTAATTTATGCAACTTGCTTGGGTATGGAACATTAAATGACAAAAATCACATGTTATATAAGTGCTGTTCAGCAAAGAGTTTTTTTGCAGATCCCTCTACTATATTTCCCTTTATAACAGGTAGACAATAATTGTGAGACAATTAAATTCTATGAACCAAGAACAAAAATCACTCATATCAGTTCTGAGGAAGTAGAAAGGCACCACTGTAAAAACACAGACACTCCGTAACCAGCTGGAAACAGAAGTGCATGAATTTGACTTAATCTGACATGACCTGCTGAATAATCACAACTAACATCTGACTTTGTGATTACACTCCATGATAAAAGACCTCCAGCAAGTAACAGAAAAAATAGGATGCTTTCTAGTATCCTTTATTTTGCAGCATTACTATATAGCCTTTAGAACTTATATAGCCCATTTGTCATCTTTCTTAAAAACTGAGGGTGAGATCTTTGCTCCATTGACGTCAATGGGAGTTTTGTCATTGACTGCACTGGGGCCAGGATTTCACCCATACTGTATCATTTTAACTCAGTGATTGAATGAGTTATTGTAGGTTTGGTGTTTAAGAAGACATTGTATGAAAACCATAGCAGAAAGATCAAGACTAGTAACATGCAAACCTTGAAGACACGGTTAACTTTGAAGAATATGCAAAGATTAGGTCTGTTTTTATTTTAACCAAACTGTTTTAACATCCCTAGATCTTACAGTGTTTAGTCCAAAGAACTAAGTGACCCTTTGATTTCAGATGTTGTAATTACTCCCTTACACAACCCCTTGTAGGTAATGAGTAGTGAGTGGCATGTCTCTAAACATCAAGGGATTAATTCTCTACCATTTCACATCCCTGATTCTTTCTGTTGTAAAACTAAATACAGGTGTTGTGTTATTCCTTGCTGCAATTCAGACTCTAAAGAAGAATGGAAACTACTATTACAGTTGTTTTCATTGATCTTCCACGTTGCTAAGTCACAAATATCCACCAAAGTGACTGCCCAGAGCAGCATATGCTCAGAAGTGGTAGAAGTAATTAGAAACTTTTGAAATATATTTCATAATTTATATATGCTGCGAGATCCCACTCACCAGGTGTGCTTTGTTATGCTGCTCTGCTATGAGCAAAGTGGGTGGTTTCTATTGAAAGAGAATCTCTCTATCCAGGTCAAGTATTTTAACATTGTGGTTTTAGCTATTTTAGCACATTGTGTCTCATCCACCAGAATACCATATTGTCTATCAATGAATCCTTTTCAAAAAAAATTTTGAACATTCGAAATGTCAGAGCTGCCTTCTAAACGCAATTATGCAAATGTGTTTTTCCTGCCAAATCAGGATTTACTTATCTCAGCATGAAAAATTTTCTTCCATTTATAATCTAGGTATATTAATTATAATTAAATTCCTGATGCTCAAAATCTTTTAATTGATTTTAATTAACCATTTTCAAGGCTAATTTTAGATGAATTTCTTACCTATGTGAAATGACATTAAATTTGGCTTTAGTGATCATTTTGACAATTAATACCTTGCATGATAAATATTGCTCAATTTTCTCTAAGCCCTTAAAAATAAAATCACATTGTCCTGATGGAGAGCTATGCCCTAATGATAGGATGAGTTCTCAGAACACATGCTGAGATGTCTCAATATGCCTTTAATCTTCTGTAATTAGAAAATAATAGGCATACTTTTCCCTCTGTGATACCAACCAACAGTGACCTATTCTCTTACATAGGCCTTACCTGAGGACAACAGTTTGTGAGTGCGTAGGAAACTGATTGCCAGACGCATTATGGATGCCTTGTCCAGATGTGAACTAACATTGTGGGGTAGGGGCAGTTCATGGGCTAATTCATAGAATACTTCAGTCTCCTTGCTTCTTCTGCACCTTGCTGCATCTCTCGATTTCTCCTTTCTCCTTTCTGAACTGCTCCTATAGGTAAGCAAAAAAAGACAGTTCCTGAGAAGTAATTCATATATTAAGAGACATTAATTGTCAAGAGTAAAATCTTCTCAGCAGTGAGCCAACTGGGCCATTTGGCATAAAAGAGTAGATGTGATAGCATTTTGGTTCTTTATAAAAGCCTATGGAAAGTGACACCACAATAAAAAAAAAAATTGCAATATTATTCAGGTCAACATTTGGTCCAGCTAAATTCTCATTGCCTTCAATGGGATCAAAATGTGGCTTTTAGTGATAGACTAAACAAGATACAGCAAATCATGGGTTCTACCAATGTTCTATTTAAAATACTTTGTTTTCAGGTGGTTTGAAAAACTGTTTGGATTTTTCAAACAAGCTGGATTCAGATTATTTTCAGTGTCTCTGGAGACCTAAATATCTTTCAAATTGCCTTGTAAAGAAACTGTGTGATATCCTGACCCCATTTACATCAATGGCAAAACTCCCATTGTCTTTACAAGAGTAAGGATTACATCCACAAGCTTTCAGTTCACATAACCATAGAAAATAATATATGGAATTATACAGTATTTTCATGGAACAAAGTTCTGATCATTCTGTCTACAGTGCAAGGAATATCTATAATGTGAATTTTACTAATGACTACAGACCAGTCACAAGGGATCCAATCCTGCCTGGTATTGAATGCAGAGAGGAGTCCACCAGATTGATGTGTGCACGTCAACCTGTTACAGAGCTAGAGCTCATTCAGAGTGTGGCATGGTTCCTAGATACTGTGAATTGGACAGGCCATTCTTTGCATTTCAATAGTAGTAAGCAATAGGCTATATGCTTTATTGGTCTACAAAACATTCCAGTTCTAAACCTGATGTTATACATGAAAAAGCATCTATTTTTTACTTTGAAATATATTAATCAGAAATAAATATTGTAGCATGAAATAAAGCCAATTCTTAGCAAAGTCTATTCCAATAAAATCTTCTCTCTCCTGTCTATCCCTTCAGTGAAATAAACACAATCAATAGAGCCAGCCTCCTCCACCCTGGAAGGAGAACAAGAAATAAGGGGAAAGATATTTTACAAGAAGGAGGGGACAAAATTAGTCCACCAGGAAGCACAATGCTAAGTTTAAAGAAACAAAAAACACAAGAACATTCATTAAAAGTTTGGGGTGGGCAAGATAGTTGAGCGAAAACTTCATTAATTCCTATGCAGTAGTTTATAAATAGCCTTAAATGGATTAGATTCTAAGCAGAAAATGTTGGTAAATCTCAATTTCACTGTATATACACAAACCAATGAAAAAATATTTCCACTATAATAAACAAAATTTAATAATAGGTAAAGTACAAAAACCCCCACTACCTGAGAATTTATTAGAGTAAAAATCCAGTGATTTAGACTTTTGAATAAGGCTTGTTACAGATGGACTAGCAAATATATAGGTATATAGATCTGTTGATTCAAGGATTTTCACTTTGTACATTTCAATGGATGATATTGACAATTTGTGTTTTAACAGTTTATAAAGTTAAACTTTTTGAATATCATTGTGTATGGTCACAAAATAATTGTCTGAAATCCCCCTCAAATTTCATGCCACTGTGAATATATAAAATGCTTACAATTAAATCAATATTATGCATTAAAATTCTTTTTTAAAAATTGAATTTTGCCAGGCCTATTTATAAAATGTATTTATACAACAGCACACCAGGCGCACCTCACAAAAAAGGAGATAAAAACAAATTAATGAGTGTTTAAAAATGTTCAGCTGGTATAAATCAGTATAGTCCCATCACCTTTTGTAGAACTTCATCAAGTTACAACAGCTGATGACTCTAACCCTTTGTTGGTCATTATATGATGTGCAATGAAATCTGCTGCTCCATTTCCTAGTCAGAAAACTATAACATAAAAGTCATTTTAAATGACTTGGCTTGGATGAGCACAGGATGGGACATGTAAGGTCCGCCTCTCCAGTTTCAGAAACTGTAATTTTTTTGTGTGCGTCCCATTTCTAATGTCACTTAAGCAGACTCTCATTTTGAGGCTGTCTATGAAGTAAGACATTTCTGACCTTTGACATATTATTGCACAACAGCGTATTTTAAGTGGGAGAGGTTGGGTGGCTGGTTGTCATCAAGGGAAATCAAGATGGCTTTGTCAGCTTGGAAGAGAATTGTTGAGGTACTTGTTAACTGCAAGACGTGAGTTACATTCAGGTGCTTGTCTCTGTAGGGGGGGAAGTAGGGTGGGGTACCCAAATTTATCTAGTAAAGTGGTGGCGAGGTCCACAATATGAGAGCAGGGCCCTAATTCTGGATGGTACTTAAGCACATGCCTATCTGAAGAACATGCATAGTTCCCATAAATTCAGTGGGACTACTTGTATGCTTAAACTTGGGTACAGGCATGAAGGCCTAGATAGGTGAGGTTGTAGATGTGTGCTGATCGGTAAGCTATTAGAGGTAAGGAGCCTCAGAAAGGCATCTCTTAAGCCCTGAGGCTGACCTCCAGCCATCTTAGTTCAGAACTATTTTTCCCCAGAAGAATCTATTCTAAAACGTTGGGGACAAGGCTGTTATGAAAGGTATTTACGAGATGCTGCAAACATGGAAATATCAGCTGCATAGAAATTTGACAATTACCTTACAGGGATTGCTTAGGTGAGTATCAGGGCCACAAAGAGGACTCTGATTCTTTACTGTGACTGGTTGGAGTTTTTGTTTCATGGGACAATGGTAATTTAACAAACACAAGTTAATTAGTAGTACATTTTAGCCTTAAGTCATAGTGCACAGTCAAATAAATATAAGCTAAATAGGAATTTTAAAATCAACACAGCTCAGATTTTTTTAGATGCAAAAGATAAATCAACCCTTCTCCCAAAATCAAGTATACTTTTAAAATCACAACCTATAAAACAAGATGCAAAAATAAAACAACAAGGGTTAGAAATATATTTGTTCATTTAGGTCATAAGGAGCCTATCTTTCACGTATTTTTTTCTTGTCTTTGTGACTAACCCAGCAACCAGGGCGACGGCCCATATAATAGAAACATTTTTCCTACATAGCAAATATTTTAGGTTTTGAGTTGGTGCAGTAGAAGGCATCTAAAACAAGAACAGGATTAAAGATAATTTAATAGTGATCAAATAAGTAAGCCTCAGATTATCTTCCCGTACAGAGTCCCTCAACCCAGATTCCTGTAGGAGTGTCAGCTACCTCTTTTGTCCTCCTTCTCCATATCACAGGAAAAGGAGAACCATGTGTGTATTTTTACATCAATGTTTTTCTCAGGGAAACTGTTTTTTAAACCCCATTTCTTTTTATCTAAAGAAAGTCTGTGGTATGCCCAAAATGATTCATCTCTAGGAGTCAGTCCACCCCAGGAATAAAGATTAGAAACAAAAACAAAACAGAAAACCCCGCATACCCATGCAGCAATATTTATAAGAACTTCCGACTGCATCTTGGAGAATGTAACTCGAACCACAAATGTTTGAGCTCCATTCTAAATGTAGAGCCCGCAATTTTCAAATTGATTTTAAAATTAGACAGAACATCCAATATGGTAGGAAATACCATCCCCGTTAAAAAATCTTTTTTTCATTTGAATGCTAAACCAAATGCAAACAGGGGATAAAGATATTTGCCATGTCGCAACTCACGAATTAAAAATGGGTTGTTTAAGACGGGCAACCTCATAATGGCAACCTCATAATGCCTTTCAAACCACAAAGAAAAATATTTAGTTTTGTCATCCTAGGTAAATATAATATAGGTGTGTGGCTAATGAGGCAAGGTGGTTTCATTAACTACGAGTGCACAAGATTTCTCTCCTTAGAGAGTCAATGTTTGAAATTGTATTACATTATCCTACAACATTTCTGATTACAGTCATTATTTTTGCAGTTGGCAGAGGTACAGACTGCACACAAGTTTCTTCTTCTTCTTTACACTGAAAGTGCTGGAGAAAAGCAGTCTCTCCACTCTATAAGGAGTTCATTTGCTCAACCAGTATATTTTTAAATAGAAACGTTAATTAAATGCAAGCACATCTTCTTGAATACTTCTCCCCATGCATACAAGTTCCCGGTTTCTCTCCCTAACACAGCCAACGGTAGCTACATCATCACTGCAAACGGACATTCAATATCCAAAGGGGTAGCCGTGTTAGTCTATTGTAGAAAGACAACAGAGTCTTGCGGCACTTTTAAAGACTAACAGATTTATTAATCGCATGAGCTTTCGTGGGAGAAAATCCCACTTCGTCAGACGCTTTGAAGATAGGAAAGTTACAGAGTGGGAGGAAATTAAATGCAGGGGAGTGTATGACATAGCATCAGGTCAGGCTGTAACAGCAAATCAAAGTAGGTGTTAGGATTCAAAACACTGGGGAACAGCACATAGAGGAGGGGGGAGGTCAATTCACTTGATGTAATGCGAGAAAAATCCATTCAATAGACACACATACTAGTGCAATGCCAGCCATTTCTAGTGGCACAGAGAATCCCAACAACATGACAAAGCCCTATCTACTTTTCTTTGTTTATCTGCCTCCTGGGAACAACTCTTTAAAAGAATGTCACTCAATGCTTGCTACTCATGGCTGCGATACTTCAAAAATTGCTGGTGTACAGTTTTGTTTAGTTTTGCTTTCCTTATGCAACTTCCTGCACAAGCAATTGCAATCAAGGAAACAGACCCCAGTAACATGCAGTGTTTTCAGTTCCATACGAGAGGCCAAAGCTGCCTTCAGTTACACCTATTGACTTCAGTGCGGAGTATTTTACCCAGGCTATGGCTTGATTCACTCATGTCACAAGAGTGGGAGCATAACTACTCAACAGCTGGTTTGTCCTAAGCCAGCATGAAACGCTTTCACTGAATCTTACTCATATTCCATTGTGGTAAAAGCACAGAACAGAGAGAAGGTAGGACTTAGCAAACTCATGAATCACTCCCTTCCAGCAAATTTTAGTCAGGCTACCAATCGCTTTTGTGGTGGGGGGGGAAGAGCTGTTTGGCAACAGTGCACATCATCCTTGGAAAAAGTGACTTAGGCAGAAGTACAGATCTAGTTCACCCCCAAAGCTGTGGGACTTTAAAGGGACAATGTGCAACCATGATGTTTCCATCAACAAACAAAACAAAGAGCCTACCAGGTGCAGAGTGCTTCCTGTGAATTCGCTTAAAACCCTTTGGTTCCAGGGGTCTTGACACCTTGCAGGATTAGACCCTTATTTCCCCACCCACATACATATTTATGTTGTAAATGCCATATGAGCCTTCCCTATAAATCACTGAAAAAGGAACATCTAAGCCCAAACATCTGGGGGCGGGGAATGAAATCAGGCTGTTCAGAAAGCAGGCCTGGCTGGCTCCCTCACCAGAGGGCCTCAGCCTGCTTTCAGGAGTTGATGGTAGGGTAGCTGCTTGGGTGGAAGAAAAAGCAAGTTCCACTTCCAAGCAAGGATATTCCCTTGCTAGTTTGATGATGCTCTGGGGTGGCTGTAGCAGCGTTTAGTCATGCATGAACACAGTACAGAGTCTGACCCAGGGGAAAAAAGTGCTGAGAGTATGTGATGAGTTCTCAGTGCATAGAATACAAACAATTTGTCTTGCCCCAAAGGCTGTTTACATGATTCCCCAGTCACTCAAGTGTGTTTACTTCAGATTCTGAGAACTGTAGTTATGCTGTCGTATGCAGGGCAAAGATGACAAACTACTCAGGAATACATTATGAAATCACATGAATTTTCAGAAGCAAAGTTCCCCAGACTGCCAGGAATAACCCCAACTACAGACCAGCCCCAAAGAAAACCACAGAAACAAGAACAAACACAGAGCATTAACTCCATCAGTCAGATAAGTGGCAATAATTTAATTATGTGCTGAACAGAATTAAGGGCCAGAGTGCAGTCCCCTTTCTCAGGGTGACTATTCCCTTTCCTCAGAGCAGTCAGTGAGAGTGTTTGCAGGGCCAGGATGAATTAAAGGAAACATCACAACCTGGCTTTAGAAGTAACCTTTACTCCAGTATTGCAGTTGTGTGTATAGCACCCTACTTTCAGAAAAAGAGATTTATTTTTCTTTTAAAATATGCCTTTCCAACATCATCCTGTATGCTCAGAAGTTCAGCGTGGAAAAAAAAAACCCCAAAAAAACAAACGAACATTTTAGTCATAAGATAACTAGAATCCATTTGCACTAGGTAAGTAACTCCTGTCAGCCATATGTGTAAAGGGTTCACTAGTCTGAAGTAGAGTTAGACATACAAGTTCTGTCTTTGGCTACACCTATGCAGGCCCAGGAGACATTGCATGGCATAGGGTGCGTCTACACTTGTAAATTAAGGTGACTTAATTTACTCTGCGTCTACACTACAGTTTCCTTAAGTCGACTTAAGCAAGCTGCTTAAGTCAACTTAAGGAAAATTAAGTCGACTTTATTAAACCTCATTTTAAGTCCACTTTTGGCTTCAGTCGACTTTCTAAAGTCGACTTAAGCCAGTGTAGATCTGGAGTAGCCCTAAGTTGACTTAAGGCTCTCCAGGACTCCCCCACTGCCCTCCCTGCCAGGGGGAGTGGCACAGGGAGAGTCTGGCATGCCCCCCCCACCCTGCCCCTATGCTCTGCCAGGGTCCCTGACCCATTTGCCCCATTATACCCACGTACAATGGGGCAAAGGCTGAGCCCCCTGGCACTTGGCAAGGGGTGCCCCCCCTGCCACCGTGGACCTGTCCCAGGTCCACCTAGCCCCTAGAAGTCGACCTAGGCATCCAATGTGGATGCTCTAGGTCGACTTTGTAGGGTCCCCCCTAAGTCAACTTAAAATTTAAGTGTGGACATGCTAAGTCGACCTAAATTAACAAGTGTAGACATAGCCATAGAGACTGGCCCTCTACATTTAAATAAAGTTAATCTGTAATTGAGTTGGGTTAGTTCTGCAGAACGTTAGAACCCTGAAATACAATAAACTTTGTAGGTTCTAGAGTACGGATGTACAAACCCCTGCTTGGAGCATCCATATTTGTTCTTTTGCCCCACCCTACCAATAACTGGTTTTTTGTTGATCAGGAATACTTGTCCTCACTAAGTCAGCATATCTCATCTTTAACCTTTCCATAAACGTTTACCCTTCAAAGTTCTTGGTGGCGATTTAGCAGCCAGTATCTTGGCAATCAGCTTTAGAGATTGCTACTTCTGCTATGAACATCAGTGGACTCTTCAAGTTAGACTCTACATGGTGTCATCAGAGTTGGTCATCTTCTGTCTTTACACAAGTCCATGTGTATGGACGCTACAAGAAGGAAGAAAATTTGTACACCTGAATGTTTAGGGCTAGCCCAGTCAAACAGAGTTAGTTCTGCAGAATGTTATGACCCTGAAATACAACTAAACTTTGTAAGTTCTAGAGAACCGACATCTCATGGCCTTGGAAGTTAGTACCAACAGAGCTGAAATTAGTATTTAGCTAGAGTAGCTTTCACTACTACAATATCTACTGTACTGTGAATTTATAAAATGTTTCAAATTACATAGCCTCAGACTGGCTTACTTCAGTTTAATTAATTAGTTGTGTGCCTCTGGACTTTGTTTGAAACTGCTGTGTATGTAAACCTCTTAATCTTATGAAGTAACAGACATATTACTTTACATTGTAAGCCTCATTATTAAGCACTTGTAGCTCCAACACTACTAAAGGTCAAGAACCCACTGTTAATTAAACTGTCATGCAAAATATCTATAGTAATATATGCAGGCTTCAATGTTTACAATCAAAGCTTCAGATTTTAACTTGTAGAACAAGAATTGCTATAAAAAGATAATATAAAACATACATGAGTTACTGTACACAGAGTGGCTGACCAAGGTGATTAGACCTCATTTAGAATAACAAGAATTTAAAGGAATGGTTTTAGGATAAAAGCCATTTGAATCCAAAAGTAATTATGCATGTGATTAATATCATCTTACATTATTGATGAAGAATTACTAAAAATCATGTACACTATTTACCAGTTTTTTTACATTCTGCATTTTATTCAGTTTGGATAATAAGGACCAGATATTCAGCTGGTGTAAATCAGCATAGGATCTTGTTGTGAAACTATAAACCAGGGGTGGACAAAATTGGCTCACAGCTAGGTGCCAGCAATTTTACTTTTGGTCACCAGAAGGCACTCCTCCATTACATTTCTGCAGTGGAGCTAGGCAACAGGCTGCTAAAACTGATCACCATGGTGACCAGAAACATACATTTGTCAAGGCCTGCTATAAACTGGTCAGTTTCTTTTCTGCTTACTATAATTTTCACTTTCTGGTTCTACACTAGCTCAGTGCTGTAATATTTGGGTCCAGCTCTTTAGTCAACTTATGTGCAAAAGTGCTTATTTTTATTTTGTTTTTAAAATTCCATTAAATATTTTTAAAAATGGGGTTTTATAACAAGTCTCTCCATCTTATGTTCAAAAATAACCTTCACTCTGACCATCACACTGTCCTTTTGACAGTGTTCCTTTAAATTATAATTGGCAAAATGTAAATGAAATGTGCATGATAAGAAGTTCACTCACTCATTATGAATTAAGGCCAAAAATCCAGAGGTTGAGAGTACAACTCCAACCTATCTAAAGTAGACAAGATAGTTTCATCTTGGTTTTGCCTGGGACAATCTCTGGTGAAAGGCATTCACTAAGGAATTATTCTAAAGGCTGAAACAGATGCAAGTGCACAAATTTCGCTAGACATAAATGGGAATTTAAATCATAGAGCATGTATAAACTGGCTTGAAAACAAGTGTATGCTGATAGAAATTATAAAAAGGTGTAATTTGCACTGATCTGGCATCCAATGGCTGTGCAAAACAAGTTCACGGTCCACACCAAAAGGGGCTAATTTATATACTGAGGGAATGGAAGTCTGAGTACAAGAGAAATAGAGGTACATGTTATTTTATGTCCTTCCTTTCTTCAAGGTTGCTTCTTCCTGCTGTGCCTCATCACTTTTACCTTTGGATAAATTATACTTGTTCTGCACACCCAAATTAGTGCAAGCTAAATCACATTACTATTTATATCCATTTTTCTTCTCAGTTCATACTCTCAAAGTTTAAGTTAGAACAGGATTTCCATGGAGAAGATCCTGCTTATCCTAGGTCTGAATGTGACCCCAGGTCTCTATGTGCAGGTTAAGCTTGTAAGTGAATTTGAACTGGCAGAAGTGAAATATACTTAAAGTGTTGGGTAAAAGGGCAGAGATCAGAACATGCTAAGGGCTAAGCTTTTTTCAGCTTTCTATCTGTAATCGTAGTTCTTCCAAAAAGGTGCCTAGCACCATAGTTTGGGGCTTCATTAACAGTGGCCTTTGGACTTGTAGAAAGGGAGAAATAGGATTTAAGTGGGGGAGGAGGCCTGGGAACACACTAAATAAACCTGAGCACATTTATAGTAGATAAAGTCCATGCCGCCATTATAATATCCAGGACTCAGACTAACACAGCCACGCGAAAGGACTCTTCCACGGCTGTGCTGGTTTCAAGATGAGCAGATCAACTCTTTGAGGAAGTCAGATTTGCACTCTTCTGCGCCACTTTAAACTGCAGAAGGGATAGATCCTCTCTCATGTATGAAACATTAATACATATATATATATATATATATATATATATATATATATATATGTCTGTATAATTTAGTGCTATTGGATTTGTAAATTTTTTGTTTAAATAAAAATTCCTGGCAGTGTGCAACTGATGCAAACAGACCTTAATCCCAACGTCAGGAGGATCGCTCCAACATTGGGGCAAACTCCAGTGTTGTAGATTCAGATACTATGCCTCCTCCACTTGCTGTGGCCAGAATAACAGGTATGGCTGCTGGTAAATGGGATATGTCTGGGGCTTCTCTGCACCACAATGATCCCCGACTACTGCAATGGCCCCTTAGAGCTATTGTGCAACTTGAAATTACAAAAATAGACAGACTGCTCTAATTTCTATGAGGGTCAGACGTTAAAGCAAGCCTAACCCACAGCCAGCGTTGGGACAGGGAAATACAAAGCTAATCCAGAGCCACCCTAATCCCTTTGCACCCTACTCTGCTGAGAGATGCTGTCAAGAGCTCAGCCCCAGTCATGGTTTTGGATCATTGATTTTTTTAATCTAAAGTTAAACTATTCGGCACAACATGGCTACATTTATATTTAGCACCCTTTTGAGGTTGTTTGTAATGCCAAATAAAACAGACATTGAGAAACATGTCCAGCAAGGCCAGTTTTGATGCAGATTGACCTTGAAAACCTACAATTGAACTAGCCACCTTGTAAATACACTTTTTCAAGCAACAAAATGTTTTTTCCGTGGTAATTTATACTACTGCTTTCCTTCATGGTTTCTACTTTAAATCTATATTAATTGTACGAAACTAAGAACTCGAATCACTCGAATCATAAAGCTGAGGATACTGAGGATAGCTGGTCAGTATGTGGCACTATATCTTTAACCATTATTTGTATTCAGAAAGATTAAAAGATCCTAATCTCACAGCAGTCTTTTGGTTGTAGCAATTCATCAATCTTGACAGCTAATCTAAAGGTCTGTACACATCATTACTCAGAAGCTCAGCAAGTATTGTTAAGATCTGCTTTCAGATAAGTCATCTATTTGCCTAAACTGAATGCACATACCAAAAGATGTGTTTATCCCTTTAGTAAAAGGTAAGGACAAAGTGAACAAAGTGCAGCCCACAGGGTTTTGTGGCCTCAAAAGTTGTACTTCTAACCACCCTCATTTTTTAGATGGAGGCACTATGTCCCAGCATGTGATAGGCCTTCCCGAGCCAAGGTGAAGGCTGCTCAACTTCAGTTTGAGCATTTCAAGTTGGATCCACAGACCTGCAAGTAAATCAGCAGGGCTCCTTGTAATTTTGATCACTATTTTAAGGCTAAGGGCTAAATTCTGCCATCAGATTACCTCAGTGTAAATTCTCTGCACAAACATGTGGGCAAATTTTGTCCGAAAGCCCACCAAATTATGAATGACTGAAGAAAGTATTGCTTCAATCTGTGACATATTCTGGATGTACACATCCTATAATGTGGGCAATACCAACTGAGGTTTGTGGGACTTGTGGTTAAAATCACTAGTACTCCAAACAGCAGGCCCAAACTTGCAGCCCACAACACCAACTCTTATCTGATACTGCTGGCATACAGTCAGGTTAAAATTTTACTCCGGATGTCTTTGTGGAAAGAAACAAATCAGAGAGCAGCTTGTAGAACAGCAGAATGCGTGTGGACCACCAGGGACTCAAGAGAAACCTCTCTGAAAGGAAGAGGTTAGAAAAACATTTGTAACACCCCGCATCCTGCTGTTTCCACCAGAATATTGCCACTTCTTAAACAAGATGGTATCAGCAGCCAATGCTACTATGTGCTGAGGGCTCTCAACCTCCATCTCACTATGGACAAAACCAGTCGCGTTGAAGTCAATGGCAAAACTCATCAGTGGTACCAGGACTTCATCCAGTGAGTAGTCCATACAGTCACTTGGACTACTCATGGGGTGGATTTTGTGCAACAGAATTTACAGCCCAGGACCAGGAGACTAAGTGGCTTTGACCCTTTATATCCTGGGTTGTTCTAGTGGCCAGACATGTCTCTGGAGTAACTTAGACAGCTGCCATATGAGCCGTAGCACTGCTAAAGATTCCCAGCCCAACACACCCTTACAGCACCCATCCCTGCCCTTGGCATCCTCCCTGTGCCAGGGCTTGCAAGGAGGGTCCTCCAGAAGTGACCTTATGACTATTTTCCAAAGTACCAGTTCTGAGGAAATCCTCCCCTGACCAGAGTTGCTCTTAGGGCCCCTTTATGCCAGGTTATATGGGCTGGAATGTTGTAAAGAAGCTGGAATGGGGGTGCAGATCACACTCAGTGTGTCAGGTTAAGCACATCTGCAAGTCTGCAGGATTAGGGCCCTGCTATCTAGCATGTTTTCTGTACACATTACAGTGGCTGGTAAAACCTTCAATGTGAAAGTAAAATTGTTGAAAATGAAATCTTAAAGATATGCTTGATTCTGGAAACATGATTTTGATTATTTCTTCAATTAGGTACTGTTCTAGATTTCCATAGATACATATTTCAAACAAATAATTTCTGCACATAGACCTCTTGGTGAATAATCAGGATGAACACAAGAGGAAATAGGATTTCTTTTTAACACATTTCTATTTACTCATATCTCCACAAAGGAAACAAGCTACTGTTCTCATTAAGCCAGCTGTTTGTTTCAAAGCTCAGATGTCTGTGTTTGTTGGTCTTCCTTTATATAGACCACATGCATAGCGAAAGTATGTATATGTAAATGCATTTATAATTTTATTTTTGGCTTATAAAAATTTCCCCATTAACTCCCACTAGGTGGCATGTACAAAAAAATAAACTTTGACTTTGAACCAATGTCAATTAATACTCTGTGTCATCTCTTGTTCCTTTGAAGTCCCCAGAACAACAACAAAGTTTATACAAGTTCTCTGATCATAAAATCTTCACGCAATAATGTCAAATTTCATTTAATATCTGCACCATGATTATATTAGTGCCTGGCTGATTACACAGGAATGTGTGGTTTCTCTATGCTCTTATAGCCATTCATGATGAGAGCATGAATATCCAATGATCTCAATTACAGAAATGCACAAGACTTATTCTGTCATATAGTCTCTCTCTGTGATACTAGTTGTAGTAAACAATTCCTAGAACAACAATATATCCAGCCTAACTTTTGAGTAATGTGATGTTCTCCACTTCCCTTAAGGACCATCATGAGGAAGCATGTCCTGTGAAAAATTTCTGCTCTTAATTCCTTGCCATCATTATATGTTTTAGGATGAAAGTTTTGCCCGAGTAAGGACTGTGAAATAAGTGTCCCTAGAGGCTACCCATCAATCCCTGGTTTTCCTTTTTCAGGTAGCCATGGTCTTCTACTGTGTTTCTTGAGTGGTCAATGCCATTCTAAACTAAACCATCAGGAAATTGTGGGAAAATTTACCCTTAAGGTACTAATGTGAGATTGAAAATGTAAGTCTGTCACCACTTTGTGTTGAGAGAACAGAAGAAATGTGTCCTATCTAGTAGTTTAGAGGGACATCTGGGGGAAAATGACCACTAAAAGAGAGGAATCTATGCACATAGGGTCACATTCTTACCTCACTTACCCTGATGTGCACCCAAGTTAAATTCACTGAAGAGAGAAGAGTTACCCTTGATTTACAGCTTGGATCAGAATCTTCCCCAAATTCTTCAGAGGCTTAATTATTCCCTTCTAGCTGTTTAGTAATTTGTCTGGCTGGCTTTTTAGGCAATAGCTTCAGTGTGCCAGCTAGCATGACTACAGAAAATGGTTCTCTTTTTAGCATGTCATTCTTGTATTGCATACAAAAACCAACAGATGAGAAACAGACAGCACGGCACTCTCCCCCATTCCCACTCCAGTTTGAATCCTCAGACTGATATGAATCTTAACATATTTAGCAGATTTTGACTCCCTCAGGGAACTGATGGGCAAGATCCCTTGGGAGGCTGATCTGAAGGGGAAATGGGTCCGAGACAGCTGGCTGCATTTTAAAGAAACCCTACTAAGGGCACAGGAAGATACCATTCTGATGTACAGAAAGAACAGCAAATATGGAAGGCGCCCAGCGTGGCTTAGCAGAGAACTCTGCAGTGAGCTAAAACATAAAAAGGAAGCTTACAAAAAGTGGAAGCTTGGACAGATGACTAGGGAGGCATATAAAGATATTGCTCAGGACTGCAGAGATAAAATCAGAAAGGCCAAAGGGCAATTAGAGTTACAGCTGGCAAGGGATGTGAAGGGTAACAAGAATGGGTTTTACAAGTATGTCAGTAACAAGAAGAGAATCAGGGATGGTGTAGGTCCCTCACTGAATGGGGCAGGTATTCTCGTGGTGGACGATGTGGGAAAGGCTGAAGTCCTCAACGCTTTTTTTAACCTCTGTCTTCACAGGCAGGATCAGCTCCCAAGCTACTACACTGGGTTACACAGAATGGAGAGAAGAAGAGCGGCCCTCAGTCATGGAAGGTCAGGTTACAGACTACTTAGAGAAGCTGGCTGTGCACAAGTCTATGGGCCTGGATGAACTGCATCCAAGGGTGCTAAGGGAGTTGGCCGATGTGACATCAGAGCTGCTGGCCATTATCTTTGAAAACTCATAGTGAACGGGGGAGGTCCTGGATGATTGCAAAAAGGCAAATATAGTGCCTACCTTCAAGAAAGGGAAAAAGGAGGATCCGGGGAACTACAGACCAATCATCCTTGCCTCAATTCCTGGAAAAATCATGGAGCAGGTCCTCAAAGAATCCATCCTGAAAAACTTGGAAGAAAACAGAGTGATCAGGAACAGTCAACATGGATTCACCAAGGGCCAATCGTGCCTGACCAACCTGATTGCCTTCTATGATGAGATGACTGGATTCATGGATACGGGAATAGCCGTCGACGTGATATACTTAGCAAAGCTTTTGATTCGGTTTCCCACAGCATTTTTGTCAGCAAGTTAAGGAAGTATGGGTTGGATGAACAGACTGTAGGGTGGATAGAAAACTGGCTAGATCATTGGGATCAGCGGGTAGAAATCAATGGTTCAATGTCTAGTTGGCAACCAGTAACGAGTGGAGTGCTCCAGGGGTTGGTCTTGTTCAACATGTTCATTAATGATCCGGATGATGGGATAGATTACACGCTCAGTAAGTTCATGGATGACACCAAGCTGGGGGGAATGATAGACATGCTGGAGGGCAGGGACAGGATTCAGGGAGACCTAGACAAATTGGACCATTGGGCCAAAAGAAATCTCATGAGGTTCAACGAGGACAAGAGCAAAAGTTCTGCACTTAGGATGGAAAAATCCCATGTATTGCTACAGGGAACCCATCGGCTAAGTAGCAGCACTGTAGAAAAGGACCTGGAGGTTATGGTGGATGGGAAGCTGGATACGAGTCAACAGTGTGCTTTTGTTGCCAAAAAGGCCAATGGCATATTGGGCTGCATCAGTAGGAGTGTTGCCAGCAGACCGAGGAATGTGATTATTCCCTTCTATCCGGCACTGGGAAGGCCGCATCTGGAATACCATATCCAGTTTTGGGCTCCCCACTACAGAAAGGATGTGGGCAAATTAGAAAGAGTCCAGCAGAGGGCACAAAAATGATTAGGGAGCTAGGGCACATGACTTACAAGGAGAGGCTGAAGGAACTAGACTTATTTAGTCTGCAGAAGAGAAGACTGAGGGGTGATTTGATAGCAACCTTCAACTACTTGAAGAGGTGCTCCAAAGAGGAGGGAGCTAGGCTGTTCTCAGTAGTAACAGAGGACAGAATAAGGAGGAATGGTTTCAAGTTGCAGCTGGGAGGGTCGAGGTTGGATATTAGAAAAACTTTCTCACTAGGAGGGTGGTGAAGCATTGGAATGGGTTACCTAGGGAGGTGGTGGAATCTCCATTTTTGGAAACATTTAAGGCCCTTTCAGACAATACCCTGGCTGGGATGATATAGTGGGAGTGGTCCTGCTTTTAACAGGGGTTGGACTAGATGATCTCATGAGGTCCCTTCCAAGCCTAAGATTCTCTGATTCTGTACTATGTTGAAGGCAAGTCAGAATGGGCCAAATTCATTGCTGGGGTAACTAATTAAATTAATGGAGTTACACTAGAGATAAATTTTTCCGAAAGGGCTCATTTTCACAATAGTGGAGTCGAAGTCACAGGAAAGTTGGTAAGACTTTTAGTTAAATAGCAAAGACACTGAAAATGCCTTAAAACTGATGAATTATTGTTGTTGCTATCAAAATTTGATGAGCATTTAAGCAGTTCTTTATTGTTAACATTTCTCTCAGCATTTGGCACTGCAGTGTAATGTTTGAGTGAAGTGGAAACTACAGCACTTAAAGAGTAAACAATTGTGGCCCTCAATATACTTAATATCAGTATTTCAAATATTTTAAAAATTAGGGCTTGGTTTGCTGAACTGGATTGCTGGCTCCTGTAAAACTGGATAATTATTCACTACACAAAAGCTTTCAACAGGACTGAAGATATAAGGGCAGTCTAAACTTTAAGATGATGTGGACAGATGCAAGCAGTTATTTGCTTGATTTTTTTTTAAATGAACCTGTTTTAACAACTTTAAATTTCTGCACATCCTCAGTAAACTAATATAGTGTAAAACAGTGTAAAAGAGGAAACTAAATGTAGAGCAAAACTGGGAAGGAGACCTTTAGTGTATATAAAAACTAAATGTACATGGCTATATTTTCTGAGTTCTCTGCTATTATCAAAGACGTGCATTTGCACTGTTAGCCCAGCTTCTCCTTCTAATCCACCCTGAAGTGATATATTAATGCCATTGCAATAATGTGATACAATGATTGACTATGATGCAACATATGTTGTGAAATCTCCATCACTGGAAGTTTTTAAGCGCAGGTTAGACCAAGCACCTGTCAGGGATGGTTTAAGAGAGTACTTGGTCCTGCCATTAAGTGCAGGGGACTGGACTCGATGACCTCTCATGTTCCCTTCCAGTTTCTATTCAGCACCATGATTACTGAAGGATCAAAGAGAAGAGGAAACTGTATTCTAAGGGGGGAAAGCCTTGTTTAAGACACAGAGAGCCAAGTTCATTGATGGTGTGGGTGCATGCAATTCCATTTACTTTATTAAAACTGCCCCTGCAGTATACCAGATATTTTATGCCAACAACAGTTTGTTGATTAGCAAAGACAGCAGTTGAAATTCTGAAAAACATGTGGAAGGTAAAGAAAATTGTGTTTCAGTTTGATATACTTAAAAGCTTTGTCCAATATGTAAGTCTCTATCTCTCTTCCTCTCTCATTATTTTCAGTTCTGCATGGTGAGCATTGCATCAATGTTCAAAAAACTAAAATTGTTGTGCAAAATTCTTAACAAGTAGTACTTCCAACCCTTCTTTGGTAGACATCTTAATATTACCAACTGGGAGAGAGTCAATGTTTGGTGCACTACCTGAAGAAATTGACAATGGAACACATTTATGTTATTCACTCAGATACAAAGTAAAAAACTGGTCCATATCCCTAAAGGAATTAATTTCAGGGGCAAAGCCAAAAACAAGCAAGTAAACAAAAAGCACACTTCCTAACTGTATACTATTAAATTCAGAAGGCCAAATTCTGTCCACACTTATGTCCAAGCAAGCCTACTGAAGTCAATACCATAGAAATGAGTACAGTGTAAACACACTGGTAGAAATGATATTATGCAAATATATGCCATTACGATAAAGATCAAATAATAACATCAGAAGCAAAACATTTTAAATACCGGTAAAACATTTTAGATACAACAGATCTGAAATAAAAAGTGGCTACACGTTCAGTATTTTCCCAAGTCCAGAGACCGATCCTATTCTGAATGCAGGGAAATACAAATAATACTGGAAAGTAACAGTCAATAAATACTTGGCCAGATCCTCAGATGGTGTAAATCAGACTAGCTCCCTTAACTTCTATTGACATTTCAGTGGTAGGCACGGAGTTCCATTTTATAAGTGTAATATTTTTGCCTTCAAAGGCTCTTCAGGCACCAAACACTAAGGGGGGATGGTCTACCCTGGGAATTTACATTTCTCATAATCCACACCTGGTGAAGTGTAGTTAATCCAAGCTATCCCCCAAGTAAATAGCACTAGGCTGATGGAAGAATTTTTCTGTCCACATAGTGACCTTCTCTAAGGCCAGGTCTACACTGGTAGTGGAATTCGGCAAAATGCAGCAGCAGTCAGGAGGAGTTATGCAAACTACAGAGTAGCTTCCTTCAGCGTGGCATTTTCACTGCGCTGCGCCAACAGGAAATGTGTTCCCAATTCAGGGTTGTCAACCTTGCATTTTAGTTTTTACGGACTTGAAGTTGAATTTTTTTTACCGGTATGGTAAGGGTTTTACTGACATCACTAAAAATACCATAAGCAATATAATAGTGTTACAATATTATAATCATATCTTAATGTCAGCAGCAGAGGAAAGGTCAGGGTGCTGGGCTGGAGAAATGGGAAGGATAGAGGGAGAAATGGGGTGAAGGGCCAGAGGAGTAGAAAGGCAGGAATGAGGGAATATGGCTCAGCCAGGCTCTCTGGATGCAGAAGCAGCCTCCACTGGAAGCTCTTACTTGTCCCGTGGAGATGGGCTCAATTTGGTGTATAGGCACAGGAATCTGGCTACACAGAAGGGCTCCCCCTCTTAATTCTCCCTACCCCACCCGCCCTGCCTTGGAGAGTAGTTAAAGCAATTGCTGAGCACTGGTGACTCAAGTGCAAGGTCAGAGTGTGTCTGACCCCCTGCCCCACAGCCCCATCTACCCTGGATCCTGCCCTCTTCCCTGCCCTGGATCAGACCCATGTAGGGTGCTGCAGTGCTGCCTGCTGCAGTTGGATGCTGCCTCCTGGTTTCTAGTGCTGAAGACTTCCTCTTCTATGTATGCTGGGCTACCCAGCATACATAGAAATGAAATACTTCAAGAACTGGCACCCAGGAGGCGGCATTCAACTGCTCAGTTCACTGTGCCAAGAGATTTTTCGGATGTTTTCTTTTAATTATAGGCTCATGGACAGCGGTAAAATTGCATACTTTTTTACTGACTGTCCTGTTCCTGTTGATGCAACTCTATGTCACCTGAGGTCGTGGTTTTTATTAACTGATCACGACGTTGATCTGGAAAGAATCTGCCACCATCCATATATACATGATCTTAAGAAGTTGGATTCCCAATGTCAATGGGAGAACGTCTCCTGTTGGTGTATGTAGTGTCTGCACTGAAGCACTGCAGCTTCGCTACGTTAGCTGTTTAAGTGTAGACATACTCTAAGAATGCCACTTTCCCCCCTTCCCCAGCTGCTGACACCATTGCAACACTTGCCCTCCAGATGGAAGAATCTGTACAGTCTCCTTTGAAACTTTTAAAGCCACTCCAACCAATTGGTGACCAATAGGCTAAGCAGCCATATATAACGCTTTGTGTTGGCACCTTCCTGCTCTCTCTTTCTCACTCTCCCATGCAGACGGAGCTAAGTTCCATCAGTACCCAAAGCAAGCACCTGACTTTATTCCAGAATTCTGGTCTCACAGAGCAATATAGGTGTCATACCATTTTGTCAGAGGTGGGAGAGCTTTAAGTTTATGTGCAATAACTAATAAGGATTAGTATTTTGCAACCATATCATCTTGAACCTTCATTTGCAAATGCTAATAAACCACAGGGCATATATTTACATACAGAGCCTAAGGTTAACACCTGGCCAATATTTGACCAGCCTGCACAGTTTTTTTTAAATGGATTTGCCAGAAATATAATTTAATCTGCTGGGGTTTTTTTAAAAAAGGGATCTAAAGATTTGCATTATAATCACAATACATCGGGATATCTAATGTCAAGTTTGTGTCTAGCTAAAGACACTGCAGTATTCCTCTGTTCTACTGTTTAAACGATAATAGATCAATACTATTGAAAATACAGCAGCTGTCTGCCCAACAACACGCAAGAGCAACGTGTATGTTTGTGAGAGAGGGTTTGAGTCACGGGAGAGTGAGGAGACATATTAAATAATGGAAAATTAGGCATTAGATAAGGCACATTAAATAATGGAAGATCAGAGTGATGGTGCAAGTGTTCCTACTAAACCCCCCAAAAGAAAGCTTGCATCAGAAACTGCACATTCAATGACAATTAACTAAATGAAACAGACTACAAAGACTGGCTGGCAAAAGGTGCTGATAAAACAAACCCCTAGTTTGTTATCAGTGATGTTATCATATCATAGCTGTATATTTTCTCTCTCCAGATAAGTGGCTGTTGAAAGTGGGGGGGGGAGGGAGAGGGAATTGGTTTCGGAGTTGCCTTGAGGTGGGGTTACCAGGGGGACATGCTGCCTTTGCGCATTTCAGAGGTGGTAACCCAGTTAGGGTATGACTCTCATTTACACCAATCCAGAAGTCTCATATTTGATGTAAATTACAATTAGGCCCATAGTGTGTATGACAAGACTTGTACAAAGTCTTCCATCTGCAAATTTGTTTATTACATTCCTTTGTGGGTACCTTTATTCAAACCATTCTTTAAAATACACAATAAATAATTAAACATGAAATTAATTAGTTGTTGAATAATGCTGTTTTAGGCCCTGATCCTAAAATGAGTAACAATTAATTAAAATATAACATATATTTTCTGTTTGAGATGCTGTACAAAATTCTGCACCAATAGAGGAAAAAAAATAAAATGTAGAAACAATGGCCTTTATCCTCAAATCAGAGTAAATCAGCATAACTCCTTTGGTGTCAATGGAGCTACCCCATATTGCACTTGGCCCTAATTCTTTTGATTTCATATTATTTCAGTTCTAATTTGTGTAATGGTCGTACTTCAAAACAGGGCAACCTGTGATCGACACAGAGCGATGTGCTCACTGCAGTTACGCACCCAGAACAGATGGCTGCTCCAAGAAAAAGGACCAATGTGCCCATTCACAGGGAGTGACGGAAATTGCACAGACAGTGTTTCATGCAACCCTGGGGTATCCTTTGCTTGAAAATTTGGCAGCAGTGACTTGGTGGGAAAAATGTATTTCTTTTCTCTTGTTCCTTGCTAAATTTAATTAATTAATTTATTTATTTAATCAGCTGGCCTGAGTTCCAAAAACTACTGCCTCTCAAGAGAAGCAGCAAGGAAAAAGAAAAATAATAATGTTAGAGAAAGTATGTGCAGTGCCAAAAATAATTATTTTGTCATGAGGAAACCACAATGGGACACTGTAAAGGCCGAAGATGGGGGATATTGAGAAATAACAGCAACATAGCTCCTGTTTGAAGTGCAAAGGGATTTACAACTCCATGCATATGAATTGCACACTCTACATAGAGTGATACAAGTTAAATCGGAAAGTAATACTGACTGCTCCTGCTGATGTAACCTTACTGAATTATACTGAAGTAGTGATGTAGTTAACCATACTCCACAGAACATGCTGCAGCTGCTACAGAAGACTGAAAAAGCTATTTTTTTACAGCTTTATGAACAGAAACAAAATGAAGTCTCTCCCTCTCCCTCTTTCAAAGGAAGAAATATTTATTGAAACCCCGCAACATTGGCACATATCCCAACACCCAACAGTGCAAGAGAAAGAATTCTAAGCTCTGATTTTTAGAAAGCTAATTTGCACTACTGAATGGGTTTCAGTAAATTTCAGAAAATTATCCAAGGCAACATTAGTGGAATATACTTACTCTATTCACAAATACCACTTTTCTTAGAAGTTCAAAATGTAGTTCACACTAAATTAATATTTAAATCACTAAAAACACCTCAGACAACAAATTATTATATATTAAAAAGTTCCATCCTTTTATTTCAGCATTAGTGAAATAAGTGCTGCTATTCATAAAGAGCACAAGTAAGTATCCTCCACCTTTGTAAGCATTTCCTCATCCATATAATGGCTCTTTTTGTTGCACTTTCATGTTAGTTTTTCAAATGGAAATTGTACACAAAATTTTTTTTTGAAGATGATCAGAGATTTTAAAGAAACAACATTTGATAGCAGAACTATCACCCCTGAACATTTTCCACAATATCTACTTGATAGATGTCAAGAATTTAAAATCACTTTTCCTATTTTATTAGCCTTTTCCAAACCTCCATGATAATACCCGTCAAAAGTGTAATATAGCATTTTTATAGTATATCGAAATATAGATTACCTCAAACTATAACAGTCACAGCAATCAAGATAAACACAATCTTGCTGTTCAGCTTTATAATAGTGAACAACAATTAATATCATTGAGTCTGGAAAACCTCTTCTGGAAAGCACACTGGGTAAAATTCATCTCTGCACAAAAGGACACCAAAGCTCGCTCACTTACTAAATTTTCAGTTAAGACACCCAAACACCAGTTAAGTGGTGCACAGACTTTTTTGCTACAGCTCTGCACAGTGATGAATTTCACTCATTATGACCACAGCGTGTTGAAGAAAAAAAAAAATAGACACCCTAACTCTGACAGCTTTGTGTGGAGAATGATTTACAAAGTCGTCTTTCAGTTGTCAGGTCTGTTTAGCAGACAGTTTACTTTTCCTCTTGCTTATCAAACCAGAGTTTCCATTGCCTAAATTCCTTAAGATTTTGCCTTTCTCCTTATTTTTCGCATGCTGGTACTTTAATCTTTTCCATCTTTTGAATGCTCCTCAAAGAAACAAACCACACAGGTTTTGTGGAGATATAGCCAAATATTAGACAAAAAGACATGATGATGAAGAGTGGTATAGCTTTCAGCATCCAGCCTAGATTTAGGGTAATGAAGCACTGGAATGGGTTAGTAAGGGAGGTGGTGGAATCTCTCATTCTTAGAGATTTTTAAAGTGAGGCTTAACAAAGCACTGGCTGGGGTGATTTAGTTGGGGTTGTTCCTACTTTGAGCAGCAGGTAGGACTAGAGCAGCAGTTCCCAACCTTTTCCTTTAGGCAGACCACTACATCGTCATCAAAAGCTTTTGCAGACCAGCATGCAAGCAAGCCTTTTAAACATTTTTAACATAGCTTATGGCTGACAGGAGTCAAACTTATATATCAAGGAATATTGAAAATGCAGCTATTTCTAATAATCTATTATGCTCACTCACAAACATATTGCACTCAACATAGTACAGTTACCTGCAGTAATTATCTTCCCCCCTCCATGGACCACCAGCAGTACCCTTGCAGAACACCAGTGGTCCACGGACCACAGGTGAGGATCCACTGGACTAGAGGACCTCGTGATGTCCTTTACCACTCTAATCTTCCATGACTCTGCAATTCTGAACAGATTAAGAATCTGTGCGCCTTTCACATGAATGCTATCTTTTCAATGGGCCAGTTTGAAAATGGCAAGTTAGAGTTGTGTCCTGCAGGTTAAATAGAAAAAACTGCAGGATTACAAAGCAGAGTGCAAGCTGAACTCCACACGAAGGACAGAAAGAAGAGAAGAGACACAAGAAAGATTAACCACAGTGACTTACAATGGTCAAACCTTATGAAACAAGAAATGTCAATTCTTCTGTGAAAATATGGGTGGGAATCCACACTGCCCAAACCAGATGTCTCCTTGCTCCACACATGCAGCAGTAACCACCAAATGTTGCTTTAAATTTTGGTGCCCTTAGATTTAGACCAGTCACTCCAACTCACTGCCACAGCAACTGTCTAGAAAACATTTCTACGGCCAAGTTGTTCAGGATGGGAAAGGACACTAGTTACTCAGTCCAGCCCAGATTAGTAATGACTGAAAAGCCTGTTGTCAGCTGACATCTATTTAGTGTTCTGTGTTTCCTTTCACAAAATAAACACCAGCAGCACACCAGTGTTGGCAACTTGATTGACTGTCTGGAGAGGCCAAGGATTCCACGGTCATTGACACAAGTGGTCCCTTCCAGTTCAGCTCTGAGACACACCAGCAGGGCAAACTAGCATCTCCACGGCTTAGATTGTGCTTTTCCTGTGGATTTCAGTCTCCACAGTTATCCATATAAAATTATCACTTGATTCTTAGATTTCTTTGTTACATGCTTCACTTATAAAAAATAGTTCTTCAAAGAGAAAAGCTGGGAGAAAGTTATTCTTGAAATCAAACTTGGTATGTATTGCTCGTGTCTGCACCCCTGGACACAAGTTCAGCACAAACAATCCAGATTGAGTACTCATGCTCACAACCAACTAGGGAAAGGAAGATACAAAAGAGAAGAAGAAAATCTGAAACTTAAGTAGGCATTATAATATTTGGGGCCTCTGGTTTGATGATAAAGCAAGAAACATGAAAGAATCCTTGTGAGATGATCAGCCTGCTGCTATACCAAATTCCTTAAAGGAAGCTTCCCCTCTGGAAGCCCAGGAAAATGTGATAGCCTCAACTCAGTGAGCACATAGTCCATATAGTCATAGAATACTTCTGCTGAATTGGCTTTGGGCCTGATTTACACCAGCATAACTCCCTTAACTTCAGCAGAGTTTCTCCTGATTCCCAAGTGTAAATGCGTATGGAATCAGGCCTTTGAAATCAAACTATCATTTCCTAACCTATCAAGTTAGTGTGTTTTTATAAGTCTCTTTTTCAGTCTTGTGCCTTTCCCATCAAACAAGTATCAGTCTGTTGTATGGTCTATCTATAACACGTCTCAATAGAATGTGGCGTCCCAGTGGATGCTAAATAAAGCCATTTCCAATTGGGATGAGACAGACCTTCACAATTTCTATATCAATTCTGTTTAAAACTTGGTTTTCAAAAGGCCAGGACAACAGTTTAATAAGGAGTGGGTACAAGTCCTCAGCACTAGTTTTCCATAGACTACCACCAAATATCGGCATGCAGGACCAGCAGTTAGTTCTGCAAGCCAAGGACATACCCATTCCAATGCTTCCCCACCCTCCTAGTGAGAACGTTTTTCCTAATATCCAACCTTGACCTCCCCAGCTGTAATTTGAAACCATTGCTCCTTGTTCTGTCCTCTGCTACCATCGAGAACAGCCTAGCTCCCTCCTCTTTGGAGCACCCCTTCAAGGAGTTGAAGGTTGCTATCAAATCTCCCCTCAGTCTTCTCTTCTGTAGACTAATAAGCCTACTTCCTTCTGTCTCTCCTCATAAGTCATGTTCCCCTGCCCCCTAATCATTTTTGTTGCCCTCCGCTGGACTCTTTCTAATTTGTCCACATCCTTTCTGTAGTGGGGAGCCCAAAACTGGACACAGTATTCCAGATGCGGCCTGACCAGTGTCGAATAGAGGGGAATTATCACATCCCTCAATCTGCTGGCAATACTCCTACTGATGCAGCCTAATATGTCATTGGCCTTTTTGGCAACAAGGGCACACTGTTGGCTCATATTCATCTTCCTGTCCACCATAACCCCCAGGTCCTTTTCTACAGTGCTGCTACTTAGCCGATCGGTCCCCAGCCTGTAGCAGTGCATGGGATTTTTTTGTCCTAAGTGCAGGACTTTGCACTTGTCTTTGTTGAACCTCATGAGGTTTCTTTCGGCCCA
>ML685760.1:0-94036 GCA_007922175.1 Pelusios castaneus
TGGGCCGAAAGAAACCTCATGAGGTTCAACAAAGACAAGTGCAAAGTCCTGCACTTAGGACAAAAAAATCCCATGCACTGCTACAGGCTGGGGACCGATCGGCTAAGTAGCAGCACTGTAGAAAAGGACCTGGGGGTTATGGTGGACAGGAAGATGAATATGAGCCAACAGTGTGCCCTTGTTGCCAAAAAGGCCAATGACATATTAGGCTGCATCAGTAGGAGTATTGCCAGCAGATTGAGGGATGTGATAATTCCCCTCTATTCGACACTGGTCAGGCCGCATCTGGAATACTGTGTCCAGTTTTGGGCTCCCCACTACAGAAAGGATGTGGACAAATTAGAAAGAGTCCAGCGGAGGGCAACAAAAATGATTAGGGGGCTGGGGCACATGACTTATGAGGAGAGACTGAAGGAACTAGGCTTATTTAGTCTACAGAAGAGAAGACTGAGGGGAGATTTGATAGCAACCTTCAACTACTTGAAGGGTTGCTCCAAAGAGGAGGGAGCTAGGCTGTTCTCGAGGGTAACAGAGGACAGAACAAGGAGCAATGGTTTCAAATTACAGCTGGGGAGGTCAAGGTTGGATATTAGGAAAAACTTTCTCACTAGGAGGGTGGTGAAGTATTGGAATGGGCTATCTAGGGAGGTGGTAGAATCTTCATCTTTGGAGATATTTAAGGCTCAGTTAGACAAAACTCTGGCTGGGATAATTTAGGGGGAGTGGTCCTGCTTTTTAGCAGGGGGTTGGACTAGATGACCTCGTGAGGTCCCTTCCAACCCTATTATTCTATGATTCTATGATTCTATGAAACCAAACTATTTGTTTACAATAAAACATTACAATAGTAGAATTCTGCTATTAGATAGAAAGTCAGTCATGCCTATTTTGTCTCTGTTGCCACCTATATTTCATAATGCCTATAAGAAACTATGTGAAAAGGGATAGCTAGATTGTGTGGTAGATGGGAATAGCAGAGAATTTGATCCAAACTGCAAAATTTTGGTTTTTTTTTTTAAATCAATGACAAGTTAGGCACCCAAATACCTTAGGCTATGTCTACACTGGCAAGTTAGTTTGAATTAAGGAGGCTTAATTCGAACTAACTAAAGCCATGGCTACACTAGGCTTTAGTTAATTCAAATTAAGGGCTTCTTTAATTCGAACTAATAAGTTCGAATAGGGTATTCGAACTAAGGGGTTAATTCGAACTAACTAGCTCGAATTAACCAATGTGACCATGTTAATTCGAATTAATTTCTTAGTTCGACTTAACCGGCCATTGAAATGAATGGGGATCACTAATTCGAACTAAGCAAGTGCTTGTTTAGTTTGAACTAACATTCCAGTGTGGCCATGCTAGTTAGAATTAAGCTAATTCGACCTAACTAAAATTAGTTCGAATTAGTCAGTTCGAACTAACTAATTCGAACTAATTTTAGCAAGTGTAGCCATAGCCTTAGAGAATCTTGGCCCTTACAGATTTACAATAGCTGTTATAACACATATATATTATGACTATGCAAGTTTATACATAGTCAGTTTATGCCTCCCTCCCACCTTTCATAATTTACTAGATTTCTTGCTGTTTGGGACAGAGATCCTGTCATCATATACTTTTGTATGATGCCTAGTACAGTGAGGCCTTGCTCCTGATTGAGAATTTTAGGTGCTGCTGCAATACAATTATTATGTAATAAACAAGAGCAGCACCTGGAAAGAGTAGCACTTCAGAAAGGATAGTCATTCTAAAGGACAGACCTAGACAGACCAGAAAAAAAAATGTGACAGTGTAACTGTCCTTGACATTTGCAAACTGGCAAGTGCTGTCCATTAGTTTCCAGGCTGCAAACTCAAAATAGTTCCATGTACTGGAAACAGAATTAAGCAGTTGTTCCCTCTGCAGACTATCACAGCTTCAATTAAAAAGAATATTTTTACAAAACAAACAATTCCAGTGAATTAGGCTGTCTAGCCTCACGCAACACAGCCTCACTCCACAGGTAATCTTACAATAGACACCATTTTCCTGTTAGAAGAGCACTAGGGTCAACCCTAAGTATTCAAAAATCCTGAGTCAGACTCACCAAAATCATTGCATTTAGAAACAAACAAACAACCATTATAGCATTTGTATTCTTTTTATTTTGCCTTCCAGTTTGTGAGCCTTTAGGGTGCACTCAAGTCACATTTTAATGCTTTTTTTTGCAACCACAAAAGCTAAAAACTTTCATTAAAAGCTGCCCATTTAATCATAAAACAGAGTCCTGTGGCACTTTTAAAGACTTAAGATTTATTTACCGCATGAGCTTTTGTGGGAGAAAATCCCGCTTCGTCAGATGCTTAATCACAGGAGTCCAGGAGCTGGGGTTTCAAGAAAAGCATTAAATATCGCAACACTCAGAATTAGGTCACAAGAGTTGATGTCACTGCAACAGAATATATCATCACCTCAGACTGCTTACAGCATAACAGACACATTCCTTAAGTAGGATAGCTGACGTTAATATGAATTATGGCACACTAATTGCGTTACTTCAAATCATCCACAGTCTTTAACAAGAGAGTATTATACTACGAAGACAGAACTACAAAAGGACAATAATGGTTTTAAAAGACTGGAAGCTTGCATTGAGATTTTAGAATACACCATGTCTTACCTTCCTTAAGCTTATGCTGAAAAAGCCTGTACCAAGTAAAAACAGAACAGGAGTGGGCTACAGCCACTCAGAGGACATTATCTGTTTAAACTGCTAATGGCAAGCTCTGCTGTTATATTTGTATTATTGCTTTTCTGCAAATTACTTTTATCAGCGATAATTTAGCTTTTTATTTCATTATCTAGCACAGCAGACAAAAAGAAAACAGATTTGTTTTACAGCAGCTCCAGCACTTGTTCTGTCCATTAACATTGACAGATGAAGGCGAATTAAAGCTCTTAGCCACATTTTTGACACACATTGTTCTGAGCACTCTGTATGTTAACTAGCCTGTGTTTCTAAGGGAGAATGAACCACAAGCTAATGCTTTTATTTTCTCCATGAACTTCATGAAAGTTTTTATATTTTAAAAAAAACATTATGTAGACTGCTTTAACAAACTTTTGCTTTTTTCAGTTTTATCTACCTACAGAGAATAGTTGCATATTATCTATGCATAGCAGCGATCACCAATGTTTTTAATTTTTTGTGAGAAACAATCACTAGTAATGATGAGTCACCTGAAGATTGAAACTTGGCTTTCCCCCAACCCTTCCTTTTCTTTTTTCCTCAACTAAAACTCTATGGCTATGTCTACACTAGAAAAAGTTAGGTCGACTTTGTTAAGTCGACTTAATAAGGTCAACTTTAAGTCGATTTAAAGCTGACCATATTAAGTCGACTTAAAGTGGACTAAGACAACTTAGTCCACTTTGTTAAGTCGACCTAGCCACCCTTAATAAAGTCAATTTAAGGGTTACTCCACATCCACACCATCCTTAAGTCGACTTAAGGAGTCGACTTAAGGCTTAAGTCGCCCTAATGGGTGGTTCTTATTAAGTTGACTTAAGCTTTCATTAAGTCGACTTAAGGAATTTCTTAAGTAGACTTAATGAAAGTCTGGGGTAGACAGGGAATAATTTAGATCAACTTAAGCCTCCTTAAGTCGACCTAAATTGCTCGTTTAGACATAGCCTATAAAACCACAAAGAAAGAGTTGGGTGTGATTAAAAGATTAGCCATTACATAGGGTAACCTATGGGCTAGTCCAGGCCTCGACAAATGTATGTTTCTGGTCACCATGGAGACCAGTTTTAGTAGCTTGTTGCCTAGCTCCACTGCACAAATGTAATGGTGGAGAACCATCTGGCGACCAAAAGTAAAATTGCTGGTGCCTAGCTGGGAACAAATTTTGTCCACCCCAGGCTAGTCTACCGTTAAACCTTACAGTGGCACAACTGTATCAATAAAGCCGTGCCACTGTAAGAGTGATTGGTGTAGCTGCGAGACCTCTTCTATCGATATCATAGAACCTCCTAATGAGTGGCAGTAGCAGTGTTGATAGGAGGGCGTCTCCCACCAACATAGCACTGTCCACACAAGCCCTTGTGCTGACAAAATTTATTTTGCTTAGAGGAGTGTTTTTCCTCATGCTGCTGAGTGACAGAAGTTTTGCTGGCATAAGTGCTAGTGTGGACAAAGCCTCACTCAAAGGATATTACATTATATTGATACTTTATTTTAAACTTGTTTTGATACATGATTTCTAAATCTTAATTCAAAACAATAAATCCCAAGGAAAAAAGAAAAAGTTTACTGCATCAAATGCAGAAGTACTATGCAACATTTCTGGTACAAAAGTCATATTTAAATAACCTTGAGAAGGACAGAGCATGAAATGACCACACATTATGTTTGGATGGATAGTTTGCTTTCATTCTATTTATCTTACTTATGATGCACTAAAGATTTAAACCTGTAAACCAGTAGCTGTACCTATTTATAGCTTGTAAAATACATGGGGCTAGATTTGGATCTCAGTTACCACTGATGTATGTACAGTAACAACTGAGCTGAATGACATTATCCAGATTTACATTTGTGACTGAGATCAGAATCTGGCCCATGGAGTTTTCTATTTTATATGACAATGTTAAAATGTACCTTCTTCAGCGGAGTGGAGAAATGTGTTACCTTGTAAATAATGTCTGAAAGAAATTCATTTCTGAAAATAATGGCTGATTAACTACATGGTCATTCTATTCAGATTATTATTCTCATTTAGGAAACAGCAGTGTGACTTAGAATCTCAGCAATTTTTTTAGGGTAATCATCAACTGATCTAGAATTCCAAAGAAGCAGATTTATATTGTGCTGAGAACACAGAGTGCAGCAGCAGCTTCCTGCAGCAGCAGCTTCTCGGCAGCTGCAGTTTCCCATGGCAGGATTTTGTTCAGCGGTTGGGGAGGGAGTTGTTTAGCAGGGGGGCGGGGTCGGGGGGGATTGTTCACTGGCGGGGGCACTGCGTTGTGCAAGTTGCCAACAATGTCACGACACAAAAAACCTTGAGAACCGCTGATCTAAGCGTTTGCTAAAGTGGCCGTTTCTTCATTTATAGATATTGAGGGTAGTCTGCTACTTGCAATGTAAAGACCATAAAAAAAATTCCACAAGGCGACATATTTTGATGGCACAATCTGAAGCTGCTACTGCAACCCCAGTAAAAATGATCCTATTGTATAATGTACAATTAAAGTCAGTGATAAAGAATTCCAAAGGCAAGGCCCATAAAATAGGGAAAACCTTTAGTAAGGGTGACCAGAAAAATAAGTGGTGCTGACACCACCATTTTAAAATAAAAAAAAACTTGTATTGAATTGTTATAATTAATTGTAATTAAATAATGCCAGTGCCTTTTCATCTTCTAAGTGAAACTGATAATTGTTCTCAATAAAAATTGTGAAAGATTTATATTAAAGTGATTTAGCTTAGTCACTTCCCTCATCGTTATTAAAAGACTGAGCTACAAGGAGATTTTTTTTTGGGGGGGGGAGTCACATCAGTGGAAATATGTTGCTATAACATTAAAGTGGATGGAAATCCATAGAAATATAGAACAGTAAGAAAAATATTTATTGGGTTCCCCACCAAAATAATTTTGTGAAGCAAACATGAATATCATTTAATCTTCTCTTTTTCTTATAAACAGGCTTTGCAGGGCTCCTAAAGTAATAATAATAATGAAATTACAAAGAATGTACACCAGTGTTCTCCTAAGAGGGTCCTTGTTAGAGAAAAAGAATATGCTGTTTGAATATATTTAACCAGCAGGAGAGTCTAAATCAGGCTCTTGTGATTTTTTCGCCTTCATAATCCACCACAATGTTCAAAGGTCAGAGCTTTCCCAGAGGTTCACTGTGCCTAGTGCCAACGTAGTACACTGAAAAGTCCCCAAAGGCTGTGCCCGTTCATATCTCTGGGATTGAACTAGGCATAAAACAGGGCAGAAATTGTTGAGAAAAAAACTTGACATCTTAAAGTTCTTTTAATTGCATCTGTAAGGATTATACTGTATCCTATTCATCATTTAAAACTGTGAATTTATATTTATATTAAATATATCCATATACACAAAGATATTTACACGGTGACTAATCACTTTCTGATAAATGGACATACAATATCAAGCACGTTTCTTTTAATGGGTGCAAGTTATTAAAAGCATATTTGCTACAGATGTTCTAGTAACTTGGGTGATTTGTACTTCTGTGTTAATTGTAGGTCTAGAGTCAATTGAACATATCTTTTACCCACACAAGCCTGAGGAAGTTGAAGATAGTATATTACAGAGATAATATTGCAGTAACATGTACCTAGGAAGACACTAAGCAATTGCATTGGGGCAGTTTGTAAAGTCTTATAAAAAAGTGCAAAGTGGGTAAGAACTTTAAATACAAACAATAGCAGATTGAGAATCCCAGTGATGATTAAATCTGGTGATATTCTAAACAAAAAGGACTCTCATCCATTCTTTTAGTCATTACTTCACACTGACACAGCAGCTAGTTTGCACTTCAGAATGATGGTCAGGGTTATCTGTGTGTACTGGATGTGTTGTGTTGTACTGGGAGAGTTGTGTGGATTTCTGCAAGGGGCAAATAAGGAGCCTATCCTGCCATGTGAGGCTATTTGCATTTATCATGTGGGTAATTGTGTTGACTTGTGTCTCGAGAAGGTTGTTTTAGGACATTGGTGTTGATTTGCGTTATGGTAGTTGGGTACGCAGATGTGTCAATTGGATCAAATAATTCTGCATCTGTGCCGTCTCCATGATACAACCAATGAACTTGCTGTGTGCAAATTAGCTGCAGAGTAAGGATAGCAATTGGTTGTGTCACTTCTGATATCACATGGTCTAGGAATCTTGGCATGGCATAGAAACACACATTGCTCTTGCACAGGAACAATTTCAAAATGCCTGAAAATTTACAAATTGGACGGTAACAGAGCGCAAAAACCCAATGATGATTCAACCTGGTGATATTCTCAACAGAAAGAGCTCTCAGCTGTTTTTAGCCATTTTTCATTTTACAGCGATTTACAGGCATAAGCTTCAGAGTGACTCTGGGATTTTCACTCCATGTATCTTATTATACCGATACATAGGAACAGTTGAAACAAAATGAGGACCACTTTTCAATGCTACTGAAATATATGGGATTGGGAGAGATTTTTTGAGACACAGAATGGGTAAATGCAAAAAAAGATTGTATAGGTAGAAAAATTATGCCTTAACCCAAATCTGAAATATTCATCTAAAGCAACATCATCACTTTGATTTCCTTTTACACACGAGACATAGTAATTTAATGGATTGTACACAGGACCAACATGCAGAAACTCCAAAATTCAAGCCCCCTCTCCATCACTGCCTTGTTACAGAGTTACTTAACCTCTCTGGATATGCCCATACACCAAAGGAAAGTACCTGTGCTAGCTTCAATCTGGCTACCATGGGAACAACAGTAGTGAAGATGTAGCAACATGGACTTCAGCACAGGGTAGTAACCCAAGTTCAAGCCCATAAGGACTATATTGGTCCAATTTCAAGCCTACTGAGGACTGTTCTGGTTGCTGGCCTGCAATGAGGTTGGTGCTGCTACATCTTCACCACCACCATTATGCCTGCCAGACCTAAATCACAGCTAGTGCAGGTATGCCTACATGTGCTATAATCACAGCTTCATTTTTGGTGTAGATATAGCCTTTTTAATGATTCTTACAGTGCAGCATGTTGGAAAGATTAATTAGAGTTTATACAGCACTTTGAAGAGGCCCTATGTAAAAACAGTAAGTATTATTAACCAAGGAGGGAATTACCTGTATTATTTTCCAGTTTCTTAAGCCATGCTCATAACTAGTGGGTGCATCAAGGAATGTGGTACACAGAACAAAGAGAGGAAAAGCTTACAGATAACTTCCCCAACTTTGGAAAATGCTCAATTTTACTTCCTGAGAAACAAATTAACTTAGCTGAAGAATCAGCAGCATAAGCTCTGATTTTTCAAAAGGGGTCTCTTATTTTGAATGCACAATCTTCAGACGTGTGATGCATGTACAATTCCTGTTCAGGTAAATCGTGGCCGTGCTGCAGTAGTGGGAGCTGTCATTCAAATAAAGCTCAAATCGACTGAACTATACTGACATACACCAGCTAAACATTTTTCAGTGCTCTACAAATAGTGTTACCACATAACTATCCAATCAAGGAAGTACACATGACCAGAATAAAACTTACCATGTGGCTATTAAGCAAGTGTTTTAAGGCATTCTAGGAAATGATCATTAGAACTACAAAAAAGGCTCATTCCTCTTATTTCCTCAAAACTTTATTGTACTAGTGCATAGCTACCAATTAACTGGTTTTGTAATAAGCACCTATTTTCCTTGGATCTTGTATACAATATGATTCCACATACAACTTTCCCCTCCCACATTCTTGTGCATACTAGTTTTGAGGGTGTCTAGATACATTCTAAATGCACCCAATCTCAAACTACATTTTGTCTTCTAGCAATAAAAATCTACATGGCCTGAAAATTGAATTGGGCTCATGTTTGCAATAACTAAGAAATACAGAGCATTAAACCATTTTAAAGGTTTGTCAGTGGAAATTAGCACATCACCTTTAAAATACGATTTTAAAAAAGGACTTGTCCAAATTCTTCTTGGGCAGCCCAGCATTACAGCATTGCGTCAGAAGGGGTGTCAAAACACCATCACTGCAGAGCATCAAGGGAGCTGAGGGTCCTGATAGATGACCATCTGTACATGAACTTCAAGTACAATGCTGTAGCTAACAGCAAACGTGATTCTTGGATTTCCATGGAGAAGGCTATCAAGTAGGGAGCAAATGACTTTAGTTAAACCACTACTGGAATACTGTGTAATACTTCAAAAAGGATGTTGATCTATCTGAAAGAGTGCAGAAAATAGCTACAACCATGATCTGAAGTCTGGAAAACATGTCTTCTAATGAGAGACTAAAGAGAACAAGCAGACCTTATGGTTTACCCAAGTGAAATCATATGATCATGAATTGATCATAACAGCAACATGGGGAAGAAATTCTTGATAGTAGATTACTCTAATCTAGCAGAGGGCAGAAATGAGATTCAATGGTTTAATCCTAGATAAATTTGAACTAGAAGTAAGGTACAAATTTTTAAAGAGAGAGGTAATTAACCACTGGAAGAATTTATCAAGGGATGTGGTGACTTCTCTGTCACCTGGAGTTTTTAAACAATGATTACATGTCCTTTTAAAAGATATGCTATAGTTCAAACAGAAGTTGTGGGCTTCTTTTAGAAACAACTGGATGAGGTTTTATGGCTTGTGCTACAGGGGAGGTCAGACCAGATGATCAGTATTGCTCCTTCTGACTTCCAAATCTAAAAGGGAGTCCTTCCAATGATGAATGAAAAGGTACAGCCCAAGGACGTATGTTTAGGTGGGACTGCAAAAAACTTTGGTTTCTATGGCAATTTTAAAGAATTATTTCAATCTTAGAGGCACCTTAAGCACAACACAGAAATAAAAAAGCAGCAGCAATTTTCATTCCAGATATAGGACTACCTTAGTGCAGCTTTGTGCAGCAAAGCACGTCAGCATAACCAGAGGATTTCCCCTGGTTCATGGCCCCTCAAAGGAAGCAGAGCTATTGTAGTGACCCTGCATCCCTACCTCTCCCTGTGGAAGGCAGAAGGAGCACTCTCAGGTAGACGTGGTGTGGGACCAGAAGGATTCTTTGGGACACATCTGCCTGAGGAGTCCCATGGAAACACTGGCTGCCAGCACAATTAAATCCTCTAATCTGAGTGGACTAGGGACTAGCTTCGTATTAAGACAGTGCAAAGAGGATTTAAAGACATCATTGCACATACACTACACCCTGAGCTGTGTTGGGTAAGCTCCAAGGGGTGAAAGAATGTGGCTGCACTGCCCAGCCCACACCATCCTCTTCCTGTTCCATCTTCCCCCTCTTGTGGGGAGCTCTGTAACAAGACAGCACTGGGAGGGATTGCTACAGAGGGAGCTGACATACCCAGGAAGGATAAGATCTCAGAGACACAACCTGGACCCTGGTTTTTAATAGTTTAAAAACTACATGGAAATCCATCCATTTCATACTCACTTTGTCTTTCCTATCATTGTGTTTTACAATATCCAAAATACACTGCATTTTCCCATAGGATGCTATTCTAAACAAGAACAGCGCTAGAAATTTAAATAATGATAAGCACAATTGACTTTGCATATGATTTTACTGCAACTCATAATATTCCTGTTAAAACAGAAAAGGAGGCCTTTCTCTGCAGGCTGATTATTATATGATGCCATAAAACCATGGATTTGCACTTTTTTTTTTTTTTTGGGCCTCTATTGCAGCTTTTAAAAAACAACGGCCTAACATGACAGATGAAAAGTTGCCTAATTCAACTGTTGCTTTCATAAATACAGTACATCTCTATCCTCTAATAGAATGCTGTTTTGTTATTTCTTACAGAAAAACCTTCTCACTGAATCACGTTAAATATCTCACGTCTCCTAGAGCAACCCCTTATGAATCTCTCTCACATCCCATCAGATTCCAGGAAAGGAACATAAATAAGGGTCACACAAGGGTGTGTCCCATTGTGCCTTTTACACACAGAGAGCAACAATTGATGCACATAAAAGGCTCAATCCTGCATAGTGCTGAATGCCCTCAATTCCCACAGAAGCCACCTGCCTGGAACAAGTCCCAAATACAATCTACAAATAAAATACAAACTCCTGTTGCTCTTACTCAGGTAAAACCCCCATAGAGGTCTACCCTCATCTTACATATAACTGTTCTCAATATCAAACTGTATTGGAACTAAAAAAATTTCTCCCATAAATATTGCACTGAATTGTCTCAACAACAGTGAACAACTAGGGGCACAAATGGTTAAGAGGTAGGAAACTAGCATTTAATAGGAATACAAAGTTAACACTGGACACCCACCAAACATCTCTTCATTCAAGGTCTCTTTTCCAGCAACCATGATGAGCTTTTCCATTTCAGGAGGAAAGAAGAAAACATTTAGGGCTCATCAGGCTTTTCAAGGCTATAACACTGCCCACTCCACCCTAATATTGCCCCTGCTTATCATGAGATGATCCTGGCCCTGGCTGGTATCTTATCTCTGTAATCCCCTGGGGTTAGATGGAGCCAATCTTACAGTTGTAATTGTTCTAATGCTGTTTATAAAACATTTTTTCCTGTGAAGAAACACGTTATTGGGGGTGGGGGGAGAGGGAATTAACCACACTTGCTAATCGGAAAATATTTATTTTCCTTTGAAACATTTAAAGCAAAGCTGCAGGAACAAAAATCATTATTGCTTTAGGGCAGTGGTTTGCAAACTATGGGTCAGGTCAGGAACCAGTACTCGGTCGCAGGCCCTAAGGTACTCCCTGCTGCTGCCACCGAAAGACTGGAAAGTATTGCTGAAAGACGTAACTGTTGGGTTGCGGCCTATATGATTTTTTTCAACTGGGTCCCGAGAAAAAAAAAGTTTGAAAACCATTGCTTTAGAGTCCTTAATAATCATTAGGCGGTGAATTGAACTGCACACACATAAATGGTAGATGCATAACAGTGGGATTGTTGGGCACCAGAAGTACTTAGGGCCAAATTTTGTTTCCACTGAAATCAATGGGCATTTTGTGATTGAATTGAGGAGATTTAGCCCTTACAGTGTAATTCACTCTAGTGCACAAGGCTCAAGGCCTGGATTGAGTCAATAAAGGTTTACATTTTAAGTAGGCTTTGTACATGCATTTGTGTGAAACTAGAGCCTTAGGGTTCGATTGTGCTGTTCATTGAGTCTGTGGGAGGGGTAGAGGAACCGTGTAAAGATCTTCCTCCCACTGTACATAAGGACCAAAGAAATTTAGGAGCCTGAGCCTATAAAAATAGAGTCTGTGCTTCCTCCCTTCTCCATGGAGAAGTATAGCACCCCAAAGAGATGGTAATGAATGAAGAAGAAGAAGGGTCATAGATCCATGTCTTGGTCAGCAGAGATCCCCAGGGAGCTGTGTGTAATCTTTAATGACCCCCTTCGGAAGGGCTATGCCAAACTGGCACAACTATGTGTTATAGACTTCACTTGTGAAAATAAATGACAACAAATCCTTTTAAAATTAAAACCACTAGCAGGCCAGCCTGTGTGATTCAACTGAATTGAGATTGTTATTTAGAATTTCTAGCTGATAGGGATCCAGTTCTCCCAATCCTCACCTAAGTGTTGTTATACCTGTTCCACAGTCTCAGTGCGTAAAATTCACACCAGGATGAGGACCCCACTAAGTCTACCCCCTACTTACATTTTACCTGAATGAGCCCTATTTGAAGGAATCCAAGAGAATCATAGACATCTTGCACGCTCTTCATGCAGGCGAATTTCAGCCGGTGTGAGAAGAGCAGAACCAAGCTCTAACATGTTTATTTCTCCTGCTCCTTTGTTAAACTTACATTCGGGTTTACTCTTACACAAACCATCTGATTTAATTTTTTTAATTATTATGTTTAAAGGAAATTGCGATGGCTATTTTTTTAAGGTAGGGAAAGGGAACTATGCGAAAAGGTGACCATATTTGTTTCTATGATTTGCTCTTTGGTTTGGAGTTTTAGCAGGAGCCTGACCACTTGCACTTTGGGGTTTGATTTGGATCTTTCTGAAGAGAAAGAAAAGAACAGTAAAGAATTGCAATATCAGCCCCTAATGACTCAAAAAAGCAGCATAAGAGGAGTAGAATATATAGGTCTACAGGTTCTCTTTCCAGATCTTCGCTTTGGCAAATATGGTCAGTGTTCTGTTTGCTCACCATGAATGGATTTCTTCTTAAATGTCTTCTATGATGTGCTTCATTCCAGTTGTTCAAATTAGGCATATTTCTTGGCTAGGCTTTCAGAACTTTTCACCAGACTTAACACAGATCAGCACAGTAACTCCCATTAACATCAGTGAGCCCTATCCAATTAAGCACCCTTCTCCCCTATTATACACAGTAGGAGTGGAGGGTCTTCCATCATCTCCCATGAGATGCACTGGACACAACTGTACATTTACTAGAGAAATAAAAAAGCCTGCCAGCTCCAAATATCACATTCAAAATACTATGTCCAACCAGGAAAACTTTATCCTAGCTGATTACACTACATATGGTGCAGTACTGTGAGACATGAAATGCCTCTCTGTGAAATTAAAGATGTATCACAAACTTAACTTTTATTTACAAGATCCCAGTAGGCTGTAACATGAATCATTTGATAAACCAACAGTGTGATATGCCTTTCACTTCACTGAGCTACATGCCCCATGTAACAAAATATATTAAATCACAATTGCAGTAGGGAGAAAGCTTTGTTTTCCCTGTGTCTATAAAGGCTTAAATATGTTGTTTAGCCTGTCCATGATAAATTATTCTTGTTCATTAAACATGCTTCAACATTTTATGCATCCCAGAGCCTGGTCCAAATTCTAAAGTCCTCAATAAGTTTGCATTCCGTCTTTTCTTAGACAAGCTCTCATTTGCTTCTACAGAAGTTTTGCCTAAAGAAGGTTGTATTAAAAAGTGAGTGAGTAAGGACTTCAGCATTGTGAATAACTGGTGTGTGGGTTAAAAAACATCCTGTCCTGGCTACTCCCCATTTTCCTTATCTTTGAGCACAGGCACCTTAAAAGTATATATCTGCCCTTCCATGTCTTTTGTAGGACAGCAGTATCAGACAACACCGACAGCTGACTGACGGATGCTGCTATCCTTCAAAGGTATCTATCGTTCCACTTAAGATATTAGACATGTGGGGATCTGAGATCACAGTTCTTTACAAGAATCCGCACAGAATTTAAGATGGGTATATAAACTCACTTACATAAGCCACAAAGGGTGTTTCCCCGTGTCCAAAAGTAGATTACTTTGTACAGCTATGTGCTTGTCAAAATATGGCACTTATGCAAGTAAACATATGTATGAGCCCAATCTGACTGAAGTCAGCAGGAATTTTGTCTGGTTATGCTGTTTAGGATCAAGCTCTAAAATGTCAAATGTTCTGAATCAGGGGTATCCCACATTTTAAATTCTTGTGTAAAAAAAAGAAAATCTAAAGGAAAAAAAGACAAACATATCCCACAACATTTTTCCAATCACTTAATGGCATTTTGGTTCAAATGAGTTTATAGATTTCTCTGTTTCTTGGTTCTCACCCTAGAGCCCATCAACCAATAGCTCAGCTTGACGTACTGATACCTCTTTAGTCGCTTCACATGGATTTAGCCACACTATACTCTGAAGATTCAGCTTTTTAAAATGACTCAGACAACTTTCACAATGTAAGGGGGAAAAAAGACATTTCAAAAGTAAATGGATTGATATTTATAAACTATGCTCTCTCTTTGTATTAAAGGAGATTTCACTTTAATCAAGTGTGGGCCATATTCTCTAGTCTGGCTGAACTGGAAGAGGGAAAGGGCTTTAAGCTATCTTCCAGTGTCTTAAGGCTGAAATTGTCCTGCCATTCGTCCCCTGCACACAGTAAAGTCTATCTTGTGCTGTCTGTCCACAGCCCCCAAGAACTATTGCTACAGCAAGAGATCACTGAGTGCAGGGACAGCTTGGCTATGCCCTTGCTCACTCCTTCAGCAGGAGGAGGTGGTGTCTACGTTCGCCAAGGCTATGTCTACTCTACAGGGGCTATACCAACATGTACCCATCATATAGTTATCCCATCATTGCCCCATAGTGGAGATGCAGCCTGGTTTTTCCTGTTGGTGTAGGAAACACACTTCCCTGAATGAAGTTAGCTATGTTGATGGAAGCATTCTTCAATCAACATGAATGTGTCTACACTTAGGGTTTGGCCTGCATAGTTATTTTTCCCACAGCCGACAATACAGTTTTATGCTGATATAATTTTTCAGTATAGACCAGACCTGAGTTTCCTCCTGCAGAAAGTGCTTAGTTAAGTCAGGTTTATGGATCATTCACACGGCCTAAGTGGGTGTGCCGTGGTACCCTGCTGCCTCCATCCACCAAAACTGCAGAAATTTTTTTAAAGGTGATAGCAAAACATGGATTTGCATTAAAAACACTTTAAAATGTCATTCCAGATGCAGACAAAAAAGTTGGATAGTATTTCTGTTACACTTACAAAAACATTACTGATAACAACTGGACTCTAATCAAAATAGCATGGATATACAGTTTGAAATCCTTGCACTGAAAAAGCTAGTCACTTCTACATGACTTTAGACAGGTATTCATGAAGAGTTTCTTTGTTCATATTAATCTGTAAACATAAGTATTATTTAAAATGAATAAAGAGGATATTCCAGCAGACATTTAATAGAAAGATCATATGAGATCTTGTAAATTCTGCAAACTAACAAATGTATTAGTAAGTCTACTGGGTATATTTAAAACATACTAAAACTGGCATGTTGTAGCCTTTATTACTTGGCCTTTTTAAAATAAAAAAAATTCACACCAGGAATTCGGATGTCAAAAATGTGAATAGCTATTTGGCAAGAAATTTTAGAAAAGGAATTATAGTAAAATTCATTTAAAATGCATGTCCATTTTTAACATAAGTTACCTGACAGTTTACTAATTATGTGCAAAGATATTTACATAAAAACTTTTTAATAGTGTAAAATTGTGGTCTGACATATAAACTGTTACAAAGTCCATTTCCAAAAGTTAGACAGAAATAAATCCAGGCTATGCTGACTGGGAGACATTAGCTGAATACATTTTCTAAAATTGAATCTATAGCTCTGAACCAAACAAAGCTCTATGATAACAATTTCCTTCAAACTTCAATGCAAAACTAAATAACTAAAACATGTACATTTTAACCACAGGCAATCATTTACATTCTGGAAAAAACCTTAAATGGGAGTATTAAATGCTGGTAGAATCAAAGGAATATAATCAATCCTCTTTTAAAGCAAAATATTTAAAAGGTATCTGGAATACATTTTCAAAGCAACATACAGGGATTTAGCTGTGTGACTCCTGTTGATGCCAATGGAATTTTCAAAATGCTTTGAAAATATACTCGCTGATTAGTATTTGTGTGAAAAAATGTTTTCTGTTAATGTAACTTTTTATTTGTATCTATATTTATTATACAGATCATACTAACAACAATATACATCTTCAAGATGCATTCAACTTGAGTGTTCTTTGGTCATGATGCTTCTATTCTATATTAGTCAAATTGAGTTTTAACTAAAAACAATAAAATAAAAATCAGACACAAAAACATTCAGTAATAAAGTAACAGGCATACCCCAGTACAATATATATCCCCCATATAGCTCCGTATGAAAACCACATAGAACTAAGGAAGTAACAACTCCACTGCACTCACACTTGACAAACAAGTTGCTCTTTTTAAAATATTGCATTAAAAGCAGTCCAATTTAAATTTAAATAATTACTTTGTCCATTTCTCTCCCTCCTCTTCTGCTAACCTTGAGAATATTCTGCCACGCAATCGATTTGCCAAAAGCATTACATAAAGGCCAATCCAGAAAAAATGAAGGACACTTTCAAGTCAAACTTATGGCACCCAAAAATGGTTTTCACCAGTTTTGCCCACAGTATGAACTGTCATTAAGTGATCATAAGGGCACTACCCTTATTCTGGAGGATAGAAATGAAGAAAATAAGGGCAACAATCCCTTTCTTTTTTTTAAATTACCATTTTGTTTCCAATATTTGATACTGCAAGTTTTAGCACCATTAGAGATCAATTTTTCAATCTACACACTTTCCAGTCTGTCTCTCTCTCTTTTAGAAAGGTATAGATATTACTATAATAAGATGTAAAGCCATCTAATGAAGCAAGCAAAAATATTTTTCTTAAGCAGCTATTGCCAATTAACAAGTTGGTTTAAGTCAATCTTCTGTAAGGCTAAACTCTGGAGATTCCAATGGCGCATACACACATTTAGAGTGTGCTAACATTTGTGGTTACCATCTCCAAACTGCAAGTATTTAAATCCCCTTCCTGGGACTACTCACATACATGTTGACAAGATCAGAAAACAAGAACGTAAGAACAGCCACGCTGGGTCAGACCAATGGTGCATCTAGCCTAGTATCTAACCCAGTCTTCTGACAGTGGCTAATGTCAGGTGCTTCAGAAGGAATGAATAGAACAGGCAATCATCAACTGATCAATCACTAGTTGCCCAGTCCCAGCTTCCAGCCAATGAAGGCTAGGGACACTTCAAAGCATGACTTTGCATCCATGCCCAGCCTGGCAAATAGCCATGGATTGACGGACCCTCCATGAATTTATCTAGTTCTTTCCTGTACCCTGTTATAGTCTAGGTCTTCACAATATCTTCTGGCAAAGAGTTCCACAAGTTGACTGCGTGATGTGTGACGAAATACTTCCGTTTGTTCATTTTAAAATACTGCCTATAAATTCATTCGGTGACCCCCTAATGCTTGTGTTAGGAGGAATAAATAACACTTCCTCATTTACTTTCTCCATACCAGTCATGATTTTATAGACCTCTATCATATCCCTCCTAAGCCGTCTCTCTTCCAAGCTGAAAAGTTCCAGTTTTATTCATGTCTCCTCACATTAATCTTTCTCCTCAGGCCTTTAAAATGAACTGGGCAGTGACCAGACCAAGTGCACAGTTACATAAGGAGCAAGGAAATATTATGCAAGACCACAGGAAGTTAGAGGAGACAGTATTCTGGGCAGACCTGGCAAGAAGTCTGTGTGAACTTCAGCTAACAAGCAAGCCTCGGTTATTGGCGCCAAATTCAGCAGAGAACATTCCCAGCGTTGCAAAGGATAACACTCCACATGTTTTTGCCAGTGAGCTAGACTCCAGGACATCATGTACCTGATGGGATACAGATAAACTCAGGTGGGGGGGGGGGCTGCCAAGTTTTAACTTTTTTTTTAAAATTTGGAAAGTATTTTATTCAATATTTGTTAGAAATGCCAATGGCTGTCCTAACAGACCACTACTACTTCTGCTTCCTATAGTTTTAGCTCCAGTAAGTGGCCAATGAAAGAAACCTTTTGGCAATAGCTCCCTTTTTTCACCCCCACATCTCTCTCTAGATATACTCTACCTAATGAGTCTCAGCCAAAGTAATACTTGTAGATCCTGGCACCCTTTTTTCTCTAGTACTTTGGAAAAGCCACGGCACGTGGATGTTGCATGGAAGAAAATATGGTCACTCACCCAATTATACTATGTGAGTAGATGCCTCAAGAGAGAGAATGAATTATTTCCTTTGTAAATACCAAATCCTCCAGCCCTTACTCAGGAAAAACATGAGTTGAAGTCCATGTGAGTTTTGCTTGAATAAAGAATGAAGATTTGGTCCCAATCCTGCAAATGTTAATTATCTGGTAGTATAAGGAAGTGAAGGTATTTTCTTTTTAGTTCATGGTTATCTTCAAAACATTGATGATAAAGTGTTAGAGGTGAGGAGGTCTATTTTGATTTACACACATGGCCGAATTAAACCCTTGCATTTTGAAGTGTGACATAATACAAAACAATTGTGATATATACAGTTCTTGGAATTCTCAAGAGATTCCATTTTATATTTCAAGCCACCCTCTAAAAAACAATAGCTTTCTCCCTGCAGCAAATACACAATGAAACACAAACAAACAATAGCATCGCCATGAGAGGTAATGAAGATTCTGGGAAATACATAACTAAGTAGTACATATGGATTGCCAAGCCTGCATTAAATTGATTAAAACTGTGTCCATCATGACCGTTGTTTAAATAAAGTAAATATCAAACAAACAAATCCTAACCATAGCTTGCCACTCATGAAGAGGTTTCCATAACCTATCACTTTTGCAAACTCAGTTAAAGCAGCAATACCGGAAAGTAAAAAAAATGACAATGGTTACAATGCCTTAATTGTTACACCCCATAACAATCACCAACATGAATCATAAGCATGATAAGAAATCACAAGTGAAGACAACTGGACCACTACAACCAAAAATAGCCTCTTCCAAACAAGGACTAATTGTTTGGTGTCAGGACTCAGATTCTGCTAATGGCATGTCCCCTGTCAGTGCCGGAGCTTCTGGATCCACAGCTATAGTTACTCAGAAGTTAATTTCCTATTCCAAGTGAGGACCACAACTCCATGTCAAAATGAAAACTCTCAGCTTCGATGGGACTACTGACCCCTCAAAGATAAGCATGCACTGCAGTGCTTGATCATGGCCACACTGCTAAACACATTCCAGGATTCAATCTTTAATATTCCAGCTAAGAGAACCAATTCGGTTTTATTCATACACGACGGCTATGCTGTTCTCTCCCAAGAGGAATAATATTCCACTCAAAATAAAGGGGTAAAATATCATCCCAATCACACAAGAGAGTAGAAATAGCATCTCCCATTTGTTCAAGACCAAGCCTCCAATACACACACAAGTTCCTCCTGAAATGCTCAACACAAGGAAAAGTACTTTATCCACATTCATGTCTAGCAGGTTCCAAATGGCAAGATGGGCCAAATGCAAATGATAATGAGTGATGTCGTACTGTCATTGGTCTACAAAGATCAAAATGGAAACTCCTCTATGGCTGCTTGAGCTTGCTAAATTATGATGATTTAGTTAAACCACTAACAAGAATGTTGTGTGTCTAGGCAGCTGAAAATACTTTTATAGTCATAAATTTATACGATTCATTCTTAGCTATGATTTGGCACAAACTAGAATACACCTGCCACCAAAGCCTAAAATCCTTCACTTTCTCTTTGGGGAAAATGCATCTTACTTGTTTCCACATTCTCAAAATGTATATCACTAAGCAAGGGCCTTCTGTTTTGTCCTCAAATACTTTATCTTACTCAACAGCCTCGCCTTAAATACTGCAGCAATTCTTGGCACCAGAGTGAGCTGAATGCTTTTTTTCAAGAAGCCACACATGAGGTGTTAAAATAGATTTGTCCACAAAATGTTTTCTCCTTAAACTTTGTAAATTAAAACCCACTTCCTGAACAAGTATCAATATAAAAAAACCACACTTTTGTGCTGCTTTCCTCATACCTTACCCAGCATTTAACAATTTTGTTTGCTTAAACCACCAGCATATAGGAGACTGAACATAATTGGAATCATTGCTAAATTACTATTTGGGAGGCACTAATTATGCTTAATGTAAATTTATGTGCAAATTTCTTTATTCCTGAATCTATTAATTAGTCCCCAGTCTTAGAAAGAGTTATGCAACTGTAACTTCACACATTAGCATTCAGGTTGACTGCCGTGGAAATATTCACAGGCCTAAAATTAAGCAGATGAACAACACAAAGAGCATCTATGGCCCAAAGAATTTATAAACTAACCAGCCCAATCCTACAAACAGTTGTGCATGTCTTGCCATGGGCAAGGGAGGAGTTGTCAGTATCCCAAAATGGGAGCAGTCTGCAACTAACTGCCACAGTTGCTCAGTTTCTCCTAAGCAACTTCTTCACTGCTGTCAGTTCTGGGAGCGGTTATGCAGATTGCTGGAAATACAGCTTCACACGCCGGGCGTGATTCTTACTCCCAATCCCACCCCTACACCTTCTCTCTGTAAATTACTCCCTATCTGGTTACAATCTAGCCCAAATGTCCAATTTCTAGTTCCCAGAACCTCCCTTATAGAAGCTTTGTTTGTTCTCCTTTCCAAGGGATTAATGTGACTGGAGTAAGCAAGGTTAAGAATCCTGATACCATATTTGCTCATGTCTTTTTATACAAAGCTCCATGTGTCAGACTTGGTATGAAGGTGCTTTTTTTCTGTTGAACAATTTGCATCAGATTTTCATACTAATTATTATTTGTACTGCTGTACTGTGTACACAGAGGAAGAAAGTTTCTACCACAAAGATCTATTATTATTAATTTGATCACTGTGCCTAGAGACAACTAAAACCCATTGAAACAGATTACCTCATTCATAGTTGTTTAAAACTACCCTGATCTTTCCATGCATACTGCTCTGGCTTCGGTACAATATCCAAATCCTTCTCATTGTGTCAGGCACATTTGGGGCTTCTCATGTACCTGCCCTGTGACGAAATACTATAAAAAACAACAACAATGGGTTTGTCATCTCAAAGATATGTTCATCTTCTGATCCCTTATTATTTTCCTCATCAAGTGTCTCCTAAATTGCTTGGGATACCTAACCTATACACTGATTTTATAGCGTAAGGGCTAAATCCATAGGGGTATGTATAAATTACTACCATGGAGTGGTATAAATAACACATAAGTTGGACACTGAGGAATAGCAAGAAGTAGTATAACAAGAAAAACAATTAATAGGAGGCCATAAGAAGGCAGTAAGATAAGATAAGCCTTTATATTTTATTTGACACCCTCCTGTTAATTATTCTTACTTATATACAATGTTCTGTGTTTTCCGTTTTTACCAATTTCCATCAATAAATTACCAGTTCAGTTCTTACTAATTTACATCGGTTTAATCAGTCTATTCAGTTTTGGGTGGTACTTATTTTGGTTAAGCAGTAACACTTATTGTGTCCTGCAGCTCTGAGACGGAAGCAGTGCCACAGTGTAAAACACAGAACACACATACGTTGAAAGTCAGAAAACCAAACAACATTCACATATGCTATGATTGGTTCACAAGGAGATGCTGCCCATCTATTTCTTTGCATCTGTTCAGTGAGGCACTCAATCCGTCCTCCACAGATAAAGATAAGGTAAAGAGGTAAACATAGGGCAAATATGCAAAGGCCTGAATACTATCAAGAAAATGAGTGCTTAGAAATTTTTGAGAAAAGTAAAGACAGGAGTGAAAAGGAGCAATTGCAGTGCAAGTTCTTCATCATGGAGGTCAGAGTTCATGCTGATGAAACAAAGCAGCATGTCTAAAGCAAGTGACACAAGAAGCTTAAGGAAGAAAGTGAGCTTCAGGATCAAACCAGTCAGTATCAGGAGTTGTCACCAGAGCATTAATGAAAGAGAGGACACAGCAGGACTATATCAATGAATTTGTGCATGCTCTTTGTTTCACCGGACAACCACGAGCTGCAGAAGGTCCTACTGGTGACTTATTGCAACAGTACTGGCCAGCAGCAAATACACTTTCTAATGCAACCTTACCCATAATGCAAGATTAAGACTGTGTCATGGTTATTTTTAGCAAAGGTCATGTGCAATAAACAAAAATTCACCAGAGCTTTCACCTGTCTGTGACTTTTACTAAAAAATAACAGAGATGGAAGGGCTGAGTGGGGCAGAGCAGGAATGAAAACTGAAGCCCCGTTGGGAAAGAATGACAACTTGAGCCTCACCAGTGGGGTGGAGGAGGGTACATAGCCACAGCTCCAGCCCCAGTCACCACCAGGGGCAGGAGGCACACAGCCCCTGCAAGCTCCATGTGCAGCCAACGGTGGGGCACACATTCTTGGCCACAGTCAAAGCCAAAGAAATCATAGAGGTTCGGTAAACTCATAGAATCTCTCAGCTCTGTAACTCAATTGTGTCCTTTCTCGTAAGTATCTCAAAGAAAATGCTGATGCATTGTTATCTAAACCGATGGAACAAATTGATGGAAATGTGGTGTCTAGTCTGATTTTTGATCATTCTCTTGATGCTTTGGACCATCCAATTCTTGGCCTTTTGTTTTCGTTTATTTCAAAGAGAATAAATCCACACCCCTTCATACTAATGTAACATTCATCTCCTCTACTCAGGGCCATCCCTTGGGGGAAACGGGCCCAGGGCCAATTGGCTATGCTGGTGGGGTGTGCAGCAGGCCGGCCCACTCTGCCCCCCATGGACTCCGGTCACCCCCCGGGGAGCCAGCCCCGAAAGCCAAGGCCAGGAGCCGCGGCTGCCCGCTTCACGGCGTGAGGCTGCGGCCCGGGCAGTGGGGAGCCAAGGCCGCGGCCACAGGGGGTGGGCGGGAGCTGCAGCCGACACTCCAGGCAGCAGGGAGCAGAGGCCGCGGCTGCGGCCGCCGGGGGGCAGAGGCCGTGGCTGTGGCCGCGGAAGAGCAGGAAGCCGAGGCTGCGGCCAAGCCCCCGCGGGGAGCCGGCCCCAGCTTCCACCGCCCCAGCTGCAGTCGGAATCCCAGGCTGCCACAGCTAGTGCCCAAATGGGGGAACTGAGGCCCCCACCGGGAGCCAACCCTGCTCAAGGCCACGGCCAGGGACCCTTCCTGACCGTATGTGGCCCAGGCCAGGGGTGTTGGGAAGGCTGCCCCTCCCCTGGGCCTACGTGCTCCGCCCTGGGGGCAGGGAGGAGGGCTGGCCCAGGAGCCAGGGGAGCGCTCCTGGCCTGCCCCGCTGCCTTCAGCTCACAAGGCAGCGGGGAGAAGTGTGGCTGTTGGGGGGCCATGGCGTGGGCCCCGCAATGCCCTGCTGGGAGCAGGATAGCACGGGACCCATGTAACCATGGGGCCCGGGGCAATCGCCCCGTTCGCCCCCCGCCCCCCCCCCCAGAACAGGCGTGCCTCCATTCTGTCGACTCAGTAACAGCTGACATTTGAGTTAAGATGTGCCAACTAACTTAAGAAAATATGGCCACAACTAACACAAATTCTGCTTCCCATATGGCTAACTTTGCACAGGAAATTAAAGTCGATCAGAAAGCAGAGCTGCTATACATTTCCTGTCCTGCTCATCTGATTAATGTTGCACAGTCAGAAACTACAGCTACAGAAGAAATGAGACACAGAAAATCTTGCATCATTGGATTTAGGGCCATTTTCAAACTTACTGAGGGTATGTCTACACTGATGGCGGCAAATTGGCCGCCATCAGATCGATTTATCGAGATTGACTGAGCAGTCAGTAAAGACACACTCAGTTGATCTGGAAATCAAATTAATACAATCACCCACTCAAGCGGCATAGCATGCTCTCCCTTGGCACAGTGCAGTGAAGATGGAACACTAAAGGGGAGTTATGAAGTCACCAGGAGTTACACAAACTACTTTATGTAGTTTGCATAACTCCCGTGCACTGCTGCCAAATTTTGCCAACAGTGTAGACTAGGCCTTAGTATGAAAGGAGTAGAGAGCTGACTGCTGATTACCTAACCCTTTTGTGCCACATCAATGGATGAGCTTGTATTTCATGGTCTGTCATGTAAATAACATGTGTACTATGCTAATGAGTCTCAGAGACCTTCCTGAGTTTGTTCGCTCTAAAACAGAAACTGAAGACACTGCAAAATGACAGTTACCTTAAATTACCAACGTAATGTTCATTTTTGAAAACTTGGAATCAGTGTGACACAGAAAAAAAACCCTGGAGTTTTCTCCAACTACTACCAACATGTTTACCAATACAGATGTTTTTACCAGACCCTGACAATCAAATCCTCAGCTGAACTGAGCACAAATGCTACAAGAGAAACATATGACAAGAAAACCTAACTCTTTCTGGAAAGCCTTGTGATCCTGGAACATGAGAAAATTAAAAGTGTTCAAAACCTTCAACAAAATGCTCAGCAAGAAATGGAAGACAGCCATGACCCATAATCTGAACCCCCAAGTGTTGGGTGCAGAAGATTCTTTTCAGAATGTCATCCAGGTGTTGCACCCTTTCCTCAAGGTGAATTTTGCAGCAGACTACAACTATTATGTCAAAGTGTTTCAATCATTTGCCAATAAAGATAAAATTTCAAATCTGAAAAGGGAATTTACTACTTACACAAACATGCCTAACTTTGACAGTGTTAAACTGGATGCACTGGCTTTCGAACAATCATCACATATGTCCTAATTTCAGTGATGTGGCACAGCAAGTTCTAAGTGTACTCTCTGGATCTACTGATGTGGACTGCTTATTTTCAGAGTTGAACTAACTCCAAGAAAGCAAGAGGCTCAAAATGTGTGAGGATGCTTCGAACAAAATTATGCAAACATATGCAAACCAGGATTCTGGAAGAACTACTAGCGCTGAGAGAGACAAAAAAATACCTTTGTACATTAAAAAAAAAAGTTTCAGTTATACTGTAGTAAAATGTGTATATATTATGAAAGGTTTTTGTTAGTTTGTTTTTCTTTTTTCCGGTATTTTCTCCAACATTTTTGTTATTTTTTTTAACCCAATGTTTACATTTGGAAAATAAACACCAAAAAAGTCCCAGAATTTTTTTTTTTTTTTTAAAACAAATGCAAACTGAAAAACACAGAACACTATTTTTTTTTTTTAATAGAAGACACTACCAAGGTTGGGACTACATTGCACTTGGCAGAGAAAGTCTCTCCTCTAAAAACTGTACCATTTAAACAGGTAAGACAGACAAAGGGTGGAAGTGAGGATGTATTACTACTGCTTCTATGGCTGGAGAACTAAGGTACAGAGCAATTAAGTGACTTTCTAAAACTTACACTGTAGGTTCGTGGCAGCACCAGAAAATGAACTCAAATCTCCTGCATCCCAATCCAGATCCTTACCCAGGGAACTTTCCATAGAAATTTAGTTCTTTTGCCTGGCATAATACTCCCTTTCCATTCATTGATAAGTAACTCATACCCTCCTCACCAGAAGTTACATCACCTCTGAACTTGGCCCTTTAGTCTTTACTTATCTGTATATACTATATTCAAAATAACCAAACACCTGATTGTAATTTAAGAAAGTTCCATGTATGATGCCTGATCTTGCTAAGGGACAAATTTTAATTTAGCTAGTTCAGATCCACCCTCATTCCATTTGCTCCAAATCCCTTCCATAAAGATCCTCTCGGAAGAGCTTTTGGTAAATATGGCTCTTTCTGGAACCTTTCAGGGTCTACTTTGCACAAGTCAAAGGGATATCCAGAAACAGACACAGATATATTCCTTTCATAGGGCTTCCCTCCCTGAGCCTGCATCAGAAAGAACTGAGGTGAGTTAAAATCTACAAAATGACATCTCAGCTGGATAGCACTATGCTCCCGGAGTAGAGCCTCATTTTGAGGAGGCTCTGGATTGGCTGGTTACCAATGTAATTTCTACGGGTAATAATAATAGTTTCTAAACATCAGGATTAGGTTTCACTGCAAACATCTGCACCTGCTTACTTTCTACTCTCTGGTCAGTATATGCCTATGAAAAGAGGGTATTCTCCCTTTCGGAATCATTTGTAGACTAGATAGCCCTACCCTTATGTAAAAATCTTTGCAATGTTAAGGCAACTTGACAGCGGAAAAGGTGTTTTCATAGAAACACCCTTCTGGTTAGGAAAGGCAGTAACATTTCCTTCAAATCATTTTGAAGATTTTATTTTTTACAGTTACTGTATTTCCCTCTCAGTTATATAATGATGATATTGCATTTGTAGCACTGAAGAGTTCATCAGAAGCTGAACACAGCCCGCCAGAGAGAGGTTATACTAAACATCTAACTAAAAATGCTAATCCAAAGCTGCTGAGTTGTTATGTTAAGAGCACAGATTTATTTATCAAGGTCATAGTCAGGTGAGAAAGATGCTGTGTCAAAGCCAAACACAAACGTTTTCTTAGTCTCAGGAACCACACTGTTCCACTAAGAGTCAGATGGTGACTCCAGTGTCCACAATGTGAGGAACTCCTCTGTTCATGGAGGTCACCCATTCTAGGTGGAGGGGTTGCCTCCTCTGACTTTCTTGAGACTGCTCTTAGTTGAAACTGGCTTACGAGAAGGGTGGGAAGTAGCTGGGTTACGGTCACCTGCAGATTCCCTGGGAAATGCAGCACAGTCCCAACACCTTTCCCATGGATCCTCCTTTATGGCAGGGATCTTCTTTAAAAGAGGAAATCCTAAGGGGAGCCAGAACCCTGGGTAATCAGGGGCACACAGCCTCCAGGCTGATGGCTCTCCCCTCCTGGGAATCAGTGGCATTTAGTGGCAGGCTTTACAGTTCATTCCTTTTGTGGGGCAAGACGGGTGGAAACCTCACCCTTGAAACAGAACAGTGTAGAAGATCTCCAAGAGGATTCTAACAATTATTCTTCCCCACAAACACCACTATGGGGACAATTTAGCCCTTAGTAAAACAGATAAATCATTTAAATTCTCTAGCCATATCGGTTATCCATTTTTTCACTTCAATAAAAGTAATGCTTAAAAAAAGAAATCCGTGGCACAATGTAGTCTTCAGGTCCAAATCCTGAGTCCTTGACTCAAATTTACCAAAGCAAAACTTCCACTGCCCGAATAAGTTCTGAATCAGGATTTCACCTTACAAGTCGGTGTATCATTTTACTAATCAGAGGATTATTTACAAAGCCATTCTGGCTCCTATTGAATTCAGTGGGAGCGGCAACAGGCCAGTACGCTATGTAGTTATCTAATGGGCTTCAATAAATGAAATTATACCCTCTATGAGGCAGACAATGATCAAGAATGCTATCATACAACAATAGTATATAAAATCCAACCAGATACAGCAGCTTCATATATTGTGCGACAGAAAATACTTTACAGCATGGAGCAAGTTGCAGCTGGAATTAGAATTATTGCAATGATTTAAGTTTGGTCTGTAGGCAATAGCACGTTTTCCATTATACATAAAGCCAGTCAAATTACTGTATTTTAATGTCACATCAAAGATCTTCAAAGTACTATGACACTAAGCAGAGTTGATAATATCAAGAATTCACTCATACAGACAGTAATATAATTGTGAATGCACAGGCCTTGGGAGATTCACTGATAATATCTGGAGTGTTAGAACAAGAGTGATATTTAAAGGATTGGTCTGTGGTTTATCATACAAATGCATTGTTAAATGCAAGTGAAAATGAACCGAGAGAGATTAAGTGCAGTTAATATGCTACCATTTATTGTGGCCATTATGTACCTCTGGTGAAATAAAATACAGGGAATCTTATTCCATTACATTTATAAAGACTCCTTCATAATTACTAAAATGTGACCTTCATACTTCTCTATCTTAATATCTAAGCAAACATTTGTTGTGCAAGTGCACAAATGTGTGTTCTAAAGGTGAAATACAATATAGCGACTATTGAAGTGTTATTAAAACACATTCATACCAAAATTCTCATGACCACCGAGTGATTTTTCACTGTACAAACACAAAATTAGCTACTAAGAGCTCCAAGAATATAAAATAGCTTGGGCTTTGTGCTGCAGGAAAATGAGCTTAATAATGCACATTCATTTTCATGAAATAATGTAGATTTCAAATAGACTGTAGCTGTTTTGTAAATTACAGTGTACTATGTACAAGGAAACCTGTTTTAGGGGACTGAAAAAAAAAGTTACTTAAAGAAAATGGTCTCCTAAATAAAGGTGGATACCAGATGTGCAGTACTAAGTACTATTGTACCAGGTGTCCTAAAGCAGTGAGTTACCTAGGATGGGAAGTCATTTCTGTAAGTATCACAATACAAGTATTTTATGAAGTAGTTTTGTTTGCTCGCTTGCATTCCTAGAAACTGAATCTAGAATTATTAGTTTATTTTTAATTAATTTATAAACTATGTTGTTTCTTCATTAATTTTGCACCCTTGCTCTTCATCTTCCATTCCTCTTAACATTCAGAAAGTATTTTCAGCAGCAAATTATTTTCATTTATCTTTAATATTATGCTTACAGTCATAATTGCTTGGTCTTTTAATAATAATGACCATATATTCTAAGGGCCGAATAGACGATAATGATCATCTAAACTGACCTCCAGCATAACGTGATCCAAAGATGCTCACCCAATAATTTCTGCATCAAGCCTCCTGTCTTCTATATTTCTTTCAGAAAGACATCCAGTCCTGATTCAAGACTGCAAGTGATGGAGAAACCACCACATCCCTAGGTTAGTTAAAAATTTGTGCCTTATTTTAGTCTGAATTTGTCCACCTTCAGCTCCCAAATACGTTTTCATACTAAGATAATGGAGTGCTTAAATATTTACAATAGATAAGTTAATATTTTAGTGGTTGCAAATGCATTTCTAATGATTCTGCTAATGCATTACCACATATACCTTCAGACTGCTAGCTAACAGATACTTTAAACAATACCCACATTATTCAATTGCAGTTACAATTTCATGTACCCAATTTTAGCTTTTCCTTAGATAATACAATTTAATTTTCTAAAATTAAAAGGAACAGTCCAGAAATTCAATGTCCACTGTTAAGGAAAGAGCTCTAGAAAGAAATCCCAATTACATATGTGTAACTGACATATCTAAATGTATAAAAAAAATGCAGTGACATTCTAGTTTCTGATCTGGCCATATGCTGCACAATAATAATAATAATAGAACAGGAAAGGAGTCAATGGAAAGCCAGTGATGAAATGCCAGTGGGAGTTGATGGTGCTCAACAATTTAGAGAGCGGAACAGCATTCCACATTACTAGGTACCTAATGCAGACTTTTTATTTTCTGAAAAGAACAAGACAATTATAAAGACCCATTAGCTATCAAACAGCGAGAAATGTCAGTGACTAATATTTATACCATCTCTAATGAATATCAGGGTACTATGAAGTATAGTTTGCACAGAGGTTGAAGTGAATTGTGGCAACCATTCAACACCACCAAAAACCACACAACTTCCTTTGGTCAGAATGATCATCTAGTTGTATTCCAGTCCAGCTGAGAGAATGGGCATCCAGCTGCCTATGAAATGAAGATTGCTGTTGAAGATAACACACTGAAAGAGTTGAAGAACTACTCATAACATGTAAGTCTTCATAGAACATGAAGACTGATCACCAAAACAGCACCCCAACAAGGCAGAAGATCCAATACTTACATTGCTCATATTCAAACAAAAGCTTATGGACATTTACATTATCTCTTATAAACATGGGATAGAGAGTCATTCAATTAAAATGGTTTCCTTTTTATTGGTCTTGAAGTCCAAAGACATCTTCATTAAGCACTTGTATTAGCTTCCTAGCTAATCCTATGGATTTGATACCCTGCAATTGTTTTTTCTAAAGATTTTTAAATTTGGAGACAGATGTTCTTGAGGTAATAAAGATTCACTATGCTTTTATTCTGCCATACATCTGTGATTATTGCAACTAGTTCAATTACACTTGTTAGTAAAAGAAGTTCATGAAAAGTGCCATGACCATCTTCACACTAGTGTGCCAACACTCAAAAACGCAGCTCTGAAATGTAAATTGCCCCCTGTTATCTCAAAAGAGGGTTGAATCTTAAGTGTAATGATATTGCTCCATTGTCTCCAATGGAACTAAGACAATGTATACCAGCTGGGCATTGGACCCCAGATTTTTAAGTCATTAAGGCTATGTCTACACTTGGCCAAATAAGTCAACTTAAAGTCAACTTCAAGTCGACTTAGCACGTCTAAACTATAAAATTAAGTCAACTTCAAGGGGACCTTGCCAAATCGATTTACAGCATCCACACTGGACGCCTAAGTCGACTTCTAGGGGCTAGGTGGACCTGGGACTGGTCCATGGTGATGGGGGGGCACCCCTTCCAAAGTGCCGGGGGCTCAGCATTTGCCCCATTGTACCCTAGTACAATGGGGGCTGAGTAGGACAGGGACAGTGGCAGGGCATAGGAGCGGGGTGGACAGGGCTGTGTCCTGCCCTGTGGGTGGGCATGCCAGGCTCTGGCTGTGCCAGCCACCCTGGCAGGGAGGTCAGTGGGGGAGCCCTGGGGCCCTTTAAGTCAACTTAAAGTTGATTTAGGGCTAATCTGTGTCCACACTGGCTAAATCAACTTAATAAAGTCGTTTTAGATAGGAAAGTTGACTTTAAACCAGGTTTGATAAAGTTGACTTTAAATTTCCTTAAATCGATTTAAGCAGCAGCTTAGTTGATTTAAGGAAATTGTAGTGTGGATGCAGATTAAATTAAGTCAATTTAAGCAGGCTTAATTCAAGTTAATTTGTAAGTGTAGACGCACCCTTACAAACACAATTCAGTCAATGGTCTTAACTTTGTAGATTCAACCTAAACTTCGGACTGCTTCAGGGACACAGTTTGACTCCCTTGATGTTGATATTTTCCTTCCTTGAGAATTATTCAACTAATATCAACCTCATCTACCAGACTATTTTTACAGATGGGAAATAATGCCAACTGTTTTTTTCACTTATTGCTCCTTGATGGTAGACAAAGGGGCACAATTGCTTTTTCTTCTAATATATTTTCTTTGGTGCACATACAGATTACTAAAGACGTTTAGGAAAAAAGAATGTATTTATTTATGTTTCAGTTATATATTTTTAAAGAGTTTAAAGGCAAATATTAAATTTGAGATTGAAAACGTAAAACTATTGTATTATTCCTTTGTTTGTAATTGGTTTGCAACATAAATAAATACAGCGTAGAATCAAAATATCAGTCATTATTGTTGATATACAGAGTAGAGTATGTTTGCCAACATTAATTTTAGCTGGAATGAAACAGAAAAAAGAAAGACAAAAAATACTACAGAAACTATCTATTGTTCTGTTCCCCCTTAAAAAAACAATACAAACCAAACCCACTTCTGTTTCTGCCCAGATGCACAAAATTTGTCCATAAAGCTGCAATAATCCAATATTAATCTCACACCCACAGGCTAAAATAGAACATATGCAAAGTTTTCTGAACTTTTCAGACTGAATCTTTCGGAAGAAACACCCTAAACATTTCCCTAGTCAAAGAAAACTGCTGACTCTACATAATCATACACACAGAAAGGGTCAAGATCAGGGCACCTCTCTGACTGAAGATCAGACACAAAAATTCAACTAAAGCAACTTTGCTTCTTGTTAGACAAAACATCTGACGAGCTTCTATCCACTAGAATATTGAATATTTGCTGTGTCATGTAATGTGATGGACAGTAGAGCATAATAGATATTTTATGCCACCTCAAACCCTTCATAAAAAACACCATAAAATTAAGTTACAAATCTAATTGTTTTAATTTCTAAAATGGCACACAAACAGAATTTGCAATGGACTGTTTATAATTCTTAAGAATCCAAAAAAAAAAAAAAAAAAATTCTAGAGCTAAATACAATCATACAGGCAAAAAAGCTAAAATCATAATTAAGTTTGGCTAACATACTAAAAAGCATAATTAAAAATGGGCTAGTTTGGTACAATAGCTGACAATCAGCCAACTGGTCTACTGTATGTTATAAAACATGCTGTATTTACACTGTTACTGGAAAGCAGCATTATAGTTTCACACATTTTTGTTTCATATGGAAAGGAAACTTGGTAATTGTGAATAATTGTGCAAATCTAATAAATAGTGAATTCTCTACTTGATTAAGCTCTTCCTAGCATCAGTTCATTAAACGCTTTGCTCCAGCTAAGGTTTAAGCAGCTTCTGAACACAGCAGAAGACTGACAAATCTTTTTATCTGAAGGAAGGAACAAAATAATTGCACCTGTATAGTGTACCGTATTTGCATATTATTTTAATCTACTACGGTATGTCCTGGCCATTGGCATATACTTCATCTTCTACATTACAGCATGAAGTGAGATGAACACATAGAATTTTCTCCCAGCACGTATATATGATGTATAAGCACAATGATGTTTAAATGAATATGCGGATCACCACTGTATTTCATTATCAACAGATCTAAATGAGAAAAAAAGCATTTCTGTTTAGAGAATTTAGGATTTGCAGTGGTATTGTATCTGTGTAGGTCTCAGGATATTAGGGAGACAAGGTGGGTACTGTAATGTCTTTAGCTGGTTAAAGAGACAAGCTTTCAAGTGGACAGAGCTCTTCAGTTCTGAGAAAGATACTCACTGACACAGCTCAGTACAAAGTGGAACAGATTTCTTAGTGTTTAGAGACTTCAAGGTGAAGTTTGCAGTTAACACCTCTCCAGTCACAGGAGGGTTAATGGGTTATAGATTGTTGAAACAAGCCATAAATCCCCCATTAGCCTACAGAAGCTCCTGAGGCTGAGGCCTTGTACACACTACAAAGTTATCGCGCGATAACAGGCACAGCTTCCACACACAAATCTATGTTGTTGCACGGTAACAGCCGTCTTACCACGCAACATGTAAACCACCAAAACGAGGGTGGTAGCGGCTACCGTGGAACGGCTGTTCCGCGATAGTTTGTGTGTGTACGGTTGCTGCGCAATATGAAGCCTCCGGAAATGTCCCAGAATTCTAATTCCATCCCTTCTGCACTTCTTCCTGCGCTCTGTGGCTGTGATGTGACTGTACCCGCCCTCCCATCATTCCCAGGAATTTTTGAATTGTTCACTTGTCCTGTTTGTTCGGCGTGGAGTGCAGCTGTGTTCTCCAAGAGCAATGGCGGCTCAACGCGGCAAACGTGCTTCAGTGTGGACCACAGCCAAGGTGCTTGATCTCATAGGCACCTGGGGAGAGTCTGCTGTGCAGGCACAGTTACATGGCAGCAGGCGAAATTTTGACATTTTTGGCCAGATTTCTCGGGCCATGGCAGAGAAGGGGTATGAGAGAGACACTCTTCAGTGCAGGTCGAAGGTGAAGGAGTTGCGGATTACGTACCACAGAGCCAGAGAGGCAAACCGGCGCTCCGGCTCAGCACCGGTTACATGCCAATTTTACAAGGAGCTGGAAGCAATCCTGAGTTTGGATCCCACAACCACCCCAAAAGCTCCTGTGGACATGTCTGCACCCCCCCCCCCCATGAAAAGGATACTGGAGCAGACGGTGACGAGCAATTCGTTGATGAGGAAGTGGAGGTGGAGGATGACCTGGAGGGTGAAAGCGGTGCAGCTGACCTAGGGAGCCAGGAACTGTTCTTCACGCCATCCAACACATGCTGTCCAGATTCCTTCTCCATGCTGTCTTCAGATGCAGCACTTTCATCAGAAGTGGCTTCTGTGCTTGCTGGATAAGCTTTGCAGGCAAATGAAGAGCGGGCAGGAGATGGGCGTTTTGAGTTTCAGCCTTTTTTTTTTTTTTTGGATAGGGGGCTACCCCACATTACATGAGCAGTGCATCAATGCATGCTGTAATTCTCAAGAAATCCTCCCCGCTGAGATCACTAAAGGTCTCCTCGATGTACTTCCACAGCCTCCTAATTAAATTCGATGGGAGAGCAACTGTGGAATGTGGTGGCAGAGCATATTACTGGCTCTTTAACCAAAATGAGAACAGTAGCACTACTTATGATGTTTCATTTTTCCTTAGAAACGACCTTCACCGGGCGGTGGTCTGTGCCAGCTGACTGGCTGAGACAGATAAGGAGGAGGCCTTGCAGGAGCAAGGAGGATATCTTCCAGGAGCTGATGCAGTCCATCGAGGCAGCAGCAAGGGAGACTAAACTATGGAGGCAGGAGTGCCGGCAGGAGTGCAAGGAAAACAATTTGAGGAGACAGAAGCAGAACGATGCTCTCATAAGCATCCTGCAGGAGCAGACCCAACTGCTGAAGACCATGGTTGGTCTTCAGACCCAGCTGCTCCAGGCTCGCCCCGCCCCCCTGCACCCACAGCAACACTTTCTGTCCCCACCACCCCATTCTCCCTCAAAGCAGTTCTTTGAAGTCCAGGGACCCTCCTGGTACAATGTTACATCCACTCCTGCACAAAGCTATGGCACTGAGCCATGCACCTACACGTATCTATAGCCCCTGGTGCAGGCACAGCTTACTGTAAATATTTAATGTTTTCTAATAATAAAATTGAATCACTTGAACTGTGCACAGTGTCTTTATTGATACACAATAAAATTAGTTGTTGCATGTTTAGTATTCACTCATTTGAGCATAGTACAGTACACGCCCACCGGCACGGGCACCGACCCTGCCCCCCCCCCCATCAGCACCCAGTAGTGCGTGGGAACACTACTGCACAGTGATGCAATGCGTCCTATGAGTCCCCATGACTAAAATGCACCCTAAGTGCCTCTCTTATGCAGACGGCTCTCAGCTGTGCCCCCCTGATACTCCTAGTGGCTGGCTGCTGGAAGGCAAACTCTAGCCGCTCAGCCTCCACGTCCCATGAAGGGGGAAATTTCTCTCTCCTATTTTCACAGAGGTTATGCAGGACACAGCACGCCGCAATGACGGCTGGAATGTTGTCCTCATTCAAGTCCAGCCTCCCATACAAACAGCACCAGCGGTCTTTTAAGCGCCCAAAGGTGCACTCCACGGTCATTCGGCACTAGCTTAACCTGTAATTGAAGCGCTCGTTGCTGGGATCCAAATTTCCAGTATAGGGCTTCATGAGCCAAGGCATCAGTGGGTAGGCTGGGTCTCTTATGATGACTATGGGCATCTACACATCCCCAACTGTAATTTTATCATCGGGGAAGAAGGTCCCTGCCTGCAACTTCTGGTACAGGCCCGTGTTTTGGAAAATGCGAGCATCATGCACCTTACCTGACCACCCCCCATTTATGTGCGTGAAACGCCCCCTGTGATCCACGAGTGCCTGAAGCAACATGGAGAAGTAGCCCTTCCTATTAATATAATCAGTCGCAAGATGCTCTGGAGCCAGAATAGGGATGTGTGTGCCATCTATTGCCCCTCCACAGTTTGGGAATCCCATGGCCACGAATCCATCGACGATCTCCCGCATGTTGCCCAACGTCACTGTCCTCAGGAGCAGAACACGATTAATGGCTCTGTACACTTGTGAAAGTGCTAACCCAATGGTCAATCTGCCGACTCCAAACTGATTCGCAACTGACCAGTAGCAGTCTGGAGTCGCTATTTTCCACAGCGCGATTGTGACACACTTCTCCACAGTCAGGGCGGCTCTCATTTTGGTGTCCTTGCATCGCAGGGCAGGGGCTAGCTCCTCACACAGTCCAGGGACCCTCCTGGTACAATGTTACCATTTACCAATATACTTCATTTTGGTACCTTTGAGCCCTCTCACATTGTGGCTTTCTGCATTTGAAAGTTCTGTAGCCACTGCTCATCATCCCACACTTGCAAAACGATGCGGTCCCCACCACTCGGTGCTTGTCTCTCATGACCAGAGCCGGCGGTGCACCGTGTGCAGATGCTCTGTGAAGGAGCTGTTGTTCTGCATGGCAGTCACCAGTCCAGGGTCATCCGAATCCTGGTCTGATTCAGAGCTGAACTCATCCTGTGCTACCAGCCAAGATGTATTCATTATGCTGAAGGTGACAGTTGAGATTAGAGCTGGATCCACATTGCTGCAAAAAGGAGCTCCGGGAAGCAACGCGGTACCGTTGAAAATGGGCAACTCTCGTGACGCAAGGGGAACAGAATGCACCATGGGAAACCAAGACTTTACCCATGGTGCTCAGCGCTATTCTCCTTCTACCCAGGATTCTTAGTGCCAAATCAGGATAGATGGAACTGTGGGATAGGTTCCCACAATTCAATTGGGTTTCTTGTGAAATCACGAATTGCAGGGTGGGGCTCTGTTCCATCACAAGCAGCTCAGTGTGGACGCACTACAAAAACCACGTGACTTTTACAGCGCAATGGGCTTGTTGCGCAATTATTCCTGTAGTGTGTACATGGCCTCAGACCGTGGCACTAAAATTGCAATGTAGATATTCAAACTTGGGCAGGAGCCCAAGGTCTGTGACCCAGGAAGTGGGAATGGTCCCAGAGCCCAGGTTACATCCCAATCCAAAACACCTGCAATGGAGTTTTATAGCACCTCAGCCCAAATGCTGCATGCCTGAGGCAGCTGACACAGACAGAGGCTAGCCTTGAGTGTTTTATTCCACTGTAGACATTACCTTTAGTACCTGTCCCAGACCTGAAGATCTTTGTGCAAGCTGGAAAGTGTCTCTCTTTCACCAACAGAAATGAGTCCAGCAAAAGATATTACTTCACCTACCTTTCCATTATAGAATTTACTGTATTTAAATAATCTGCCTTTATTACTGTGCCTCATTGGCCTTCAGTACCTTTACCATGATATTCACAATGTGAGAGGGCTCAAAGGTACCAAAATGAAGTATATTTTTGCTGTAAGGTTTTTTCTTCATGTCATATAGCAAGATGCACAATACAAAGAATGCAATTATAGTGAATTGCAACCTAGATTGGAGTCTGACCATTGCATTTCTTCTACTACATTCAGAAAAACTGTGATTGAGTAAAACAATACAGTTCTATGCTCACATTTTAAATATGAATTGAAATTCATTACACAACTTCCTTCTACTCTTTGCAAATCAGACTATTATGCTGGTAACAAACAGCCCAATCCTTAAGTGCTATAATTCTGTTTACTTCAATGGAACTATCCATATCAGTAAGAACAGCTTCCATGAATAAAGGTTGTAGCATCTGGCTCTGTAGAAGCTGGGTTTCAAAGGTCATCCTCCAATGCTTCCTCCCCACCCCTTCCCTCTTACAGCTTGTAAAACTCAAAAAGGTAGGAAAATAAAATTTGTTCACTGGAAATTTATAATTATTTTCAGATACATCAAATTTAGACAATAAATGAAAGTACTTGACACACAGTTACAGTGTTCACAGTGCACAACACCTTGTTTTGAAATCTATATATTGAAATTTTCAGATGTAAGAATGCTTCCCCATCACGTTACACACACTACAGAGAGTAAGAGGAAATTCTTTATTTAGATTTATGACAAGGTCCCTAGCTATGCAGGATATCATAATAACAGAATTCCAGTAAAAAGGCTTTCATATTACCCAAATAGGGTGACTATATAGGAACTGCAGCTGAGAACAGGTTAGTAGAAAATGAAATGTCATTTGACAAACAGGCAATCAAAATGAGGTGCTCTGCTCAAAGATGCCAGATTTTAGCTTTCATCCTGTGTGTTTGAACTTTGACAGAAACAGTGTTTATGGAGAAATCAGAAGCCAAGACAATTTCAGTAGTTTCACAAACATCAACTAATGCCCACATTCTGCACAATTATCAGAGTGAAATCCACTCCACCTGGGTAAACTCCAAATATATGGGAGCTGTGCAAGTGGAATGAACAGTGGATGGGAGATCTGAAACCATCCCATCTTGGACTTGGGTGTGACTGAAGTCTACGGGACTTGGTTTCTGGAAACTGGATTAATGTTTTGTGACGAAGGATTTGCAGACTACTATTGATGGTTAAACTCTTAGAATCCTACCCTTGTCTGATTAAAATAAATTGGAAAATAAATCACTGACCTCAGCTATGCAGACAGAATCAGTGTCTTAAGGCAGAAGTCAATGGCAGTCAAAGGCACAAAGCACCTCATGAGAGTTTCTTAGCACCTTGCAATATCAAGTTTAAAATATCAACATAAAGCATTCAATTACCCGGCCATAGCTGAACAGAGATATTTAGGGAATCATATGGTTGTGCTTCTTTTAGTCAACTTTTTCCACATATCCACCCCACCCTGCAGCACCTATACATTTGCACATCTTATTAAAAAAAATATCTGTCTGGCCTTAGTATAAAAACATTAACAACCAAGCACTAACTAGGAGACTTTTCAGGAGACACGGGGGTGGGGATCATAAAATAATCATACAAAAGTACACTTAAAAATCACTACTGCCAGATTCTGACTCATCAGTGACAGATGCATATTTCGTATAGTCTGAAGTATTCATGTTTTCAACTGAAAAAAAATCTCATAGTAGATTTTTTCCAGAAATCTGTTCTGAATGAATTTATCAGGAAACACCAAACAAGCATCATCAATGTTCACTTTGAACAGAAGAACACCTTTGACATTGCCTGCATGCATTCTTTTTACTTTTAAGACTGTTCCACGTTGAACACTCTAGCCTATGTTTCTGATAAACACAGAACAAAATCTACTTGGTCCTTCAATGTGTCTTAAACAAACAAACAAAAAATTATAACCAATTACAAACAAAATCAACCATAGTTAAATAAAAAACAAGACACTCCAAATATCTGAAAAGAAGTTATCGGAACACTGAAATATCATATGAAAAACAATTTATGTTCACTTTGCTCATGGCCATGTCTGTAATCTGAAGATTCAATGTATGCAATATTAATTACTCTTAATCTTTATTATCTTACAAGCAATTTCTATTCAATATTTTAAAAAATGTTAGTATTCTAAGAAATATTTATTGTTTTGTTTAAAAATATGTTCATATAAAAAGCTTTCTGCTGGCTAATTTAAAGTAATGGGTCTATTCATTTTCCATCAAAGTGAGTGGTAGAAGACTCATACCAACCAGATTTTTATTTTAGGAAATGCATGTTACATGTATGAGTGAAATTCTACATAAAATGTTACTCAAGTCTCTTTGATTGGACTGAAATATATGAGAAATTGAGGATGATCTTTGATTTAAATGGAGCCCAATGTAAAGTGTCACATTAAAGTTTCCAGTTATATATCTGGGTAGAAATCAAGCTACTAGTACTGTAATAACCGCTGAACTAAAAGTAATACGTCATTCATGTAAAAGTAACAAATGAAAATATATTAAGTTGCAGCTGGCTATGCAGAATATCCCTGCACATGCACACACAGACACATAAGCAAGAATACTGAACTAAAGACACGACCTTTTATCTGATAATTTCAGCATGCTTTACAAACATTAAATCTCACCTTTATTAAAACATCCCTATTAGATAGATAAGTATTAGAGATAGATATTATTACCCCACTTCCGCAATATGGAAATTGGCAGCAGACTGCCAAGTGAGTTACTTATGGCCACACTTGAGTCAGTGGCAGAGCCAAGAGATTAGAACCCAGATCTCTTAAATTTCAGTTATGTTTTGTATCTAAAGTGCATTCTAAAGTACTTAGAGAAAAGCAGAGAGAAAAGTGCAACAGATCTCAAATACCAATAGTGCATTGGTTCCATCTCCTGGCCCTGAGGCTTAAGCCTGCACCATGGACTATCTCTTGAAAACTGAACTTTTTAAGCTACTCTCACTGCTACAACATGGCACATAGTAACTGAACTGCTTTGGCAATTATGCTATCATCTTCTATGTGTATATGCTGGTAGCTGGTTCATGTCGGCTGAATGAGGCTTATGGGGTGGTAAAATTGCAGTGTAGACATACCAGCCCAAACCCAAACAGCTATGCTACAATTACAGTCCCCCACAGATGTTTAATAATTGCAGTAAACTCAAACCCTATGATCACTTTAGTTTCAAAGTGCTTGGTACCCTAAACAGTGCTTGCTCTCTTATGCTTGTAGGTGATTGAGTGAACTTTTTGTTAAAAACTGTACTATAACTATCTTTCATTAAAACTGTGAATGTTCAGCCTGAAGATTATTTCATCCCTTTTTTAAACATACTATATATTTTTATAAACCTCTTACTGTACTGTAATTTTTTCATTCTTCAGAATTAAAGTATGAAGGTACATGATATTATCCAATACTTCATTTTTTCAGATAAATGTTAACTAGCATTTAGAACAAATGTGCAGTTAAAGCAAAATATATAACCTTACTAAATTAATGTATGATATGCTGATCACACTAAAAATACAACTGAAAAAGTTATCAGTGCAATAATTTTCACACCACTCAGTTAACAGTGTGCCTTAGTCAATGATCTAGGTCACAAACTAAAATGAAATATTAATTACAATTTTTAAAAGTTTAGTCTGTCAGTAAGTGAAACAATTATATATGAACAATGGAAAGATAAGGTATTTCCTTCATAAATTACAGCTTTTATTGATGTATTTCTGTGTTCAATGACAAAAGTTAGCCTTGCAGACACTGATAGCATAAAATAGCTTGAATATCTCACCACAGAGGTCAATCCTGCAATTTTTAAGCCACTTGGATAGTCTTTACTCTCATTGATTTCATGTGAGTTAAATGTCTGCTGGGTTTGGACCTTATTTAAGGATTGCCTTCCCTTTGTTTCCACCAGTAGTATGTGTAACACAGGGCCTTCCAAACACTTTTTATTAAGATTCAGTAGAAAGAATGTTCTTGAATGTAATTATAGAGCTCGATTACCTTGATTTCTGTTTTCCTTCAAACTATGTATTTACTATGGTATAATTACTGCAAATCCCTACTTTACATCTTCTTTCAATAAAAATAAATGTTAGATATTGCTCTTATTAACAGCTAGCCCATAACTGTGCTAAGCACATCCCAGAGTCCACACAACCCTAAATGAAATGATTGGCAGTTAAAACACTCCATGCCCCTCAGGTCCTGTATTAAATGTTGGTATTTCATCAGCTCACCAAAATGAGGCCACCCACATATCCTCACTACATCTTGTTGTACTTATCAGCCACCTAAAATTAATACATGTTTAGGTAACATGAACTATGTCCATTTAATTCTAATTATGAAACATGTTTTGATAAATTACTTCCTTCTAAAACACCATCTTCAACTGAAAAAATAAACAATGGACATTAAAGATAATAAACTGTGATGTAAATTGTATTAGCTTAATTCCAGAATAACCCTGAATTGAAGAACAAGACTGGATAACTAGTAACACTTTTTGCTGTTGACTACATATGTGTATGGCTTTCGTTTCAGTGAGCAGCTATGGGTGCAGTTACATATTTGCAGTTACACTGAACACTTGTTGTTTGTATGATGTTTGTTCTCCCATAGAAAGGTCGGTACTTTCCCACTTTGCAGAAGCTAGCTTTTCAAAGGGAATACGTCCGATGGAGCAAGAAAGTGAGCGTGAATGGAACAGGGTAAGGGTGAAGACCTTAGCCTCTGTATATCAGGGACCTCTCCAATGTAGCCAACCAGAAAACAGAGAACTGGCTATTTCCCAATGCAGCTAATCAGAGCGCCGCTACCAGGCTATTCACTGCCAATGCAACCAATCAAAGCGCTGACCCTCAAAAAAAAAAAAAAAAAAAAAAACCTAGTCCCGAGACGAGCTGCAGAGAATGAACTGGGATCCGCTCAAAGCGTTCCAGTGAGCGCTTGGGCTAAACGCTCCTGATCAATTACACTGGACTTAATCCGGAGTCACTCTACCCCCTTAAGAGAAGTGACTCCGGATTCACAACCAGTGTAACTGAGATTGCTGGCCTCAACACTCGCTGAAGTCCCATTGGGCAAATAAGATAGGGCATTGACTACTACAGCCTCTCTCCAGCCAGGGAAGAGATCCTATAAACCCTGGGATGAATTCATGGGGAACCGGCCTGCTGGGTGCCTAGCATGTCCTTCGGGCCAGAGTAGCTTTATATCCGAGTCCTCACCCTAAAACCACGCTGGGGAGCCCAGCTGGAAAACTGAAGAGTGCAACGGGGCGGGGGTGCACTGCGTGCACACGCTCTCCCGGGGAAGCGGCGAAGTATCTATTAGTGCACAGGCTACAGTTTTCCCTGAAGCTCCCATGGAGGAAGGCGACACATTGGTTTCCCCCCCCCCCCCTCCATGACACGAGAAGCTTCTTCGGAAACCACCCACTTTTGAGATCAAGACATCGTTCAATTCCTTCTGCCCTATTCAGGGCAGCAAATTCAAATCCCCCTGCTCCGGCGTTGTTTTTTAATCCCCTAAGCCCCCCGCGAGGAATTAGCTTCTCGCAGCACCAGCCCATCTTGGACCGGAGTCTCAAGTTTTGCCGGAGCCGCGCAGAAGCCGGGCTGCGATCTGGAGTGAGCAGAGGCCACTCACGTTTGGTGTGAAATGCTTGTTTGAGACGGGCGCGCGGGCTGCCTGGGGAAGGGTATTGGAGCTGCACCGCCGAAGTGACAATGAACTGTCAAGAAGCATTTTTTCCTGCCGCCGCCCCCCCCGTGAGGGCCCGATCCCGCACCCATGCGACCCCGGGGGGGTGACTCCTCCCGTGCACCTCAACAGAAGCAGCCTCGGGGCTTTGCCGCTGAATCCCGAACTCAGGACACGTCTGGTGCCAGCGGCGGCCCTAGCCTGAAAGCATCCTGAGCCCCAGCGGAGGGAACAGTCCCGGGATCCGGAACGAAGGCAGCCTCACACCTGTCCCAGAAATCGAAGTCACCCCGGCCAAAGCAACCGCAAGGAATGACCCCTCCAGCGGCCGCCCTGACGCGGTCCCGTGCCCGGGATCCCAACTCAGGAGACCGCCCCGGGCAGGCCCCGCGGTTGCAATTGAATTGCACGGGGCAGGGGCGTTCACACACACCCCTTCCCTCTCTCCTACCTTTTCTTGTCCTTGTCAGCTGTCATGCTAGCGGCTGCGTAAACCAAGCTGGGCTCCGAGCTCTTCTGGGGCGGCTGGGGGCTGTCTCCCACACTCAACAGGGGGGAAAAAGCGCCCGGCGGCGGCAGCCCAGCGCGGGGAGTCTGGAGGGAGGAAGCGCGGGGCTGGCAGGCTCTCTCCCACGCCGCTCGTCCTCCGGGAACAGGCTGCAGCGATCCCGGCCAGGTGGCGGTCGCCCCTGAGCTGACCATACAGTCTCAGGACACTGCCGAGGATTGTACAGCCGGCCCAGGGGAGAGAGGGAGGGAAGGCGAAGGACCGGGCTCCCCCTGCACGCTGAGGCCCGGCCAGAAGAAAGTTCTCACTTTCAAACTTCAGGCGTCCCTGGGCGGCAGGGGGGCAGGTTCAGCCTCTTTAGCCCCGGCCCCGGCTCCAGCTGGAGCTGTCAGCGGCTGGCTCTCCAATGGGGACAGGAGCTGGCTGAGCCCTCCTCCCTCTGCCCCCTCCCACGGCCAGCCCGGCTCCAGCGGCGGGAGCAGGACTGGCTGAGATGAGGGGCGGGGCTCGCGCTGGGCACGCTCTGCCCGGGGAGTCTTTCCTCCTCCTGCGGGACATTCCGCTCCCTGCAGCAGCCGGACCCTGGCTGGGCTGGGAGCGGATCTCTCCGCTCCGGAGCTCCTGCACCCCCCCCCCCCCCGCAGGCCAAGGAACGGATTTCCCTCCCCTCCTCCGCGCTTGGCCTTATCACTTGCTCCATGGAGCTGGCTACTTCGCTGACCTCGCCACGCCCTTGGGCTGCCTCGGAGGTTCAGGAGCCTGCTGCCGCCCCTTGGCAGCCCTTTCCCGGGCTGAGGCGGGGGCAGGGTCCTGGAGCACCTGCTAGGAACGTGGAAACATTGCTTTAGGGGGGAATTGTGTTCCTTCCCCCCAGTTTTTTGGGGCATTGTATTTTAGAGGAATTGTTTTTCTGTTCTGGACCCACTTGGTGTGGTGGTGCCACTTTTCATACAATCAAGCTACCACCCAGCTCTTGCTCTTCCAATGAATGCAAATGAGGCCTCTCCACCACACCTTCCATTGCCTTCAGCTGGCTGTTTGGGGAGGGCTGGTCCTCCAACCTAGAGCTTGAGAGAGGTATGCCTCTCATTAAGAAATAGCTCCTTGGGCCAAGAGCCACAAAGGCATTCCCTGGCAGTGAGGAGCCTCAATACCTTTGTAGATCTGGCTCTTTAAAATGAAGGTTAGATGCTATGGTGATGGGCCAAACAAACAAGGAGTCCTGTGGCACTTTTAAAAACTAACAAATTTATTTATCTTATGAGCTTTCATGGGAGAAAATCCCACTTTGGCAGATGCTTTGAAGATGGGGAATTTACAAAATTGGAGGCAATTAAATGCAGGGAAATATATGACACAGGATCAGGTCAGGCTGTAACAGCAAATCAGAATAGGTGTTGGGATTCAAACACTGGGGAACAGCCTGTAGAGGAAAGTGAGATTAAATCACTTGTTGTAATGAGAATAAAATCCATTGTCCCTGTTTAACCCTGAGGCAACAGAGTCAAATTTGCATATAAATTCAAGTTCTGCAGTTTCTCTTTGAAGCTGTGATTTGTTATTCATTTGTTTGAGAACTGCTATTAACAAGTCATTAATGGAGTGAGCAGGGAGATTGAAGTGTTCCCCTATTGGTTTTTTAATGTTATGATTTCTGATGTCAGACTTGTGTCCCTATATTCTTTTGCACAGAGACTGTCCTGTTTGCCCAATATATAAGGCGGGAGAGCATTTCCAGCACATGATGGCATAAATCACATTGTTGGATGAGCAGGTGAATGAGCCCTTGATGGAGTAACTGGTTTGATTAGGTCCTGTGATGGTGTCTAGAACCCTGCAAATCCATGGATATCCGCATTATATCCGCTGATATCCTCATCAGCAGATACAATGCGGATATCCGCAGACCATTTTTTGCAGGTGCAGATCGGATACATATCCACATATTTGTAACTGTACAGGGCTAGAGCCCTGCAAAGACACAGATATCTGCAGATATTCCCATTATATCCGCATCCGCATGGATATCCGCAGACCATTTCTTGCAGATGCAGCTTGGATACGGATCCAATATGCATCCATGCAGGGCTCTAATGGTGTCTTTTGTGTAGATATGGGGGCAACGCTGGCAACGTGGTCTGTTGCAAGGATATGTTCCTGCTTTAATGTTTCTCTTGTTTGGTCTGTAATTGCTGGCGAGTATCTGTTTAAGGTTGGGGGGGGGGAAAGGGCTATGTGTAATGGTGATGGGGTCATAGATAAGTGATTGTTAGTTCCAAGTCTGCTAAAGTGAATCCTGTTCCTCCCCTTCCCAGCCAACAGAATATGAAATCCAGGAGTTTTTAAAAATCTCTCACCCCCTGCTTATTCTCACAAATTCTTTCCAATTATTTTTCTAGTTGGATTTCTACCTCAACTAAGAAGCTTCTATCTAGTGTTATGAGCACTTTCACAAAAATTAAGACTACATATCTTAATGTATCTTTCATATCAGCAATTGTCACAAACCCAGCAGCCTTTCCTCAAGATCAAAACCCAAATTAGCCAACCACACTGATTAAAAAATGTCCTCCCCCAACCATCAACTCCCATTGCTTGATTAGGCTTCTCAATATTAGTATCATATAGGAGTGCTCAAAATGAGGGAGGCAAAGCAAGGGTTGGTGGGGATGGCGTATTACTCCAGTGTAAGTCAAAGCTAGAGAGATGTGCACAGAGTGTAAATCTGCAAAGGTTCTCAGCTTACTGTTCTTCCTTCCCTTTGGTTTTTACGTTTTAGTTCTTGGTTTCTTTTTTTAAAGCCTTTATTTCATTGTTTTCTTGTTAAACTAAAAAGCAGCAATAGTGTTTTAAAAAAAATTAAGCTTGCTGGTATTAAGAATCTGCTGGGGAATAAAGTACCAAAGCTTATCTCCTGTTATGACATTTCACCTTGTGTTTTCAGATTGTAGAATTAAATGTCTCTGCTCTATCAAAAAAAATGACACCACACTATGTTTGATTGTATTATAATCCCCAAATTCTTCAAATGTAATGTTTTTAGTTAGATAATTTAAACCCAAAACATCTTTCTTAGTCACTAGATTTCCTATACTTCACACACAAATAATTTGTTTTTGCCTACAGTAGATTTCTGTGTTGTTCAAAGTTTAGCAGTTTCCCCACACTGTTTTCATGTGCTGTTTAAAGTAAGCTTGGCCTGAGGTATTTTTTTCTGTAATATGTTTAAAGCAACATGTGTATTTCCATATAAGTAATACATTCTGCTCTCAGTTGAAGAAAACAGCTGCTATACAAGCATGGGTAATCTGATTAGATGGCAACAGTTTCTTATACAACAGAACCAACACAAAAGAAAACTGCAAACTTAAGTAAACTTGGTTAAACAGAATTTGTGTGTGCAAGGGCTAAGTTTAGCCTTCAAGTGATAAAAGAATGCAGCAAGATCAAAGAACCAGTCATTCATTCCCTAGATTAACTTAAATTCTTGATCCTTCACTTATTTTTGCTGATGTCACTGCTTCTCCCGATATCTGAAGATTCTTTACGGGGATAAACAACTTAACTTCAGAGTCAGACAAGCAAAGAATTTAAATTGGCTAAGTTTAAGATGCACAGTAAAACTCAGATATTTCAGGCCTTGCCTCTTGGCCTGGTCCTATCACCTTTATTCTAGATGGCCATATTGTGGAGCTCACATTTCTTGATCCTTTGACCAGCAGGGACTGAAAGCACTGAAGCAGTAATAGACTGCTCAACAGTGACTTCCCTACATGATGAGGAATATTGATGGGCTTCAAAATATATCTTATCCTTTTTTTGACCAGGAGAATGGTAGGTATGATGCTGTTATATCATGAAGATAAGGAAAGTAAATAAGCATAAAGGATTTTCAAAGTTCTGCCAGCCTTACATAAGTTCTCAGAACAACAAATAAAGGGAGAAATCCTTGCCCATTGAAATCATGGGAGTTTTGCCATTGATTTCAGAGGGGTCAGGATTTCAACCATAGATTCTATAAAGTGATCCTAAGATTGCCAGAACGGACAGTATAAATAGCAAGTTCTCAGTCTAAGAGATGCTCCACATTTGGAACGATTGTCCCAATTTTCAGCAAATCAAAACATATTGACCTGTTCTAAGGGTCAAATATACTTTTCAGAACTGCTTATATGACTTACTATGTGAAAGTAAGTAACTCTTCAATACTCATATAAAAAGCAGAAACTTTCCTTCACAAAGGCTCCTTACTGCAAACTATTATTCAGACAGAGAAACACAAAATTGCATTCTCAAATGCATTGTTACTCTTTTATATTTCTGACATAAGGAATTTAAAAGGCCACATTTGCTAACAGTGATACCCTAAAAGATAGTGCTTAAAATAGGAAATACTGCCATATTTCAGGTATCATTGCCTGTTTTAAACAGCAACCACAGTATACTTTTAATATTTATAATATTCTGTGCAACAGACTACTGCAAAAGTAAACACACAAAAGCCAGAAGAGTTGATGTTTTGTTTCACACAATAATAACAGCTTGTCCTCTTGGCATACATGGCATTTGTATTACAGCATAGGCTTTTATTATGTCATATATATGTACAGTATAACCAGCTTAGGAGTAGCAAGACCAGCTCCCAGGAAAACTTTCAGGAGAGAGGATATTCCATGAAGTGACCTTTGTAGGTCCCTCTTTAAACACACAGCAAGTCCAGGAAACCAGAGCAGTAGGCTGTCAGGCTTGAAAACCAAGCTCTATCCCCAAGGTCAGCATGTCCCTGCACAATACTCCTGTGGGCTCCATCTGCAACACAGGACACCAAAGTTCTATAGGAGTATGGTGCTAGAAGCCATCTAGCCCTTGAGCTTTCCTTGACACCTGTGAATTTTTACTCTAATTTGATTGATGGTGCGGGAGGTCAGTTACTGCTGGTTCCATACAGATTTCTGATGGAAATCTGTATGGTGCAAATGGGAATATGCAATAGACTTCATGTTCTATGGCCTCCTGAATCAGGGAAGAGATCAAAGATCTACTTCTGCTCCATATCCCCACGTTGCTCCCATTTGAACGATATAGTGGTAAGAAACTCTATTAGAGTGGAAATAATTTTTGTGTGTCCCAATAGCTGCATTTAAATTTATATTCTTAATGTTTCATTAGTATCAGTGAATGGCAATGAATTTCCTAGCTCTTTAACAACCTGTTCCAAAGCCCACGGAAATCAGTCAAAAAGGCTCCCATTTTCTTCAGCGGGGGTTTCAATGTGACTCAGATTAAAAAAGGGGAAACACAGGAAATCGATTGTATATTGAAATAAGAGTCACTCATGGAACACAAGCTTTATTTAAACAACACAGTGAAAAATAGACATTTGGAATGCCGATGGGTTCCCTTAGAATTAGATACTACTTAGTCCCAGAATGGCACAGTATGTAAATTTTTAGAGAATACAGTTTTATGTAACCTGACACTCAAATCAATATATGTAACGTGTTTGTTTGAACAAACAAATCAGTCTTTCAGAAGAAACAAGGAATCCTGTGGCATTTTAAAAGACTAACAAATTTATTTATCGCATGAGCTTTCATGGGAGAAAATTCCACTTTGTCAGATGCTTTGAAGATGGAGAGCTTTGAAATACATGTATATACAATTGTCCAGAGATATATACACATGCATTTGCTTAAAATGCAGTGGCAAATCATGCACATAAAGATTTTCAAACTAATGATTCTAGGCCATTACTGCAGAATACTGAGGCCCAGATCTTCAAAGATTTGGCCTCCTAACTCGATGTAATTTAGGAACCCAAATACTATAGAGAGTTTGGGCCTGAGTGTCCCCTGTGGAGTGTTCAGCACCCTCCACTCCTATTGAATTCATGGGGAGATGAGAGCATGCAGCACCTTGCAGGATGAGGCCCCCCCCCCCAACACTTGCTTTTTTAAAGTTCTAAACTGTAATTTTTAGAACATATCCACTGCCCACTTTTCACAAAGTCCATGGAAAGGTTATTTTAAAATTCAGCCACTTTGAGTTAGCCAAGTTCCAAATCACGTGGAAAACTTCTCAGTGCTGTGAAAAGAATTGTGATTCACAACTTTGAGGGTGCACTAACCCTATACCCCTAAACCAATCCCCACACATGCTTTTATTTATTTATTTATTTTTAATATGGCTGGTTGAGAGTCACTTGAGGACATAAATGTCTCATGCATGCATTTATTTTTGTCCCCATACTCTTCTTTTTCTCACCTCATCACTACTTAACACTGCAGTACTGTATCAAAACATAATGCTGACACCTGGAGTGACAGCCACCTAGGCCAGTGAGCTTTGATCTCTTTTTACTGTGGGTGGTAAAGATAAGTTTTTAAATTAGGTTTGCCCTATTAGCTCTGCAGAGCCAGCCCTAGGGGAGGATATGTGGGAGGTAGTGTGGCATAGTAGAATGACACTGGCTAGGACTCAGAAGACCCAAATTCTAGTGGCAGCTCTTCCACTGGCCTGCTGAGTGGCCATAGGTATGTCACTTAACTTCTCTAGGCTACACTCTCCCCCTCTTATATATTGGAATAATTATACTGATATCCTTTATAAAGCCCTTTAAGTTCTAAAATCTATGTTCTTCTCTTTTCGGGCTCATGCCACAGTTGTTAACTGGGGTATGGCTGCAGAATATTTATAGTGGTGATACGCAACAGGAAAAGCAAAGCTTGAATTTTAGATCCCATGTTTAGTTAGCAACTAATTTTAAAAAATCTCTCTCAAACTGGACAAGTCGCACATGAAATTAAATGAACAAGGAGTCCTGTGGCACTTTTAAAGACTAACAAATTTATTTAGTGCATGAGCTTTTGAGGGAGAAAATCCCACTTCGTCAGATGCTTGACAATGGGGAATTTACAGAATGGGAGGAAAATAAATGCAGGGACGTGTAAATCATAGGATCAGGACTTGTTTATTTTGTTGAATTAGACTAACACGGCTACCCTTTTGGAACTTGTCAACTTGAAATTCAATGAGACAGACATAGGATGTCATTTTGACAGTCATTTTTCAGCCTATGGGTAATATCTTCAGTTGGCCTACATCTGAATAGCTCTACTGAGTTAACTGCACATTCCATAAATCACTTTTTGAAAACCTTTTAAATAGCACAGTCCTGTAGCCTTCACAGAAGCAGAGCGCCTGTTGAAAGGACTCTACAATCAAGCATGAAAATAGTATTTCAGGGAAGTGGTCTGAAGTTTTTTAGAAACTTCAAGATACTGAACGCTCACCTTCAAGAAATTACTAAACAGATAAGCTCAGTCATTTTAAGGCATTGATTACTTACAGGCACATTCCTGACGTTTCAGCCATCACACGCCCTTGAGAAAGACCTGATGGCCAAAATGCTGGGAATGTACCTGTAAATATTAGAAGGCTTAAGGTTACCTAACTTATCTCTGCCTTTTTTGGAAGGTGCATGCTTAGTGTAGGTTGAAAAAGTCACAACATCGCAATGGATCAGCTCTGTAATGTATACTAAAGATAGCTTACTGCTATGCTACAAGAAAGGTGAAGTATTCAAACTTGCCACTAACAATATCAGATGAATATTTCTTTTATGCTAATGATTGATTTGCTTTTTGCATTAGGATCTATTTGGAAAGAAAAATGGCAACTAATGAAAAATCCCCACATGGTATTGGCAAAGCTCACCCCATAGAAGCCCAGAAATTGGAGCAGTATGTGTGAGGTTTGACCAATTTGTTCAATGAAGAAAGGTTTATTCTCCTTTCTTCTTGCAGCTTATTGTCTAGTGAGTTTCTGCCTAACTGGTTAGCGTTATCTTAAAAGACTGAACTATTGACAATTATAGAATAAACGTTTTTGGAAACAAGGGTCCCAACCCAGCAACCCATTTAAGCACATGCCTAACTTTAAACATCAAGTAGTTCCATTGTAGTCAGTAGGACTCTTTACATACTTAAAGTTAAGGACATGTTGATTCAGCAAGTTTAAAGCACCACTGAAAAGGAGTCAGACTCATAATTGCTTTGCATAAAATGTTATTGTAGCATACCACGATTATTCATATTTAATGCAGTTAAATAGTTATAATGAAGGAAGCTACACTTCTTTCGCAACATAACCTTTATTTGCTGAAATACCTTGTGATCCTTCTGGAGGAAAGGCACCATGTAAGTATAGCATTACTTACTTCATATTGCACTTTGAAACCAGCCATCACTGTAAATATTATCCTAGCTCTTGGGGTACCAGCATAATTTTGGTGCAGCTTGTAGCCTCCTTCCACCCCTTGATGTGAGCTCCATTGGAGGCAGCCTACATGCAAGTACTTCTATAGCATTGCAGGTTGTCCAGGAGGAAGTGGGGGGGGGGAACCAATGATGTCGAACAAGTTCATTTGCCTTCGGGGATAAAATTTAATTAAAAATAAACTTCAAATTACTGTTGAAACCCGAGTCGCAGTGTTTAGAGACAGCCAAACCCCACCCATCCCCAAAACAGTGCTCTTCCTAGAGGAAACAAAACAATATTAGTGCAGAGATTCCGCCACCAGTGCAAAAGCCATGCAAGCTGTAGAGATGACACGAGAAACATCTGGTGGCAATGAAAGGTCCCTCCGGTAATAAAGCTGACTCCTAAGCCTACAGCCTTTATTCACGTGAGCAATTTTTAGCCACAGAAAGTAAAGCTCCCTGCCGCCCCTTCAGAACATTAGATTTTTCAAGTGCTTAGGATCACACTTGCGATTGATTTTCAATGGGAAGTGTGCTCCTAAATCCTTTCAGTACTTTTGAAAATCTCTTCCTGAAGGTTTCAGTGATGCATAGGCCTGCGCAGACTCTTTGCACAAAGCTGAACTTCACCATTAAGTGGACCCATTGACTTAAATTGCAGGAACAAATGAGGAGAGGAGGGAGCAAAGAACTCTGTCACCATAATTCTAGTGCTGAAAGGGAAGTCCCAGTAATGAGTGTAAATACACTGAGGTGGTTTTTATTCTCCAAAGGTGCTAATTTAACATATTTAACAGCCTAATACATTTTAGTTTTCAAATGGAATAGTGTTTACATTAGAGTTTTAACAAAGCCTCTAAAACTATTAACTTCCTCATGCGTTTATTTTGTGAATATAAAATTATTTTAAAATTGGAAATGCACAAAAGGCTTCAGGGACTCAGATGCTGACCAGCTTTTGTGGTCAAGGAACCCTCCTGAGAATATGACGGCATCATTGTCAACGCATTATAATTGTCACCTTTGAAATGGTCCTGCGGTACTATTTAGTTTGTTTAACCCGTTTAGTTCATTACAACATCTGAAAAGAAAGAGGGCCAATCTTACTTCTGTTGAAATCATTGGGAATTTTGCCAAGAAAAATAGGAGTCATCAGATCAGGCCCAAAGATGTCAGTATGCTACTGCAACTGTAGCTAAGAAAATCTAAACCTTTAAATTACCAGAGGTGGTGATGTTCAGACTCCATCCATATATTTTCGAGCATGTCTGAGTATCCCATTGAAATGGGCCCCTATTTGCCTTCTCTCTGCTCTTACAATAGAAAGACCTGAAGGTTGTTAAGCATAGAAAGAAGTGGTGATGTTTACAAAAATCATTATGAGATCCTTACATGGAGATGGGTTGAGAATGATCCTAAAAGTAGTTGTGATCCTTTAACAATGATATATTATTTTCCTCTGCTTAGATGAGCTGCATTATTCAGAATGATGTCTCCATTATCTAAAGTGAACCCGGTTACCTGCACCAAATAACATTTCTCTTTGTAAAATTCAGTTATATTGTGTAGGTTACACGTCGATACATGAAGTTATATTGCAAAATGGAAGGCTTTGTAAAATAAGGGAGAAAGCTAGAACCAGTTGCCCTCTCTTTCGGAATAAGAATGAATAAAAATATACCATAAAATGCTTGTGGTGGGGGAAAACAGCACACCATTTAGCTAAGATTATTTTAGATGAATTTACATTGCAGGGTTGCTTTGGTTAAGGAAAAGGGGATGCTTTATCTGTGTGATGACTTAAGTCTTGAGTTTCACCACCCTAAAAACAAAACAAAAACCAACCAAAGGACCTAATTTGCTGCTGCAAATGGACTTTAATGGAATTGTGCTCATTTAAACCAGGAGAGAATCCATTTCAAGGGAGTCCTTTGTCTCACTGTTGTACATTCATAAGGTTCATTGATCTTAATAGCAATTATTCATAGGTATTAACAAAAGGACACTGAATACCCCAATTTTGATCTCACTCTAGTTTTAATGCTGTTGACTTTAGTGTTACTTGTACCTGACTCCACCTTAAGTGCAATCAGATTCAGACTCCAAATGTTTTAAAATGTTGTTTAAGAACTGTTACATAATCTCACAAAATAGTGTGTGGTTACTATTCCTCCATGTTAGGTCCAATAAAATTGAAAGTTCAATTAGGTAAGGGACTGATCCAAAATCCAGCTAAGACAGTTAAAAGATTCCCATTGACTTTTAATGGTCTTTGGATCAGGCTCTATCTGTGCTGCACATTTTGGATATCAGTGTCGATTATTCACCTATAGTAATCCTACTGTTAAGTTTCAGGTTAGTGTTATTTTGATGCTTTGCAGAACGATGAAGGCAGTTGATTTACAACAGGGAAATGGATTTATGTTCTATGTTTCACAAAGATAGTGCAAAAAGGAAGGGGTTAGGAAAGTTTGTTTTCTTTCTGTCTTCCCCCTCCCCCCTTTTGGTAGACAGGGAGGCTTCAGGCATCTACTTAAAACCCCCAATTACATTTTTCAAATAGTGGAGCTAGTTAGGCCTGTATGGCCCAAAAACCTTGGCAAGCCTGACAGGCTTGGCAGGTTTTTTTCTTTTTTAACTGTGCCACAGAGCCCCAGGCAAATAGAATCCCAGACTTGCCCAGCTTTAGAACTCAAAAAGCAAATAAGTATTCCCACAATCAAGTTTTCAAAGCCATAGATTTGTATTTAGCCATTCTAGAAGGGTCAATAGAAGTTGTATGGTTAAAACACTATGTACTGCTCTGAAAGTGTAGGAGTAACTTAAAGCTATACTGTGCCAGCATTCTTAAGCAAAATTCTTCATCAAATCTAGTGGAACTTTCTGCTTAAGAATTGATGGCACAACATTGTCTCTATATAAAGCAAAAACACCCACAGTGGGGTTTCTACAAGTGCTCATTGAGAGCTTAACTCTTATGGGCTATGTCTACACTTGTTAATTTAGGTCGACTTAGCTAAGTCGACTTAGCATGTCCACACTCAAATTTTAAGTCGACTTAGAGGGGACCCTACAAAATTGACCTAGGTCAATTGTAGGGGCTAGGTGGACCTGGGACAGGTCCACAGTGGCAGGGGGGCACCCCTTGCCAAGTGCCAGGGGGCTCAGCCTTTGCCCCTTTCTACCTTGGTACAATGGGGCAAAGGGGAACAGGGACCCTGGCAGGGCAGAGGGGCAGGGTGGGCAGGGCTCTGTCCTGCCCTTTGGGAGGGCATGCCAGGCTGTGGTTGTACCAGCCACCCTCGCAGGGAGGGCAGTGGGGAAGCCCTGGAGCCCCCTAAGTCGACTTAAAGTCGACTTAGGGCTACTCCACGTCTACACAGGCTTAAGTCGACTTAAGCAGGAAGTCAACTTAAAACTAGGTTTTATAAAGTCGACTTAATTTTTCCTTAAGTCAACTTAAGCAGTGTAGTGTAGATGCAGAGTAAATTAAGTTGACTTAAGCAAGCTTAAGTGTAGACACAATCAAACTGACTTCAGTGGGAGCAGGGTTATGTCAATGCTTTTAGAAAATGCCAGCTTCAAAATGTAAGTTCAGCCGGAAGGCAGCATTGATATAAAACTACTAATTCTCTAGGGACAGTTGGGGATAGGGGAGGATGGGAGAGGGTGAGGGAGACTCTCCATTCTCAAAAGCTAACTGCACTTCATCTGATTATTCAGCCATATTACGGACTATAGCATTGGAAAGATCGTAAGGTTGTAAATTTGTGACCAGGCTAAAAGAGTGTTCTTTGTTTCAGCAGTACCAACATGCAAGCAATAAGGGCAAATTTATGTTTTACTTAAACCAAGATCCCTGCAATGGTTTCACTTGAAAAATCAAGAATCCTAGTGTTGAGTTGCTTAAATGACTAGGTGTTCATACAATTTAGCTCATTGGTTATAGCATATACCATGGTTATAGGCAGGTGAATGTTATCAATAAGCTGAATTCTTACTATTCACATGAACAATTGTTTGCTTAGTTTATTAATTTTCATTCCTCTACCTATGTTCTATATCTCTACCTACTAAAAGTGTGTCCTTTAAGGTTTACAGTATCACTAACCCACACATTCAGAAATCATGAGATTGGCTTAAAATACACTGAGTTCCTTTTTATTTTTGAGCCTTTAAGGTTCCTTTTTCAAGCTTATCATTGCAACCATTGGAACTAGAAACATAAACTTTTCAAATAGGGTGACCAGATCACAACAGTAAAATATCAGGACACCTTGGGGCGTGGCTGGGATGATATACCATAGCATACATAAATGTGTAAAAAAATTGGTAATTGAAATGGTATATGCATAATCTCAACAAAACAATATAACATTGCTAACACAATACATTGTAGATGTAAACTGATAATTAATTGCCTCTATTACATAAAAAAAAAAAAAAAAAAAGAGTCCTGTGGCACTTTTTGTTAGTCTTTAAAAGTGCCATAGGATTCCTTGTTTGTATTAAGGAAGAAATCAGTTTGATCTTATTCTTATTACTTCATTTTATTTTATAACTCATGAGGGCATAACACCACAATAAAACTCTGCTGAAATGGTAATTAATGCTGAATAGTTATAATCCATATTTAAACATACAGCTTTATTTGTGCACTAAAGAAATAACTTGGGTAAAGAGTGAGATTTTTTATTCAGTTAGTAAATCAACTTCACAATTTGCATACCTGCCAGACATACCATCAGTCAGTTTTGTACTATTTTGACGACTTTGCCATCATGACTTCACAAATCAGTAGAAGTCCTTGCAGCTCATCCAGCAATTCAGTCTGACACCAAGTCTATGCTGCTTTGTTTCTGGACATCAGTCCATGCACTTTTCAAGACTCAAAATACATGCTCTGAGTATGCATTGCTGACTGGTATACTTAGTATGTATGATACCAGCTTTGTCATGTTCAGGAATATAGTGCTATCAGCTTTATTTCTTGGCACTTGAGATCAGAGTTCCCCAACTGAGTATTTGCCAGGCTCCAGCTTGGAGCCAATGTCTTTGACAGTATAGTATTAATCAAAAGCTGATCAGGATCCACCATTTTCTGCAGGTTTACAGCTGTCATGATCATAGTCAGATCCCTGTATTCTAATTCCCTATTAACTTTGATGTTCAGGCACTGGGTATTTAATAGATAGCCAGTTCTTGAAAACAATCAAAACCATTTTTTCAGATATTGGCTCAACACATCGTAAAATTTCATGAAATCTTTCTGGAGACATTCAGCACTGAAAGGCAGCATCTCAGTTAATGCATTTTCAACTTTGGAGCCAAAGAATTTGTCATTCTTCCATTGCTGAAGTTTACTTCTCAGATTATTCATCGTGGCATTGTGGCAGACTGCCATCCACCACCCCAAGGGCGCCTCCTGCTAGTGTTCTGGGAATTAGCTTGTGGAGAAATCTTCCCCACATCTGTGGCCTGTGCTCCATCACTATTCCCTTCTTGATATTGTCAGGGCTCTCTGCCCTCTTCGAGTCTCAGCCTTCCGGCCATGTCACAGTCTGTATACGGCAGACCAATTGTTTCAGTGGCTGCTATAGCCCATCACTGCTCTATGGGAGCCTAGGGGATACGAGGTGTACTCCAGCAGCCTTCCCCTGCCTCCTCTCCAATTCCTCTATAGCCTTCCGCAGGCCACTTCTTCACAGCCCCAGTACCTCCTCTCTTGCATCAAGGCCTCAGTACCTCCTCCACCCTTGTATAAGGGCTTTCTGCTCTCAATGAGCTGCAGCCATCAGCCAATTCCCTGCTCAAGGTTATGATCATCTTCAACCTATAGGGCAGCCAGTCTTCCTTCCCTGAGCTCCTGAGAGTGACTCACTTGCTCTGCTTGGTATTCCCTTTTTATACTGGAGTCCTGGGTCCCGATTGGCTGTTCTGCCACTCCTGCACATTAGCTGCTCCTTGCCCAGTCCCCCCCTCCCCTCCTTGACCTGTGCGATTTAGATGGCCAGACATACACTTCACATGCTATCACCCTTGCGTTTTCCAAACAGATTACAGTATTGGTGAAAACTTTCAGGATATTCTAGAGGCAAATCAGATGAACCTCAACTTCACTAAGCCCCTCACCTTCACCATTTTCCATATCGGAAAACAGCATCCATAGAGATTTTAGACATTCATCTCTGGCCAGAAAAACAAAGTAACTCATACCAGCCTGCCATGTATCTACAAGCCCGTTTACAGCTAGGCAAAGACTCAACCAGTGTGTTGGGATATGACACAGTGAAGTGGCATACTCCATATCCACAAAGCCAAACATATCCTTCAGTATTACTACTTTCTTAGCAGAAGTGGTCAAATGATTGAACATCAGTCACCAGAGTCTTTATGTCAACTATTGCTAGCATGTTTCACGGCACTAGGCACAACATGGGCTGGGGCAATTTGCAGGCAAGATATTTTCAGTTTTGCTTTGCTTTTTTTTTTTTTTTTTTAAATTCTGGTACACTGATTGTCACTTTCCATGGTTCACATTTGCATTATCAGTGCAGTGTGAAGACCCTTTGTTCAGGTCTAGTTCGTGTGTTGCATGTTTCCAAGTGATGTGTTGTTTATTGCCTCTATAGAAGTCTAACAATTTGTCTTCCACGCCCTCTTTGGATGCCCAGTATCTCACAGGTAAGGGTTAAGTTTTCACATTGCCCTTGTTAGAAGTGTCAATAGCAACTGAGAAATAGAGACCCTCTGGCTTGCTGAAAGCTATTAAAAATTCTATCATGACTGGCAACAGCACATTTTGATGAATGCCTCCACTTTAGTCCAATCACAGGTGACATGCCTCACAATCAATGAATCTGAATATTAGGTAGGTGCTGGTTTATGTTCACAGTTGCACAAATAACAGCAGTGTTGATGGACTCCCATTTGGTACACTTGAGTTAGCTCAGCTGTGATAATCTGGTCATTGAAGGATTCAATTGGCCTGCTGAAAAAAATTGAGACCAGGGTATTGCTCCTGGGAGTCCTGGTGTTTTGTTCATGATTTGAAAAAAAAACAAACCAAACCACCAGCGTGATGCTTAAGATCAGACTCACTGCCATGGGAAATGCTAACTTCCTTCCTGCATGGGTTACAAAAGACTCTCCAATCACACTTGTGGGATTTCCAAACCCAGGTGTAAAGGTTTTCCCAGTCTGTCCTGCCTTTGTGTTTTAGTAGTTGGCTCTGCCTCACTTGCCATTGTCATTTCAGGGTTTTCAATTTAAGACAGTTAGCTAGCAACTGAAAAGAGCCACTCAATCTTCATGTGCATATGTTATTACACATTCACTGTAGTTTGTGCTACGCTATGCACTGTGGTTCAGAACTGTAATGTAATCTATATATATCCCTACCATATTACATTGGAAAATCAAAATTCCCAGCAGGTAACAGAGTGTAATTGGGTAAGGGTTTTAACAAATAGAAAATTAGTCAGTCTGGGATGTCCTATTTCACTACCAAGTTTTACCTGACTTTCAGAACAAATGATGTACAATCGGGATATGGGACAAAGGGTAAACTGCTGGGACAATCCCGGTTTTATTGGGACATCTGGTCACTATTTTCAAAGAAAATAGGTTCTCAACAATTGCATGGCTTCAGAGCTGGGGTTTTAAGGATGTGATGAAAGTCAACAATAGTGGACTTAATGGAAGAAAAGCCCAGAAAACACTGCCTCTCTTCCACTCATCCCACACCATAGCCATCTCCCCTCAAATCATGGTTGGCTCTGAAGGGAGGAGAATGTGAAGCTACTCAATATAGCAGCACTAAGCAATATCCCTTACTTTCCCTGGCTGGATGCCACTGAGTTTCTTTACCAGCTCCTAGGGTGTGTCTACACTTACAAATTAAGTCAACTTAATTTAATAATCTGCATCCACACTACATTTTCCTTAAGTCAACTTAAGCAGCTGCTTAAGTAAGTTGACTTTACTAAACCTCATTTTAAGTTGACTTTAGAAAGTCAACTTAGCTAGTGTGGACGCAGAGTAGCCCTAAGTCAACTTAAGGGGCTTCAGAGCTTCCCCACTGCCCTCCCTGCCAGGGTGGCTGACAGACACAGCCTGGCATGCCCCCTCACAGGGCAGGACAGAGCCCTGCCCACATGCCCTGCCAGGGTCCCTGACTCCCTCAGCCCCCATTTTACCAAGGTACAATGGGGCAAAGGCTGAGCCCCCTGGCACTTGGCCCCCCCACCACCATGGACCTGTCCAGGTCCACCTAGCCCCTACAAGTTGACCTAGATGTCCAGTGTGGACAATCTAGGTCGATTTGGCAGGGTCCCCTCTAAGTCAACTTAATTTTTTGAGTGGGGACATGCCAAGTTGACTTAAATTAACAAGTCTAGACCTAGCCATGGGGCTGTAGGAGCTTCATTTGCAGCCTCTTGCCAGCAGGGGAAGCTATGCTCACCGGCTGGGCAAGCCGGAGCTTGTGGGAAGGTCTTCACAATTTGCCACTGTCAGATTGACTATCTCCAGCCTCTCAACTGGAGTAGTGCAGAGTTGATAGGAGGCCATTGCCCATCAGCTCAGCACAGTGGACACACCCCAGTGAGTAGGCATTAGACAGTCACAGGGAGATATGCAGGTTATTTTAAGTAACATGCACATCTCCCCTATGTGTAGTCCAGTACTCAAACTATGGTGCCAAACTACAGTGGATCAGCTTCTGCTAGCTTGGGTGCTTCCTTGGCAATGCCCAAGGTCTGCAGAGCAGGGGAAGCCTGGCCCAGACATGGGGAAACTGCACTGGCTCAGACAGATCTGGAGAAACGATTGAGATTTAATGGAAAGTCAGCATGCATTCTGAAAGCTGATGCTGCACAAGAGAGCTGCCAATCAAAGACTCTTCCATAAGAAGATGGGTGGGAAGTGCCAAAATGGGTGCTGTGGGTCTGCTTGTGATTAAAGACGACTGGGGAGAAGAGACCCTACTGAGGGTGCAGTGAAAGCACACTTATCCCTGCCAAACCTAGCTTTCAAGGGAAACTAAATCTGGTTCTTACATTCGTCACTGTGATTGGATTACTCCAGGAGGTGGATATTGCTTCTCAAGTGTGGAACTTGTCCTGTCTTGATTTTATCAAATTCATTCATGGTATAGATACATCAAGTTCACCTCCTGTCCTTAGATGCTCAGTAACACAGAAGTAAAATAAATATGGCCCTAAGCAAGCCCACCAGCAGGAAAGACATTTAGTATTTGTTTCCTCTCTTGCTCTTACTTTGTGATATTTTTCAAAGCCATCTAAAATACCCAATTTCCACTGAAATTGAAGCTGGGAGATGCCACCTACTCCACACTGCCCTGGCTGATGAAGCTGTACACAGCCAACAGGGATGCCAGCAGGAAGCTGTTCAACTACTGGCTCAGCAGGTCCTGCCAGGTTACCAAGCATGCCTTCAGCTGTCTCAAAGCCCATTAGAGGACGCTCCTGCACCTCCCTGAGAGGAACAGCACAAAGGTCATCAGCACCTAGAGCTCATAACCTCTGTGAGCTGCAGGGGGGGGGGAAGCGTCCCCCCCACTCTGGGAGGCTGAAGACAAAAGCCCCACAGTTGCATACAAACAGCCAGACACCATGGCCCAGATGCAGTGGGCTCAGCTGAGAGCGGTCATCCACAAGGCACCGAAGGCCCACTTTGTCAGCCAAGACCACTGAGGGGTGAGCCTTCCACCACGCACCATCACCTCCCCCACCCACCCATGCCTGCCCCCATCTCCCCCAACCAAAAACAAAAGACATGATAGAACAGTATGGGATTTTTATTCAAAGGAGGAACTGGGGGGGGGTAGGAGCTGCAGGCTTTGAGGGGAGTGCAGGGCTTTGGGGGAGGGGGTTGGGGGCCAGGGCTAGTGGCCTAGGGCAGGCAGATCCTGGGCCACCGGCAACAAGGGATGCTGGGGTCCTGGGCAGGGGCACCCTCAGCAGACCAAGGGTGCTGGAACACCAGCAGCTGCCACAGGCATGCCATCTGCTGCTTGAGGGCTACAGTCTGCCACTCCATGAGGTCAACCAGGTGCTGGAGCATCCCCCGCCCAACCCTCTGGTGAGCATCCACCCACTCCCTCCAGGCTGTCAGGCATTCCTCGGACTCCATGATATGCACCAGCTCCCTGAGGTTCACATCTCTGGAGCGATGTGCCTTTCGCCTCGGGGCTGGTGGGGTCCCAGGAGTGCCAAATGTCAAGGGTGCAGGGAGAAGAGAGAAGCAAAGAAGAGAGTTCTTCCCATTAGTTGGTGTGATGTGCAGCCTGCCAGCAGCTTCTGTCCCCTGCCCTTCCCCCTGCTTCCCAATCCCTGTCCTTTGGGCAGGGATCTCTTGGCACATGCTTCCATGCTCTGCTGCCCAGGCTGGGTTCAGTGCCCACAGTGATGAGCTGTAGGCAGCCCTGCCCTGGGGGGTCTGAGGCCACATGCCACAGGTGTTGGGCACATGCTGTCTGGCCTTGGCATTCCCACCTACAGTCCCCCCACTCCATCTACCAGCACACCACCACCCTGCTCGGCTCCAGCTCCCCCCCCACCACAGGCCCCCTGCTCCTGTGGTAGGTCCTCTGCACCCCACCCCCCCCCCCACAAGCCTGCCTGTCCCACAAGCATGCCCAGCCCTGCCTAGAGGGAAGGAGCACTCACCAGCAGGTGTCTGGCACTCTGTCCCCTCGCCCGGGTTATCCTCAGCAGGGGAAGCTGCTCCTCCATCCTCTGGGGCTGGCTTTGCCATCGGGCAGGGATCAGCTCTGGGCTGGCGGCAGAGTCCAGGGCTGGTCTCCCCCTGGTCCAGCACCACATTCTCCTCCATCAAGCCCTCCTCCTGGTCATCATCAAGGGAGGGGGGGCTCAGTGGAGTCAATTGTGTGGGCTGGCAGGCTGCTGCCCTCCTGCCCCAGGAAGGCATCCAGCCGCCAGTAGTACTTGTAGCTGGGGCTGCTCCTGTCCAGAGCCTGTCCTCCCAGGCCTTCTGGTAGCCCTGGCAGAGGTCTTTTATTTTTACCCACACCTGCTGGGTGTCACAAGTGCGCCCCTTCTCCACCAGGGCCTGGGAGATGGTGACTACCCTGCAGCTGAGAGTACTGCCTCACCCCAGATCTCCAGGATCTTCTGGGGGATCCAGGAGGGGGCCCTCCTGCAGCACTGGCTCCCCTCTGCCATGGCTTCTGTGGCAGGTCTGGACAGCTCTGTGAAATGGGGGTGGGGGGGGGAGAATAAGGCTTTGTCCTGCCCTGTGGTTGCCCACAGGAGGCTCTTCCTTCCTGGTGCCAGGAATTCTGGGAGGAAGGTCTGGAGGCCACTGAGGTCAATTTAGCCAATTAAGTCAAGCTAGGGCATCCACACCAGATTTAGTTAGACTGGTAGTTAAGTCAGCTTAATGAAAGCCAGGTGTGGATGCAGCTTTGTTTAAGTCAATTTAAGCCTCCTTAAATCAACTTAATTTCCAAGTGTAGACATAGGCAAAAAGGTTAAATAAATTCAGTTCCAAGACCAATCCCTCAGGAACTCCACTAATAACCGCCATCCAGCTTGACAGTTCACCCTTTAAGCATGAGCCACTATAGCCTTCCCTTTAACCAGTTCCTTATCCACCTTACTATATTCATATTAATCCCCATCTTTTGTAACTTAGCTAATAATTCTCTATGTGGAAGTATATCAAAAGCCAAAATCTAAGTGAATTTGGTCCACTGCATTCCCTTAACCAAAAAAGGTGTTATCCTCTCAAAAAAGAGCAGGTTGGTCTGGCACGATCTATTTTTTGTAAATCCATGTTGTATTTTATCACATTATCATTAACCTCAATATCCTTAAGTACTTTCACTTTCAAAATTTTGTCCAAGACCTTGCATGCTAGTGAGGTCAAACTAACAGCCCTGTAGTTACCCTGGAGTTAAAACACAGACATCAATTTCTGTTTAAGTTGTTTGCTTTCAAACAGATTTGATGTTCTGAATACATTCACTATCAGTTTCCTGTCATCAGTACATTTAAAAGGAAAAAGACATGGGGCCTGAATCTGATCTCACATTACTGAGATGCAGGAGCAACTCCACATTAAGTCAGTTACCTTAGTTATCACCAACTCTTGCCATTTTATTGGAACAGACCATCTTGGATGCATCTCTTTAAATCCCTGGTGCTGAAATAAGAGATTACATGGAAATTCCAGCTTTCATTTATAAAATTGAAATGAAGTTTATAGCCCTCATGGTTGTGAAGAAATGCTTGAATGTGTGACCTGAATACTCTTTATGAACTCCAAAGCCACCTGGCACATGTAAAATGAGTGCTTTTTCTTTTCCTCATTGAAAACTAAATCTTTTCAGATGCTTGAAGTTGGCGATACCAGCTCAGAATCAGCTGAGGTTTCTCGTGTGAAAAACTATACACTAGTGTGGAAAAGTGACTCACCAGCAGGCATGGCATAGCTGATCTTTCATCTTTATTACTCCCTCCCAAAGTTGCTCTGGTAGCCTGCCTCTTCTCACAACTCAGCCCTTGCTGAGCTCATGTTTTAGTTCTACTTCTTCTAGGGTAATGAAGTCTAGCACAAAATCTGTGTTATTACATCTGATCCTCAGCCCCGTGGCCATAACACCCCTCTCTCAGGGTTTTAAGTTATCCTTCTGTCAGGGAACTTCACACCACCATCTCCTCTATGGCTGGCAGGGGAAGGGAAGCTATGCCCACCCTTTACAGGGGTTGCAGTTCCAACCCAACACTTGCCCTTAGAATCCCCCAACAAATCCCCCAACATAAGTATAAACTTAAACCAGTTTCTCCCCTCCTCAAGCTTGACTTTCCTGACACTTACCTGCTCTTTGTCTATTCCTCAATTCAACACTTCTCTGGAAGCCAAAAGCCCAAGCTTTTTGTCAGGTCTTACTACTAGCATTTGCTCCACTCCACTGACTTTTCTGTCTCTCTCCTGGCCTCCAACCAGACTTCTCACCACACAAGAAGATCCCACAGTCACTCCTAACCCCTTACTGCACCAGGCTTCCTCTCTTTATAATCACCACCAGCAATTGGGCTTCCTATTTAATTAGGCCTGTTTCACCTTCCAAATGCAACCAGATGTCTTAATTAGCCTCTCAGGCCCCATTAAGCTTTTCCCCCACCTGTGTGGGGTAGACCTCCTATCACAGCTATACATGGTAGACAATTAAACATACATTGAGATCCACAAAAGTACTTAGGTGTCTAAATCTAGGAGCCTAAATCCCAGGTTTAGGCTGTGATCCACAAAACTCCCTAATGGCTGCTACGTAAGCCGGTAGGCACCTGGATGAATTTGGCACCTAAATTTTCAGAAAGAGTGCTCCCTAGGCACCTAGGTTCTACCTGTGGCTATTTATTTGTTTAGCCAAAGTTGCACAGCTTCAATAAGAAAGACAGCACTCTCTTCAGGGGTGCAGATCCCCATTCAAATCTTTTATCCTTACCAAGAAGTGTGGGGAACTAAAACCAAGTCTCCCACATCCCAGGTAAGTGCTGTAATCACTAGGTTAAAGTTATAAGGTCACCACTGTGACATTCTGTTCAGGGCATCCAGAACTAGAGGCCACTGTATTATCCCTCTGCCTCAGCAAATGTGAGCTTTGCTGCTGATAACCTATGTGTCAACTCCCAGACATTCCAGTCTCTCTACCTTGCCAGCAAACTCCAGCAATCTAACCCTTGCAGGTAACAATCAGTGAATCCCAGTCCCTCTGAATGGACATTCTCAGAAATTATTAAATTCACTTTCTCCAGAAAGACAGAAAACACACCAGCCTGTTAGCTTAGCTGAAAACTCAAACATTACTTCAATATAACAGAACTTAGATAGTTTTACTATAAACTAAAAATAAGTTTATTAATAAAGAACAGAGATTGAAGTGGCACTAAGAAAGAGAAAAAGAGAAAGCGTGGTTATAAATAAAAGAAAAAAAGCTTCCTACTGCTAGAACTTAATTTTAATAAGTTACAATCTTTGCCTTAGCAGTTTTCTCAGTTACACCAAGTTACCAGCATCTCTAGTCCTGCTGGTCAGAGTAGCCAACTTTCACAGCCTCAGAAAGTGCTGTCCCCATGTCACCTAAGTGATGGATAACTAAAATGTCTTTTTGCTTCCCTTATGTTGCCCAAAATCCATTGTCTCTGCTGTAAGGGCCAGGAATGCAGCCGGGGGTACAACTTCTGTTGTCTCCTTTGCTGCTTGTTAGTTTGATGACTTTGTTTACCTTGTATATAAATGTATTTTCATTTTCCTTTGTCTGGAATCAAGCCATTCAGACAAATAAATATTAATTCCTCTGTCTAGGACAGGCTGGGTTTATGCTATGCCTCCCAAAGACATTTTAAGAACTTATTTCCAGCACACACACATAACTAATAGACTCTAAGGTCAGAAGAGAACAGTATGATCATCTAGTCTGACCTCCTGCACAATGCAGGCCACAGACCCTCATGCATGCACTGCTGTAATGAACCTCTAACCTATGACTGAGTTATTAAAGTCCTCAGATCATGATTTAAAGACTTTAAGGTAAAGAGAATCCACCAGCAAGTGAGCCATGCCCCACGAGGAAGGTGAAATCCCCCACAGTTTTTGCCAATCTACCCTGAGGGAAAATGCCTTCTTGACCCCAAGTATGATAATCAGTTAAGCTCTGAGCATGTGGACAGGACTCACCAGCCAAAAGTCCAAGAAAGAAGTCTCTGTAATAACTCAGAACTCGCCCCTGGCATATCTACCACCAGTAGTCAAAGATCAGTCAATTGGCAAACTAGGCTGTCCCATCATAATATCCCCTCCATAAATTTATCAAGCTCGGTTCTGAAGCCAGTTAGGTTTTTTTGCCTTCACTGCTCCCCTTGCAAGGCTATTCCAGAACTTCTCTCCTCTTGTGGTTAGAAATCTGCATCTAATTTCAACTCTTTGCACACGACCTGTACATACATCACACAATGGTTTTCAGGATCAGTGTGTCACCTGTTTACACACAATACCTTACGTGACACCTTTTTAGACACTCACAACATACTGCTGGCATAATATGTGTTGACTGTGTCGGATGTGATGTGCGTTACAGTATGCTGGGCCACCTGGCACTGAGGGATCCTCAGGATCACAATCGCCACCTTCTCTTCCAGATGTTTTGTGGGGAGTGAGGAAGATGTCTACCTGAAGCTAACAAGAAATGGTATAGAAGCCTAGGTCCTCTCATGCCAGGAGAAGGGTTCCCAGCTCTTGTTAGTAAGCAGAGATAGGCATCTACCTCAAAGAGAAAGGCAGGGCTTAAACTATACTGCCATCATCAGCATCCCCATTGGCTAGCTTAGGCAGGGAATCACCTAGTGCACTGGCTTTTGTGGATCACGGTCTAAGGCACCTACCTCCCCCTATTCATTGTACAGGTCCTAGGTCCCTCACTCAGGGCTTGGGGATCCCAAAGTTGTTCAAGTGATTTTGTAAGTGCCTGAAAATCTAAGTCCCTTGGCCACAGTTTTGTCCATAATAACCATTTCATAAGAACAGATGAACTTAGCGGTGATTAAGGACAGAATTGAGGGAATTTCCGAGGCTATCACTCATCAAGGTGAATATTACAGTGCAGAACAGCTTGATTAGTATTTGGAAAATTTGTAATTTAATGAATTTCCCCATCTTTAGGTGAATGATTTATTCTCTGAATGTGATGCTCAACAAGTACTAGAACACAAAATTGCCATATTGCCTCAAATTTCTAAATGTATGCTAAACTAGGCAATCGCTGTTTACGCTCATTTTTGTGTAGTCTTGAACATTTCAAAGAGGTGAGCCTAAAATATTTTGCAAACAACAAAATTATTACAAGGAATTGCATGGCAAATTGCTTAAGAAGTAAATGCCATAGTCAAAAGTTCTGTTCAATGAGTGTGGAATTACTTTAGATTTTGAGGGGATTTTTTGTTTAGTTTTGGGTTTCGTTTTTTTGGAAATTTTAGAGTATGCAATCTTTTATGTTCTGTTTTCAATATTAAAGGCCTATACACTGTTGTCTTTCCAGATGTGGAATTCTGAAAAGTCATTAGTTCCTCACATGTGGATGACTGATTAATGAATATTGGGAAAGCCCTTAGAGCATCTCTGATTACAGGCCAAATGGAAGTGGAAAAAAGGTATGTGTAATTCAATAAGGGTAACTGATAATCTATTGGTATAATTATTTATCATCATTGCCACCAACAGTAAATTTGCATAAAATAGATGGCAAGAAGAGTAAGTCCTTGAATTTTGATTGATTTGTGCAATTATGACAGTTTATGGATTCCTAAAGTTGGAATAATTTTAGGAAGAAACCCTCAGATGAGTTCAAATGCTTTAACCTTACTTCTTGTTCCCTCTTGCTTAGGATATAATATAATATACAAAGTTTTCAGGAAACTCATTGTTTGCTGATGGAATAATACATCTAGAAGTTATCATGTTGTCTTACAAGCAGGCTATTCCAGTTACTGAGATCTCAACTCTATTTTCAGATTTCCTTAACCACAAAGCCACTGGATTATGGTGTCATTGTTGCAGTTGACGCCTCCATTACTAGCAATTAGATTGGGTAACAGGCAGGTGAAATATAAATATAATGCCCCAAATTTTGTTTTCAGTTACATCAGAACAATTACAAAGGAATTTTTTTAAACAAAAACCTAAATTTTCAGTCTAACATACATTGCATTGATAGTATCTCTTTAATAACCTTTTCCGCATCTTTAAATATTTACATGTAAATGCACAGAAGTAACTTTGCAAAAAAACAAAAATAGGCTTCATCAATAAATGAAGATCCACATTCCATCTGGAACTTCATTTTGGAGAAGCTGCACCAGCCAGGAAGGAAGCTGGTACAGTTGTGCAGAGAGATTCCAATGGAGGGGAAAATAATAGCATTGCTACATTTAAATCTAGACTGCTTGCCAAAGTTCCAACTGGTTGGTATGGGAGGGCTCTTGATCTGTAAAAGAAGAGCAATGTCACCATTAGAAATAAGGTGAGTTAACTCTCTGCTAATTGGCATTTTCTTAAAAGGATTGTTTTGACCATAAGAATTTTTTTAAATACCCCTTTAGTTAGTAAAAAAGTTATCAGAAGTAGGAGTTTAAATGGCTTTCTGTGAAATAGCTGTGTTATCTATTGTTTACAGTACATTCTGATTCTGTCTTCTTAGCACTGAAACAGAAACCGACAGACATCTGAATGTGTTACTCAGAGTTTTCTGAGATGATAGATTATTAAGCCTTCCCTCTTCCTATATTCTCTATTAATAAAGTTTTCTAGGTAATATTAATTGCCTCCATCAAGTGAGTCCTATCTAGGATGTCAGATAAAAATTATATTATACTGAAATGTTTGTGCCTATATATAGTTTTAGCCAATTAATACTTTTGACAAGAAGCTGAGGGTCAGAGTCTCAGTGGACGTACACTGTTTCATACCAGTTGAATCTGAATCTATGGTATTTAACATCCCCAAATCCTCATGTTCTAAAATATTTTCTCTTTATGGTTCCCTTTAATCTTGTATGTTTTCCTATATAGAGAATTTCTATGTTAAATCCTTTCAAAATTATAAATGCTATGGAACTACTACACTGTATCTTTGGATTTTATTTAGACTTACTCTAACTCATTATAATTAAGGTCAATCTTGAAAATCCTTAAATATTCATCTAAGTAGTACTGACATGAATACCAGCTCCTAGGAGTGCAACTTTAAGTGGTCTTTTCAGGCCTGTTGCCACCCCCACAGAAACCAGTGGAAAACTCCTTTTACCTTTAGTGGAAGCTGGATGAGACTCATATGCTGTATGGTGTGATGTATTAATTCCATAGCTCCACCATGATGAATATCCACCCATGCACTCAGTGCATATCCAACGTTATATCCTGTCTTAGCAGGCAGGCCCTCACACAATGTTTTTTGATCACCCCAAGGAATATTGAAAGAGACTTAGATGCACTAACTTGTGATGCTTTTCCCTTAAATCTTTTAAGCAATCTTGTAAATTCAGAGGCTCCATCTGAGAGCAACAGCACAGTGCCTTAAATGTTTGGACCTGTAAAGTGCCATTGTGAGGGTAACAATCAGGTGAAGAACATGGTATATAGCCAAGTTTTCAGGAATGTGGCCTCCTTTTTTTGGTGGTGCCTTCTAAAAGGAAAACTGAGGTTCAGCCCTTTAAATATGTACTCCATAACATATCAGTGAATATACACTCTTGGCCAGTTCCTCAAAATTGATGTATCTCCATTGAAGTCAATGGGACTTAGCCAACTTACCCCAGCTCATTGCTTGTACTTTGAACAAAAAAAAACCCATATTGTTTTGTATATTCACAGATCAATATGTGAAATAGCAGTGCTCAGCGCCCCAAACAAAATAACCCTTGTTCCCCTCCCTCTTTTCTGACCCAACATGTAGTTAAATAAAATGATTTTTTTTCTTTTCTTTTTTTTAAAAATTAAAAATAACTATATCCAGGTTTTGGATACAAACAGACACCACAGATTTCAATGGAAATCCTACATACACACAAGAGACCAGAATACAGACTCATTTTATTTCAACTCATATGTTTTATTTGTAGTGATGCATATGTTTATATGGCTTCATTTACTCTCGCTGATGCAAGGAGCATATATTCCAGCTCCCTGCACCACAGAGGTCTCTTGTACTATTCTCCCTAAAGACTCATCTGGTTATGTGGTGCATTTCATACCCAAAGGCCCTAGGGTAATTTTCAAGTTATGCCATGCCACGCCACCTCTCCAATAGTTCCCAAGGAGGATGCAAAAGGAGCAGAAACCTCTTCCCGGTGGTGCTGAGGTGCTGTAGCATTATCTTCCTTTCCACCCATTGACTCCATGGAAGTTCCTTTGTGTAAATTTATTTGGGCTTCTGTTGACTTTAAAGGGCTGTGACTGACCAAAAAAGAGAGTAGAGCTAAGACAGCATAGCTCTACACAGCAGCTTTTCAGCAGAAACCCAAGAGATCTTCTTCTGTAAGGCCCTGACCCTGCAAACCTCTAGAATTTACAAGCAAATGCATTCTGAAGCCTTACTTGTATGTAATCCTAGTAGTCAGTGGGAATACTTGGGTGTGCAAGTTTATGCTGAGACTGTTTTAATGCTGACACCAGCAGTGCTAGAATTAACTCTCAATGTGTTACACAAACTCCTGTTCCATTAGTAAAAAGACACTCTGTAGAAGAGAGGAGGTGTCCAGCCAGGCCTGGGTAGGTCTCTAATGGGTGATATGCAAGAAAGCCTATAGCTTCAGGGAGTTTTCTGTCCAACTTTGATTATGGAAATGGATTATTCTTTACTATGTCAGATTCTTGTCTCAGTCCAATTCCTAATAGACAGGTATTTGAATAATTTAAGCCACTACTGCAAATGGCCCTAACTAGCACCCTGTCTGGCACTTCCATTCGAGAGATGAAGGACTGCCCGAGCCAGGGAGGCTGAACTTCCCAGTCACCGTTGGAGGTGATCATCCAGAATGGGGCATGAGGCCACATGGTGGCACTCCCATGACACTTGCCCTGCCATGATGTACCTGTTCTTGTATAGATCAATCTGGCACCCAACACAAACACTAAATTCTCATGAAAAATGAAAATTAAGGCTGTCATTTGTTTTGTAGCATTTCATGTTAGGCCTCAGCTGCAATACTATGTCTAATTTTGGTCACTAATGTGTAGAAAGGATGTAGCGAAGCTGGAAAGGAGTCAGAGGCAATCACAAAGGTGATCAAAGCGATAGAATGCAAGCCATCTGAGCAAAGGCTGCAGGGACTGGGTATATTTAGTTTGGAAAAGAGGAGATTAAGGGGGCATGTGATAGCAGTCTTCAAATACTTGAATGATTGCCATAAAAAAAAAAAAGATGGAGAAAAGTTGTTCTCTTTTGCCACAGATGGCAGGACAAGAAACAATGGGTTGAAACTAGAGCATAACAGATTTAGATTACATCTCAGGAAAAGCGTCCTAACTATAAGAACAGTAGGACAAAGGAATAAACTACCTAGGGAAGTTGTGGAAGTTACTTCACAGAAGGTTTCAAAATGAAATGTCTTGGATCATTCAGACACAACAAATCCTGCTTCTTGGCAGAGTAGATGAGCCTTGCGGTCCCTTCTAACCTGATTCTACGTCACACAGCCATAAGTTTAGGCTTGGAGACGGCAGCAGGAAGAGATGCTACCAATGCTGTGCTGCTGACTGCCGCCAAGGCTCACTGAAATCAGTCGGAGCTGAGGTTCTTCAGCACCTCACTGAATCACATCCACCGCTGCTACAGCAGAGAGTGAAATGCTAAAGATTTAGGCCTACAGTTTTAAACGCCTGTCTGCACTTTTGCACAATCATGAGTTGTATGTGCAAAACATCCAACGCCTCCAAGCTAGTCAGGGGTGATTAATCACAAAGCATAGCCTCTATCCTGCAAGGCATGGGATCAATGATTAATTTTAAGCATGCAATTATTCCCACTGGCTTCAAAAGAGCTGTTCATACACTGAATATTAAGCATGATCTAGATCCTTTTCCATGCAAATCCTCAACTTGCATGCACTCTTCATGTTTTGCATGTATGATCTAGGCATGCAGAATCTTAGAAATGTAGGCCACAGCCTTTCAACAAATATTTAAAACCTTCCATGACCAAGAAGTATATGCAACAACTAATAACTGCACAGGAGGAAAATAACCATGGACAGCACCTAACTGTGTTGGAGATATTTTAATTTACACAGTTTTTACAAGCAAGCAATTATGAAGCAGAGGGTGTTGCAGCCTTGATTTTTATTATTTACTTTACAGTAGCACATAAAGGCCTCAATCACAAGGCATTGTACAAACACAAAAAAGGCTGGTCCCTACTTCTTGTTACTTTTTCTGTTGCAATCCCTTTCCCTCAAAAACCAACTAAAAATGAAAGGGAAAAAACCAGGCTCCAACTCGGGGGTGAATACTGACAATTTCAGCTCTGCTGCAGACAAGCACAATTTTGATACAAGTATAGTAAACAAAGGGATATACTTCTAGTACAAAAAGGTAATATCAAAGTTATACAAGTATGTTAGAATATGCATAGAATCTAATAGAGTTAAATGCATATTCAGTGACAAAAGAAAAGTCATGGGGATTTCTTTTTTTTTTTTTTTTAAAAGAATGCAAAAAGAATGCACTCACAGCCTTTAGTTATTCATCAACATTTATGGAGACTGATTGGCTATCAGGGCACCAAAATGAGAGCTCTGGTTTGAAGCTGTCAAGAGAATACGTTTGATAGCTTCTGATGTGTAACCACTGATATGCTTGTGGCTAGATAAAGAAACATAGCTGGTGTCAATGATTCACTAGGTGCCACTTCACACGCATGTTTTTTGATTTTGGGAGTATCTAGGTGTCCAGGCATCTCTGTAAATAGGCAAATTTTGTTACTCCTTTGAAAGTAACACAGCATAGCTAATGGAAGCAGAGAATTAGGAACACACATGCATTTACACACAAGAAAGAAATACTGGAGTGCTTGCGTCGATGTCATTTCTGCTTACACAACAAATACCTATGTTCTCAGAAAAGGTGGGGATTTCCATTCTATCCTCTGTACTGAGAGTGAGGCAGAACAACAAATTCTCTGTTGTCTTTACTTCAAATGAGGAGGAAGAAGAAGAATCATTTTTCTCCCCTGCATTGTTATGAATATGGGATGCACCCCTTATCAGTCACCCAGAGTGAAGTGTTTTTGACTGTTTCTCTTTGATGAACATAAATAAGCCTCAGTAAAGTATCGGTCATTATGAATGACTGTCCTGCACTTTGGTGAGTGTGATTGCTGCTGCTGAGGCAAATATAAGGGGAATGTCTCCACTGGTTCAGCTATTGGAAAGCAGTAATTTCCCTGAAATTCCTCTGACCCAGACTGTATTTGTTTTTTGCCAGATCATTAGCCAGAGACATAAGCAGGTAATCCTCTCTCTTTATCCTTATACAGGGAGAGCAAGGAAAGAGCAAATTAAGGGTATTTCACTTTGGGTTAGACCATGTCTTCTTTTCAGAAATTGAAAGACTGATTGGAGCTGATGCCTAGGTGAGCCATCTGCAAGGCATGTGCTGTGGCGTTAGTTAATTCAATTTACTTGGTGATTAACGTTGGTTACAGCAGGACCAAAAATGCTAATTGAGACAAGGCCTGTTTGTGATATCAGGCAAGTCACTTAGGCCCAGATCGAGCAAAGCATTTAAACACATGCTTACTTTAAAGCCAGTGTGGATGGGGAATAGTGCTAAATTGACCTTATTAAGTTGACTTAAAGCCAGTGTGGACAGCTACATCTACAGTTAAGTTGACTTCACAAAGTCAGCTTAAGTCGAATTAAAATCGACCTTGTTAAGTCGACTTAACAGAGTCAATTTAACTTTACAAGTGTAGACACAGCCTATGTAAGTACAAAATTTAGCTCTAGGCTACACTTACTGCTGTTTTCAGCAGCAGTCAATGGGAGATACGCAAGGTACGTAAAACACCTTGCGTATCTCCCACCAACTTCCTAAATCCTCGCTACACTAAGCCGACCAGAAATGGCATCAGGTTGGCATAGTGTAAGCGTAGTTACAGAGCTGGTGTTCCAGCTCCAGTTCAGTTATCAATTGAGCAAGTCTACTCAGATGCCTCAATCAAAACCTGAAGATCGTGTTGACAGCGACAACTTTCCAACTTATTTTATTAAGGAAGTTTCAGATGGCTCTCTTGTGTAGAAAAGAGATGGAGTATTTTCCCATTCTATTAGTGCACTGCAAAATCATTTAAAATTTTACATTGTGTTCAGTATTTAGAAATTTGAAATTTGGAAGGTTCTTTTGTGATCTCAGCATGTTAACATTATTGCCAAAATAAGAAAAGGTGTGTCTCGTGCACATTCAGACAAAATGAATTAGATGCTTGATTGGTATGAAATCATACAAATATTTCTCCTTTGAACAGGGTCTAATTCAGAATGGGTGTGTTAGGTATTCACAGAATTTTAACTATGAAACTAATAATATTTTGACTTCACAAAAATAGATTCCATTTCAGGTAGCAAGTTCATGTGAGAGAATTTGGGTAGCTAGCATTACTCTATATGCATGGATGAAACTGTTAGTGCTATGAATGTTTCATGACCATGTGTTAAATCCTCTTCTAGGCCCAGAACATTCCCTTATCACAGGAAACATGTGGGAATAAATCTGGGGAGAAGAGGAAGTCTCCACAAAGGAGTGGCAGACCAATGAGTGGGGAGGAGGGGCATCACCCCCAGCCCCAGCCTGGGGATGGAGGTAGAGTGCCAGCCGGCACTTCAGAGTTCTATGGGAGGCTCTCACAGCCTCCTTCATGCAAACTCCAGTTGCCCAGGGTGCTCCACCAGGGGGAAAGAGAGTGCCTCACTCAGAGCTCGAGAATCCCCAGGGTGTTTCCCCAGCAGGTTGGCTCAGCACCTGGCTGCCAGCCCCAGAGGAGGAAGGTGGGCGGTGCTGGGTGTGTCCTTCAGAGTTCTATGGGAGGGAGTGGGGTTTCACAGCCTCCTTCATGCAAACTCCAGCAGCCACAGCCCACAGTGTGGCTGGACTCGGATCTGTGGGAGAGGGGACAGCCTCAGGTCTCGAGTCCCTCAGGGGTGGTTTCCCCAGCATGTCTGCTCAATGCCAGGCTGCCAGCTCCAGGGACTGGGGGCATGGGCACAAATGCATGCATTAGCCCCTGGTGCTGGAGACCCATGGTACACCACTGCCACAAAGTTCTTTTCAAGGCATGCCCTATACCATAATCATCAAGGGCTCTTGTGTTTGTATAAGCTTGGTTGGCTGGCTTTTGGGATGGGGGATGAGTTCAACATCACTTCTGAGCATGCTCAGCTGCATCTGCTAAGCCCAGCAAAGGAAGCCATGCCCACTTTGTGACAGTTTTACACATACTGTCCAGCCTGATGTTTCCAAAAAGCTGCTGCTCTTAGGCTGCTGCAGGGACAGTTTGCAAATGGGAAACTGAAAATGCATTGGACTTTTTACAAAATAGCCCACCAAAACAAGCTATTTAGTAACATCAAATACAGGATAAAATTGCAAATGAGAAAAAAAACTTGCATCCTTGGTTTTTAGGGTGCCACCACAATTTTAACACTTTCTGCAAATCTTAGATTTTTCTGTTTTAAAAATAAGTTACTCTGTCTCCATTGCAAAGATAAGCCATCAAAGTGTAAACTGATGTGTTATTGCCTTGTTAACACAGCCTTGCAGAAAACATTTGCTAGCTGACTAGTAATAGTAGCAAAGATAAGACTCCACCCTTCTCATATTGCTCTTACCTCACTGACGTAAGGGACTATATGTGACCACTTAACTACTAAAAATATTAAGCACAGACTTGTTTTCAATTTAAGAACCAGGATATTAAATGAGGAAAACCCCTACATTAAGATAATTTTAGGGTAGTCTAATAAAAATCACTAGGGCTATGTCTACACTGGTAAATTTAGGTCGACTTTAGCTAAGTCGACTTAACTAAGTCGACTTTGTCAACTTAGTTAAGTCGACTTAGCATGTCTACACCTAAATTTTAAGTCAACTTAGGGGGGGACCTTACAAAGTTGACCTAGAGCGTCCACACTGGATGCCTAGGTTGACTGCTAGGGGGACCTGGGGCAGGTCCACGGTGGCAGGGGGGGCACGCCTTGCCCAGTGCCAGGGGGCTTAGCCTTTGCCCCATTGTACCTGGGTACAATGGGGCAAAGGGGGACAGAGACTCTGGCAGGGCATAGGGGCAGGGTGGGCAGGGCTCTGCCCTGCCCTTTGGGGGGGCATGCCAGGCTCTCCCTGTGCCACCCCCTGGCAGGGAGGGCAGTGGGGGAGTCCTGGAGAGCCCTAAGTCAACTTTAAGTCAACTTGGGGCTACTCCAGGTCTACACTGGCTTAAGTCGACTTTAGAAAGTCGATTTAAGCCTAAAGTCGAATTAAAAGGAGGCTTAATAAAGTTGACTTAATTTTCATTAAGTCGACTTTATTTTCCTTAAGTCGACTTAAGCAGCTTGCTTAAGTTGACTTAAGGAAAGTGTAGTGTAGACGCAGAGTAAATGAAGTAGACTTAAGCAAGCTTAAGTCAACTTAATTTACAAGTGTAGATGCACCCAAAGTTAGGAAATACAAGAGTTAAAGTTCTAGCCGCAACAACTATTCAGCCCCTAAGTAATAATATTTTTGAAGGCCTGTCCCTGAAAACTGTACTATACAGAAAAATTGTTGCGCACAGGTGGAAGACTGAAGCCTAAGAGGATCTGCCCAGGCTGAGTAGATGACTTGGACATTCCATCCACACAGCACAAGGATCAGGGCCTGCAACTGAGTCATCAAGCTGTTTGCATGCCCAAACTGCACGACTGTGTGACGATTTTAGTGTCATTCTTGTCCTTCCTTATATCACCTACTCCCTAATGTTTATTGCCTCAGTCATCATCTAATGTTAGTTTGTAAACTCTTCAAGGCAGAGATCATCGCATGTCTGGGTGTTTTAAAAAATAATAAACCATCATGACAATGACGCCCACTGATGGTGCAGGATTAAAATTCAAAGCAACATTCTCATGTTTCTTGTGAAGTGAATGGCATAAAATAAAGGACATGATTTTGTTTAAAATTGTTTTTTTGGAACCTTAAACTTTGTATTGTCTGATATTTTATGATTTTTTTTTAATCTGTCACCTTAACATGGCATTAAACTAAGTTTTTGTTTTCCATATACATTCTTGGCATACAGGGCACGGGTGTAACTGAGGACACAGCTTGGTCCATAATTTGTAAAACCCTTTTTATTTTCCCTAAAGAATAAAAGGTGCTATATAAATGTAACTGATTATGATGATTGTGGTATCATTACAATGCGGGCAATCAAAGTCTCTATTTTTTGGAACATAATTTGCTCATTATATTACATAGTTGCTGTTAGTAATGATTTTGTTACAACTATGTCAGCACTTCCATTATAGCCCTTTTTTTCCAGGGATTTATATTACTCAGACAAAGTAGTTCATTATAAACTGAAAGCTGGCAGAGGAAATTATAGACCACAGCAATATTTTTTAAAGAAATTTTTCAAAATAGCTGTATCCATTTTTAAACATAGCATTAAAAAAAACCCTGTAACCTGGCTATTGCAGTGGTACAGCTCAAAACTGACTTACTTTACCCAGTAATTAACCATATCCTAATGGCAATGGGTGTTATGAAAACCAGCACGGAGCCGGGATCAGCCTCCGGGGCTGGGGTCTGCTCCGCCCCACCGGCGACTTCCCAGGGCCGCAGTAGGGTCCTCCCCCACCAGTGGCCTTGGCTTCTCTCTTTCTTTCTCTTCTTTGCTTTCCTTTCTTTCCTTCTTTCTCTTCTTTGCCTTCCTTCTTTTTCGTTCTTCCTCTCTTTCTCTTCCTTCTTTCTCTTTTTTCCTTATTTGTCTTTCTTTTTCTTTTCTTCTTTTTTTCTCTCTTCTTTCCTTCCTTCCTCCTTCTTTCGCTTCCTGTTTCATCTTCTTTCCTTCTTTCTCTCTTTCTTTGCTTCCTTCCTTCCTTTGTCTTCCTTCTCTTTTTTCTTTCTCTCTTCCGTCTCTTTTTTCTTTCTCTCCTTTCTTTTTGATTTCTCTTTCTTTCTTTCCTTCTTTCTCTCTTTCTTTCTTTTCCTTCTCTTCTTTTCGTCCTTCCTTCTTTCTCTCCCTTTCTCTTCCTTCCTTCTCTTTTTTCTTTCTCCCTTCCTTTTTCTTTCCTTCTTTCTCTTCTTTGCCTTCCTTCTTTTTTCTTTCTTCCTCTCTTTCTCCTCCTTCTTTCTCTTTTTTCCTTCTTTGTCTTCCTTTTTCTTTCCTTTTTTTTTTTATCTTTCTTTCTCTTTACTTCTTTCTCTTCCTTCTTTCCTTCTCTCTTTCTTTTTCTCTTCCTTCCTTTTTCTCTTTTCCTTCCTTCTCTCTTTTCCTTCCTTCCTTCCTTTTTTAAAAAATTAATTTTAAATAAAAACATTTCTAAAAATTAAATTTCAATTCAAAATTCAAATTCAATTAAACACAATTAATTAATTCTATTTACAATTACTTTAACTTCAATTAATGCCTATAATTTCTGTCATGTGAGTTTACACAAAAATTTTATTCAGAAAAAGTTTTGCACACGGCTCGAAAATTTTGCACACAAGCTGCCAAACCTTAGAGGGAACATTGGTTCACAGTAGCTATTTTTCCAAAAGAGTTTTCATAATAATACTTAGTTCTTCTGTAGTGAGTGTCAACATCCCCATTTTATCAATAGGAAACAGAAGCAGAGAGAGTAAGGTGACCTACTCCAATCACACGGTGGCCAGTGACTGAATCAGACATACGAGACATGTCTCTAATCACCAGATCAGTGCTGTGGCCACTAGACCACCATGTATTCTAGCAAAGTTGACTATGACAGAAAGGCTCCAATCCTGCCAATCCTCCTGGAGCTAGACGCATTAGATAAGTACTTAAGGTGGAAGACTGTTTTCTGCTTTCAGATGTGTGCAATAGATTTTTATGTAAAGTATGGTAAGCAAGGTGTTGGAAGGACTGAGAACATTCAATTGTATCATGACATTCTCAAAGTAGTATGATTTGAAGTTTCAAACGTCCTCAGTATTTACAAAGTCAAATCTTTAAAATGAGGCACCCGGATCCTGAGAGAAATTAGGTCCATACAGATACCACAGTGAGGAGTGAGGCATTTAGAAAATAATACAATGAAGAAAGGCATACTTACTGATAATGTTTGTTAATAGCTGTACAATGCTTCAGTGGGTGCTAACTCAGCAACCCAGTGAAAATGTCATTGTTATCCACTATTGCCACTTTATTCCACCCCTTGTCAGGAAGCAGCTCATCCAAGTCTAAGGACGCTTGAAAAACTCAGGGGCCCTCCAAGGCTTCCTCCTGACTGGAGCCATGCTCAGAAAGCCCCGTGGGGCATCTGAACCTCAGTGAAAGAAGACAAGGGAACCCCAAGGATCCCAGCACAGTTTCTGAGCACATTCAGACTTCACTGAGACAGAATCAAACCCAGAGATTATGTTTGAACAGCTACACAATTTACTGTGAGTGGAGGTGGCTTATGAGGGTGGAGCTGGTCTTGTGAGCTTCTCCACCACCCTATAATCTGACCCATAGGAGTATAACAGGATTTGGGTTAGGGTCATCCTATTTAGTTTCTTGCCTAATTACCTGAAAGTGAGAGTAAACCATGCACTAATAAAAATAACCGATGATAAACTGGAAGGGGAGGACAGAGAATGATGCAAGATGATCTACAGGGTTAGACTAATGTGTCACATCTGGGGGGAAATAATCTGAACTATAAATATTCACTGAAAGGTGGAAAGCTGTAGAGGTTAAATCAGAGCCAGATTAATCTAAGGTTGCCCCCTCTGAGATGTATTAAAAACAGCCACTGCCCTCTCCTGCCCTCTTCAACAAAAAGCAGCCATTGGCCATCCCACCACCACCACCACCAAAAAGGATCCATAGCTAACTATTATTAAAATGCCTTAAATAACCATTTACCACACATACAAGCCTAACACAATCTGAATATTTTATGATGTTTTATCATTTGTCTTACATTATCCTAACTTGCCATTTGCATGCTAGACTAATGGGGTCTTTAACATCTCCCAACTGAAAAAACAAACAAACAACAATGGTAAATTAAATCTTTTAATTGACAAAGCAATATAAAAAACTAGCCAGACTGGTTAAAAACTGGCCAGGTGGCCACCCTAGATTCATCCCATCTGTACCTCTATTTAAAATCAATGAAGTTTCAGCAGGGACAAATCTGGGCCCTAGGGTAACAGTGGACAACAAATGATTTATGGGTTGGCAATGTGATGTGAGAGACAAAATGGCCAATGCAATTTTAGACTTCAAAGGCCTGGAGCAGAGACGGAATAGTCCCCCGCTCCAAGGCTTTGGTGAGAGTATAGAAGCAACACTTCTCTGCAACCCAACTTTAGAAAGCCACAGACAAATATGAGGATGTTTATAGAAGAGAAGCAAGAATAATTAATATGGCTGAGAGTAAATGAATTCCAAGGAAAGACTTCGAGAGCTAAATAGGTCCAGTTTGTTCAAGAACCAGCAAAAAGACACTGGGAGATAAATAAAGGCACCTGAACCATAGCATGCCTAACTAGAGAAACTCTTTTTTCAAGAACATTTTGATTTAATTTCCCCCCAAAGGACTGGCAGATGACATACACTCTGCTAGCTTAACCTTCAAGTGTTTGAGACCCTGGAGTGATGATCTGAGCACTGGTTTGATCTCTGTGAGCAACAATCTTTGTCAGAATGTGTCAACTTTAAGAAAACCTGTTTTTTCTTGGGGCTATAGGAATCCCGTAGCCGAATGCCTCAAATTTCGATCACAGATCATACCACAGATCTCTATGAGAGAAACCAGATTTCAAAGCAAGCTGATTAACTATGAATTTTAGACCACTTAGAACTGTCATGCATTAAACAAAAAGCTGGTCTTTAATGACAGTTGATTGATCACACTGCTATCATGTACTGGAATTATATCTGCACAGATATGAATACAAAAATCTTCCTCACTCCAAATATATTGGCATTAAAACATCCACCAAACACCACGAAATGGATACAGCTGTGTCTATTAGTAACAAACTGTGTAATACTCAGAAAATAGAAATCTAACTTTTGTAAAGCGACTGCTCAATTCAACAAAAACAAGCTCTCTACTCCCAGGATTGCAAGCTGGAAACTGACTGCTTTATTCATTTATTTATTAATATTTTGTGTGCTGGGGGCATTCTCACTTACAAAACAGGAAGTAAGGACAGAGAATGAAGCATGGCTCCCTCTTAATGCTCTATGTAACCCAGTTAATTATATCACAATCCTAGAACTGTACCACACCACCACTTTACCCAGAATGGTTCAAAGAACTGTCAAAAAGAGCCGTAATAGAGAAAATAACTTTATGGGAGTGACAAAATGAGGGAAAATGTAGTATAATTTGGTGTCACATGCAAGGCCTCCCCACATCGGGAGGTAGGGGAGGGCACGGTTTACTGGGGCCCTGAGGCAGTGGGCCCAGCTGAGGCTGAAGAATTGTGTTATGTGTATGGGAGAGGGCCCATGTTACAAGTTTGTACTGGGCCTGAAAAAATTACTTGTACTTGGGCCCTGGTTGCATGGAGGCGTTGATGCAGTTGTGACATAACATTGTGCAAGATATTATACCTAAAACAGTTTATATATACGGTGGTAACTAGTATACATTGAACATCCTGATCATAAACTGGCCTTTTCCTGGGACTAAATTAGAGAAAAAACATAAACTCAAAATTCATGAAGCAATATATCCGTATGTTTGTATTCTTCTGTCCTATCATCAACAATGATTGCTGTATTAATTTAATATCTTCATTATATTTTTGTTTTTCAGTTTTTTTCTATTATTTTTTAAAATAATAATTAATTTAATAATTAATAATAAATACTTAAAAAAATGTCTTGTTAATAAACTGGACAAGTTACTGGCAACTGTCCTTTAAGGAGCATTGACAGGAGCGATGGATTGAGTGATCTAATAAGTCATTTCCATCTTATTTCTATGTCTCTATGAAGCTTGGCAATATCTCCTGCACTTTTACGCCAGTTTAAAATAAGATGTAATTGTGGTCTTGTCTAAAACTTGGCACCTACCAAGTTTATGCACAGATACATAAATATAGTAGCTCATTTTCTGCATATTATATCCTGCCATTTATGATGTCTGTGGGAATAGTTCTTCATCAAACTTGCCTCCAGCTCTTTTTACTGGCACTCATTTGCACAAAAGTTTTATGTCCTCATCTGTTTTTCATTTTTTTCTTACTCCTTTTCCTTCAGAAACAGGTAGTAGCTACAAATCTTGGATATAAATATAAGGACTTACCTAGTTCTGTTTATCGCTTCCTTGAAAATTAAGAGGTATATATTGATGAGGAAATATCTATTACAATCACACACCCACTTATATGGAAGGCAGTATCTTGATATGTATGTTTGGTTGCCTCATTAAAGCCCTTTCACTGTAACCCCAAACCCACTTGGCTGCACTAGGTCACTTGTTTCCATTACCAATAAAAAAAATTGAATCCAGCTTTTTTTTTCCCCAGGATGTTGTTTTCTCATCCATTTCAGTTTCCATTTTCCATGATCTAGCTCATTGCTGTTGTGTTTGGATTCACTACACTGCAGGAAACTGTTTTTAAAAGTTTGAATAAAATAAAAACATTTCTTTTCACATTGGGGCAAATCCTTAGGTCCTTTTATTATTACTATTACTTAATCTTTACTCAGGCAAATCCCCATTGGTTTCCCTGGGAGTCTGAGTAAGAACTGGGGGCCACCATGGTGGCTTGAAAGATGGAGGTCCCCTTTGCAGTGGAGTAGGAGGGTTTCCAGGGAGAGCAACGCCTATCAGAAGCTCTGGAACACTGCAGACAGAGCGCCCCATGAGCACACTTTGAAATGATAGTGTCTGCTGGCTCCATTGACCAGTCAAGAGTTAGGTCAGGATCAGGGCCTCCTTGGGTATGCCTACACTGCAATAAAACACCTGCAAGCTGGCCCATGTCAGCTGAGTCAGGCTCAGGGCTTGGCCGGGGCGATTATAAAATTGCAGTGTAGACAGGTAGACTTGCGTTGGACTCTGGGCTCCAAGGGCAGTGGGAGGGTCCCTGATCCTTCGCCTGACCCCGCTGTGTATACTGCAGCTTTATAGCCCAGTAGCCTGAACCCCACAAGCCCAAATCAGCTGAGGACATTGTATTGCAGTGAGGTGCCAATAATCTGGAGCAGGGTCTCCATTTGTCACAGAGATACTGGCTGGTCCCTGTATAGGGCTAGATGGTGGGGAAGAATCATTTAATCCCCCATGCTGGGGCAGGCACACTCTGGTCTTAATTATTGCAGGTTCTGATTTTCCTAGGGGTCTATATTATTATTCCAGAAAGGGAAGAGGTAGGAGTGGTATAAAGCTAGGAATCTGGCTGCAGAGAGAGAGGGGGGAAAGCCCAAAGATGTAGGCAGAAGTCCAAGGAAAGAGCAACAGGGTCTGGGAGAAAGGAGACCATAGTTGTTAGGCAGAGAATCTCTGGACCTGAATCCACAGTAGAGGGTGGACCCTGGATCCCCTACATTAAACTACTGGGGGAGTGGACAGTTTGGCCAGCTGAATAGGCTGACTACCAGTTTTAATAGAGATCTTTTTTCCCATGATATCAAAAGAGTAGAGTGAGCTGGCCAGAGGACCACCAACCTATAAAGAGAGAGGACACTGGATGGCACAGAGAGAGAGGCGGCAGGATATATGAACAAATGGCAGAAGGGGGCATTGGATGTGGAATGAGCTAATTCCCAGGGCAGCTAGGAGGAAGTTCCCTAGTGGTGAGTGGAACGTGTCACACCTCTGCCCTTCTTTTAATGCAGGGCAGCATTGGGGAGCAAGGCTTCATCGACAGACGAAAGCTGTGCCTGTTTAACCTTGGGTGTTGTTTGAAACTGAGTTAGTTAAAGCAGGAGATCTTTATGTGGAATATTTTTTTCAATGTAATAGTGGCTTTTGGGGGGTTTAGCTTAAGTCAATTGAGGACAGGTTTGAGTTAAACTGCATAAGCCCCTATTAAACTGAGATAAAAGTGTTCAGGCAGGGTTTACAGTGGCTTAAATGAATAGGTTTAAAACCTAGTTTAACTTAAGATAATATCACTTTCCCATGTAGACAAAACTGAAATGGCAGAGCTCCTAACTTAAGCCCTGGAGACTTCCTTGTTCATGTAGCCAACTCTTATTTCCGGTGGTTTTACACGTATTTCAGCTAAACCAGGGGTTCAGCTATGAAAATTAGCATAGAAGGGCCTATTGCTTCCACTTCAGGATATGAGCCATGCCCAGTCGTTCATACCTTCTGGAGGGAGAATCAGGGCCTTGAACGCTAAGGGCTTGATTGTCAGAAGTGATGATCACTGACAACTGAAGTGGATTTCCAGCACTTCTGAAAATCAAGTGCGGACATATGCTGCACTTGAAAGCCTATGAACACCAACCAGACAACACAATAGAATGGAAATGGATTAGACAAAATGTGTGAGGGAGCTGCTGTATATATGGCACATTGCTTGCTTCTCAGTAAAGTGCCTGGTATATGTTATCTTTTTTGCAGTACCATTCCTTTCCATAAACATATCTATGCATTGATCTGAAGTTACTCTTTTCGTGTAGGTTGGTAGAATTCTTCAGACTATAACATGACTGCAGGGTCTGCTGTCAACCCTCAAATGTTTCACTTAGTACAGAGAGAGGTACAATGCTTATTTGAGGGCATAACTTTGGCCTTTTTATCTGCCACATACCCACATTTCTATGAACGCTTCACCCCACCCTGAGCTAACTCACTTGGAAAATCTGAGAAATCATGTCGGAATGGCCCTTGAGGCGACAGGTGAGGAGTTCCAACGACTGTCTAGTGGTGAAAGAATGGCATAATTATAATGATTGCTTTAATAAATACTTACAGAGTCAGCATTAGTAAAGAAGACAGACTGCTTCTAGATAAGTGGAAAAGAGATAATGGGATACCTTCCCTTAGACCAACAATTTTCAATATAGAAACTGCAGGGCCTGACTGTCCCCATCCCATCTCCCATATCAGGTGTATAGAAGAAAGAAGTATAGAATCATAGGACTGGACAAGGACCTTGAGAAGTTCATCGAGTCCAGTCCCCTGCACACCTGGCAGAAGAGGCGGCTTTTGGGGTGGGCAAAGCAGGCGCATGCCTAGGGCCCCAACGATAAGGGGCCCCATCACCTGCTTCGCCTACCCCAAAAGCCGCATCTGCCTCAATCAGCAGCAGCAGGAGGAACTGGCCTTGGGGCCAGCAGCAGGGAGCCCTGGGGCTTTGGAGGGGAGAGCCAGGGCTGGCAGTGGTGGGGTTCAGGGCCACAGGGGGGAGACCAAGACCTTGGTGGGGAGCTGGCAGCAGGGAGCTGGGGCTGTGGAGGGGGGCAGTGGGGACCTATAGGGGTCCCCACAATGGGCCTTTGCCTAGGGCCCCCGATTGTCTACGGCCGCCTCCGCCCGGCAGGAATAGGCATTATCTAGGCCAGTTTAAAAGCTAGTCAAGGGAGAACTGAAAAATACAGTCTGTATTTAACATTCTGCTCATCACATAGTGTAGCAAAACTGAACAAGTTCTTTTTCCTCCCTCTGCTCTCCTCAGCCAGGCTGAATGTAAACATGGTATAGTTCAGGCTCTGGAGCCTGGTATCTCCTTCCCAGGCTACACCAATAAATAATGCATTTGTTAGGCAAGTTTGTGCTCTGCATAGTCATACTGAGCCAGATCCTCAGCAATGTAAATCTGCATAATTCCATAGACTTCAATGAAGCTATGCTGATTTATGCCAGCTGAGGACATGGCCCAGCAGGAGCAAGGCTGTGTAAAAGCTGCCATGGAAATCTGCTTCTTTCTATTCCACCTGTACGCTCTTCGTTTTCATTCTGAAGTCTCTCTAGAGTGAGGATGTCCAGGAAATCTTAAGGGCCAGACCGTAACACATGGATTAGTAATTTGCTCCTGGAGTAGTCCTATGTAAAATCAATTTGACTGCACTAGGAGAAAGGTGATTGCCACTTGGCCCATAATGGGGTTGAAAATGTTAAGCAAAGAGGATGTTGCTAACTGCTGCCATGAGACCATAGGGAGACCAAGGCATTTAAGAAACCTACTCACAAACGGAAGAGATCAAAGAGCTTCTTTCTTATGGAAATGACAACAGTAAAACCATCCCAGCACTCAGTGGTACAAAGGGAAGCACTAATTGATAATATGATAATGTCAGACAGGACAACCAGCTTACCTAAGCAAACAAAGGGACAGAAGAAAACAACAAAACTACACAGGGAAGCAATAAAAATGTTCAGCAGTCAAATATTCCATGACTTGAAAACCTACATTTCAAAGGCTGGCTCAGCTGCAGAGGAGACAGACTTAGCAGGAAACAATCAGCAGTGGGCAATGGAGCCTTCACAAACAGCTTTGCTGGCTAATGATGGCCAACCATGGATACTTGAGAATAATGTTTCCGTATTGAACTAGAACTAGGAAGTACCCAAATATTATATTTCTTAAGACTGAAGGATCTAGCAGCAAATTCAGTGTTACGGAACCAAAGAGCAAGGGGGCGCCAAATATAGGTGATGCGAAGGGTGAGGCATACCCTCAAAAGACTCGGCCAACGTAATTCTAACAGCGCCACTGAGCCCAGAGAACTGGTTTTGGAATCAATGGCATGAAGACTTAAAAAGGGCATTCTCAGGCTAGAAAGCGGTAACTGTGTCAGAGCAAAACTGTCTGCATATGATCCCCACACAATGACCACAAATATGTGCACAGTTGTGCGCACTCTGGAAAAGTTCTCCAAGTTTAAGCTAGAGCAGCAAGGATTCTAGGGAATTATACCAAGTATGGTTGCTACCGTTTTACAGCATAAGATTTCCCAAAGCAGCATCACTGATTAACCTCAGTGTCACATGCATAAGTGAGCATCCTGGAGCCTGAATATTGTTTTACAGGATTCACTCCCTTTGTAAGCTTCCAGTCTAAAGCTGCATCTACACTGGCAACTTAGGTCAACTTAAGGATGCTTACGTCAATCTACACAAAGATGCATCCTCACTGGGCTTTTATTAAGTAGACTTAAGCACTTCCTTAAGTTGACTTAATAACAGCTTAAGTCAACTTAATAACACCACTTCTGAAGGTCAACTTAAGCCTTCACTCGACTTCTTAAGTCAACTTAAAGCCAGTGTGCATGGGGAATAGCGCTAAGCCGACTGTATTAAGTCGACTTAAAGCCAGTGTGGACAGCTATGTCTACTGTTAAGTCGGCTTAAGTAGACTTAAAGCGTAGCCACTCTGTTAAGTTGACTTAACAAGGTCGACTTAAAGTTGACCTTGTTAAATTGACTTAACAGAGTCAACTTAACTTTACAAGTGTAGGCATAGCCTAAGTGTCATCTTACCGTAAAAATGCCATTTCTCTTTGTCTTAGCTTCAGCATGAATCATGCCAGATCTCCAAGCCTGGTTAATCAAGGAATAGTTCTGTTCTTCTCACAACTACCAGGTGAATCAGAGAGCAAAAGAATTAGTGTTATTTCCAAAGGCTATCAACATGTTACATTAAGTCTGGGAAATAATAAACCCTTCTTCCTACTCAAATCCTAATTATTCTAAAGTATAGCAACAGCATAGAAAATAGGAGATAATTAATGAGATTTGATTGACCCATTCATTGTGAATGATTTATGTGACTAATTTACCTCCTTTTCTCTTTGCAAATTGTCTAAGAGAAAATCATGTTTTAGGGTGAATTTTCATATTATTTGACATTTTCAAACAGTTTTGTAAACATATTTGAGTTATGGAATATTTGCAAACGTGGCACAGTATGTGTTCAGTCCACTGTTCAGAAATTTAGTATTTGAGTGTTGGGACTGGTCATCTAAGCTACCTAATATAACTTCTCTTTCTTGTCTTGATGAACCAGCTACCTTTGTTTCCACCCAAAATAAATTTCTTTTGGTCAGAGAACGAATTTGTTTAACTTGATTAAGTAACCCTCAGTTACTGGCCCACAATTCTCTTTTCACAAACCTTTGAACAAACAAAACATTGGTTAAGTTAATTTTTTCCTAGTGAATGAAAAGAAAGTCTTAAGAAACTGAACTGAAAGGGGTTTAAGTCAGCAAGCTGTTGGAATATACACTTTTACTCCACTCAACCAGGTTTAGCTCAAACGATACCGTTGAAAAGGCCAAACTCCTACAGACAACCACTAACTATATTCATACTATTCCATGACTGAGGTAAGGATAAAAATGTCTAAATCTTCAAAACCCATGCAGCTCAGAGTATGCATATCAGAAGCCAGCAGAATAAAGGGAAGTTCAAACACAGCAGTTTCAGCTTCATGGGCACTAACTCTATGAAAGGATTTGTAAGGCCGCAATATGATAAAATATATTCCAACTGGGCTTTACAAACTGGATTTGCAAGCTTCTTTGGAGCCGGTCTTCAGTCAGAGTTTGCTGCAGGCAGTAGTGCCGCCATAAAACACACAGACAAATCACTGAGATTAGTTACCGTATGTTTTTGTTTATACATTTTACCTCAGTGTTCATTCTTATCTGATCATGTAGTTTCTCTGAATTTGATCATAGCCACCCATCCTAGACCTTATCTAGCTAAAGGAGAATATTTAAACAGCAAAACAAGTTGTTTTCTCTGAAAATATTTGAATAATTGAGTAGTCAGTTTTAATTATTAGTTAAGATTGCTGCATGCTTTCCACTATAAGACTCTGTTTTCAACTGCTTATACCTTTGCCAAACTTTAATTGTTTAGGGTGAAATTTCTCTGGCTGTGTGTCTGCCTCAGGATGACTTTCTAAAATAAGTTTAAGCTAAAATTGTTCAGCTGTTTCTGAGAATGAGAGAAGAGGAAAATCTGTTGTTTTGTCCATGTTAAATTCTTACAACTGTTTCATCGTGAAGCTCTAATGTTTCCATGCTTTGGATTAGGGAATTGAAATTTGACTCTGGTGTCAGGGATGTGCCTTTTTTCATTTCTGAGAAAACCCACCCGAATTTAGCCAAGTTATAACCCTTTGAAAATTTCAGTTTGTTCATGCTCAGTAGAGGTTTGTTAAAGTTTGGGTGTTAGGATTCCATCTGCCCTGGAGCATACTCCACCCCTCAAAACTCCTCTGTATGATCAGATTGCACAGGTACCATCCCCACAAAGTACCATCCCAGAGCTGAGCAAGACTCCCTGCAATTGGTGTTTCCAGCTGTGAGATGTAGCAGAAGGCATCAGAAGGGAGAACAGGGAGATGATAGTGCCTATCCTCTTGATACACGCACCCCTGTTGGTAAGGCGCAATGGGGTGCATGAGGACAGTAGCTGGAAGTACAGGGGTAGTGACGAGGCAAGAGTTCAGGGGATAAGAGCAGAAGGAGGGACCGTGGCAGCAGCTAGGAGGAGAGGGAATAGAAGCACATGAAAGGACAGGAACAGGAGCTCAGGTGAGGAGCATAGAAAAGAGGAAAAGGAGCAGAAGGGTTTAAAACTAGCGAAAATTCCCCTCCAGAATCTGGGTCTGAAGCCAGGATTCTTTAGCCTCAACATTCCTCTGCTGCCAGTAAATAGCTGTGAAACTCTCCGACAAATTGTGCATTTCATCGCCCTCTAGACATTGGTCCACATTTATCTGGCTCAGAACCTCAAAGGTATGTAAGCACTTAACTCCTATTAAATTTAATAGGCCTGTGGTGCCTAATAACTTTGAGGAACTGGGCCCCGTCCATTATCCCATCTATAGAATGGGGATAATATCACAGCAATGAAGTGAGGTTGAATTAATATTTGTGAAGTACTCAGGCCACTTTATATCTGAAGAGAGTATCCACATAGAAGGATGAATGTTAATTAATGAATGCTATAACTGCACACCTTCAGTTAATTCATCTTAACTTCTCCAAGTGTTTTCAAGTAGATTTGCCTCCTGGTATAGTCGAAGGCAGCCTGAGAGACGCCTCCTGCTCACAGCATTCCATCCCATACTCCTCTGGGGGTGAAGAAACTATTTCTGTGGCTCAAAAGCCTTCAGGGAATTAGGACAAAGGTTTTCTGTCAACTGTTTTTCATCACCGGAGGTTTTGCTTCACGTCTATCTCTTTTATGATACCAGTCTTCGCTTTTGACTAAAGCCTTTCTGGAAGATCAAGCTCCTATAGAGGATTTGATTTTTCTCTGCCTTACACATTTAAACCTATCTAAAATGAATTGAACAGTCTACCACACTGGAGCAGTAGTTTTATACCCATTTTGTCCAGCTGTAAAGGACAAAGCCAGGAATACAGCAATGGAGAATGAGATCAAGTCTTTTCTGTTCACAAATTGTCAGCTCTCTCTGTTAAGTTACTTCCATCATGGTCTGCCAAAGCTAGGGAGATTCCAGTCCTCACTAGTCCCATGGCCAACACCTCTCACTGTTTTTTGCTTTTTTTTATTAATCTAAATGAGTTGTGGTCAAAATAAGTACCAGAGCTCTATTGTTGTCTGACCTGCTACACCTCCAGATAGAAGTCCTGAGCATTTGGGCAGCAGCTGTCTCCAGGAAGAGCTTCCTTTCCCCACAAGAACTCTCAGTGTTTTGATACAGAATATCGATCTGTTTTGTGTGGAAATAAGAGTACATAGTTTAAACTAATTTCCAGCGGGGTAGCCGTGTTAGTCTGTGTACAGCAAAAACAACGAGAGTCCTGTGGAACTTTATAGACTAACAGATTTTCTTCGGCATAAGCTTTCGTGGGCTATAACCCACAGATGCATCTGATGAAGTGGGTTATAGCCCACGAAAGCTTATGCTGAAGAAAATCTGTTAGTCTATAAGGTGCCACAGGACTCTCGTTGTTTTAGTTTAAGCTAAATTACTCATCCATTTGACAAATGAAGCAAGGTCTACTACTGAAATCAGAAGGAAAGACACCTAATGATGCCATTCTCTTGCCATGCACTGTGAATACTTCAACTGATATTTCAGCTGGCTCTGTAGTCATATCCACCATTCTAGCAAATGTTACAAAGTGGTACAAATTACTAGCAGATTAAAACAAAGTTTTCATCCCCAGATGGCAATGGCTAAGTTAATATCAGTATGTTTATACTGAGAGACTTACCTATCACTAGGAAGCATTGCTGACTGTATAATATATTTGACATGCTGTACAATTTTATATATTTGCTTTGAAGCACTGATAGAATAAACAAGATATTTATTTTTATCCAAATATCTGAATCATTTTACTCCCTGGATTTGTACTTGGCATAATATGGAATACAAGTCTGGCTGTGCAACAAATTCCAAAAAGTGGGTTTGTCACATTGCTACATAATACATATCACATTGAACAGATTTATAGCCTGTTAACGCTACATTAGCCTTTTGATATGATTAACTAAGACTAGTGGGCTGTGTCCATTACGTAACACATTATATAGTCATAAAAGATCATCCCCATTCAGCAGGATGGCGCGTACTCCTGGATCTAATGCTAGGTCAATATTTTTATTAATGACTTGAAATTATAAAGTGGAGAGCAGTCTTATAAAACTTGTGGACTACACCAACCTGAGAGGGATTGCTAGTTCCTTGGAGAATATGGTTATAATTCAAAAGGACCTTGATGAATTGGAGATCTGAAATGAACAAGAGGAAATTCAGTAAAGTACATCCTTAGGAAGGAGAAATCAAATGCACAGCTACAAAATGGGGAATAGCTGGCTAAGTGGGGAGGTACTGCTAAAAAGCATCTGCAGTCATAGTGGATCACAAATTGAACAGGAGCCAACAACACGGTGCAGTTGTGAAAAAGGCTAATATTCTGGAGTATATTAAAAAGAGTGTCGTATGTAAGACACAAGAGGTAATAGCCCTGATCTACTTGGCAGTGGTGTGGCCTCAGCTGGAGACCTTGTCCAATTCTGGGCACCATACAGTAGGAAAGATGTGGATAAATTGGAGAGTGGCTAGAAGAGAACAACAACAAAATAAATAAAAGGCTTAGAAAACCTGACCTATGAGAAAAGGTTTTTTTAAAAGGCATGTTTCATCTTGAAGAAAGAAGACTGAGGGGAAACCTAATAACAGTCTTTAAGTATGCTAAGGGCTGTCATAAAAAGGGCTGTGATTAATTGTTCTTCCTGTTCACTGAAGGTAGGACAAAAGGTATCGGGCTTAATCTGCAGGAAGGGACATTTAGGTTAGCGATTATGAAAAGCTTTCTAACTGTAAGGGTAATTAAGTTCTAGAATAGGTTCCAAGAGGTTGGACAAACACCTATTACCGATAGTCTAATTTATTTGATCCTGCTTCAGCTCAGGGGCCTGGACTTGATGATGTCTAGAGCAGTGGTTCTCAACCTTTTTGGTTTCCTGATTCATTTGTAAATGGTTATGGCCTATCATGACACAGTAAATTGTCTGGTCGGGGAGGCTTTGGGGTAATTCCAGTTGGATCCTGTCCCCTGGGAAGTTGAGTCCTGCCCAGCACAAACGCTACCGAATGGCTCCTGTAGCTCCAGAGATGTGGGGGTGGTTGGTGGGCTCTCCGTTCATTGCAACTCCACTTAGATTTGGTCCTGTTCCATTGACTAAACCAAATTTGTGTGAGTGGAGCTGTGCCCTGCGTCATAGGGTTACAGTGCCACTCTTTCATATTTGGCCTACCTGGATTCCCGTCATCATGATTCCTGGGCCAAACCTGAGTGGTGCTGGGATCCCAGAAGTTGCAATGCCTGGAGCAGGAGGCAAGCTCAGCCATCCCCATAGGACAGGAGCCATACGAGCCATCACATGACCCTTTGATCCTTCTGGCAACCCAATTTTGGGTCCTGAGCTATGGGTTGAGAATCCCTGTTCTATAGGTTCCTTCTAGCACTACATTTTTTGCTGGCTATGATTTGTGCAAAACTATGATGGTGTCTTCAGGGAGATATTGAAATATGCCAACTTGTTGAGACCGGAACTATTTTAATAGCTTCCTAGATGAGCCTTCACACTTGTAAAACTAGCCTAGTAGCCTTTCAGTCTGATGGCGATCTTCTGCTCCAGGGATGTAATACATATTGTATCCTACATGGGAAATGCCACAGTGTTTACCACAAGAGGAACTTTGCCCCATAATCCAATAAACTTCATTCAGATATAGTGAGGGTGGAGCAATCCAACTTTATCTCTTGATTCAAAGCTGGAAGTTGGCAGCTGCGACCATAACATAGTACTAGGTGATCTCTCTCTGTTTACTTTACACCATAAGTAGGAACACAAATCCATTCCCATCTGGACATGGACCTTGTTTTCTTCTTTATCTGTTACTTAATACTGTAAAATGCTTCATATTTCTGCAGCATTATGACTTTACATGCTGTAAATCAATAGTAGCTCTATTTGAGTAAGGACTGTAGGATCTGCCCCTTTTAGACATAAATAATCCTTAATGGAGACATATAAAAACTTCTATTCTATTCTATTGAATTTTAATCAATCATAGGTCATTCCTTAACATATTGAAATGATAATGTGGTTTCATGAAAACTCTGGGTGTGATTTCTGAAAAGTATTTATGTGCCTGAGGAGCACAAATCATATTAAAATTCCCTGGGTGTACAGTATTACTTTCGATGGCTATGTCTACACTTGTAAATTTAGGTCAACTTTAGCTAAGTCGACTTAAAGTTAAGTCAACTTAGCATACCTACACCTAAATTTTAAGTCGACTTAGGGGGGACCTTACAAAGTGAACCTAGAGCGTCCACACTGGATGCCTAGGTCAACTTCTAGGGGCTAGGGGGACCTTGGGCAGGTCCACAGTGGCGGGGGGGGCACCCCTTGCCCAGTGCC